>OY730195.1:21060929-21672381 GCA_963422505.1 Pseudognaphalium luteoalbum | reverse complement strand
CTCAAAGTGGCGATATATAAATAGGTATTGCAAAGATTTCAACAACATATACGAAGAACACAGCAAGATGTCAAGGAGGAGCAGCGACAACGACGACATTATGGTGTATGACAGATCGGTTGCGGAGTATTTCCGGTTGTTCAAAAAAGCTTCAACACGAAAGAAGCTTGGAATGTTGTAAGGTTTCATCCAAAATGACGTAAATTCAAGAGGTTCAACACGAAGATGACGACTACTACACGGACTCGGTTGACCTCTCTGACGACAACCCGACCGGGCGTCTGAATGAGCTTTTCGAGGATGACCCGTTGCCATGGCCCATTGGCCGAAACAAAGCCAAAAAGATTGCTAGGAGTTCTGGTTCTTCGGACGCGTGTAGTGCTTCACGTACAAGGACCCCCAAATCAAAGCTTCAAGAAATCGTGGAGTGTATGACCAACAGGAGCACGGAAATGTTTCAAGTCAAGAAAAAGGCGGTTGAAACATTCACCCGTAATGAAAACCTCCGGACCGCGATGCAAGGTGTTCAATTCCTTCAATCGACACCTCTCACATGGATGCAAAAACCGTACGAGCGCATAACAAGATGTGCAAAAAAGATTATTGGAACAGTTTTCACACTTATATGAATCGGACGACGAAGAGGAAGACGGTGATGAAGATTCCGATGACGAGTAGTTTAGTTTATGTTAGTTATTATCATTGTGGTTTTTAATTTCTAGGACTAGTAATCGCAAGTTTGAATTATTGTATTTTTAATTTCTAGGAACGTTAACGTTTTATTATTGTAATTTTAAATTTTTAGGATCGTAACTTTATTTTTAATAAAAATGTAACGTTTTAGTTTTATTTTTAATGAATTAGTTTTTAATTATTAAATTGTAGTTTAGTTTAATTAAAAAGGAAATTTAGTTTCTTTTAAAAAAAAATCAAATTAAAAGAAAATGGTGGGGGATGATGGACGTTCTGGCCCAAAGAAGTTGACGCTGATGCAGCACCCACAACGCTCCTGCACCATTGCAAATGGTTTAATAGGTGAAGCTTGCCAATTACCGTTCTGCCGTTATTCAGGTGGACCCCTTTAGAGAGAAGCACTTTGAGCTGCTCTACGGATTTGTAGATCACAGGAGGTTCCGCATCCTTACATATCTTTCCGTACTCTAACACTTGATTTCGTTCCATTTCCACCTATGAAACATACACAATTACACATCATATCAGGCGTTATACAATAATATGAGTGGGATCTCTTGCACCATTATATTTTGGATCTTAACTGAATAAAAACATCAATAATATCCTAAAGAAATACGGAGTATTAGATTATAGGCTGATTGTTTAACCATCATAAGCAATTAATCCGTAATTAACTAGACGTTAGACTTACTCTTTCTAGGGGTTGGAACTCAATGCCTTCTACTTCTAACCCAGCCGGAATGGATTATATTCAAAAGTAAATTGAAGATCTACAATACTCTGGTCGCTAGTAGTAGTAAAGTGATTACAGTTTACCGTCAACCATTCATCTTCTTTCTTATCGGCAAGTTGAATGATTAGTATTTTTTCCTCCTTATCTAAAGTGTATTTGAGGCTTATATATTCTTGTTTCCCAGACCCTCTGTAAGGGTATTTGAAGACAAGGTTCACCATGTATGTGGTTAGTGGTGACAACAATTGAGTTCTCACGTGTGTTTCGAATCCCTCCCTAGATGCTGGATATGTGCCTGATGCAAATTCTGCATGATGAAGCACCAAAAAATATATGATAAATAAACACAACAGAGATGAGTAGGAAGAGGACAAGTCACCTTGACTCATAGTTACATGAATACCGAGATCTCCAAGCGTTAGGAGTCAAACATTCTGCTACGGATATCATCAAATAGTGTTTTCGGTTGTCATCGACTGAAAACCACTGGAAATCAAATAAATTTCAATTAGTTATGCTCACGTATATTTAGAGACCGGTATGAATTTTGTTTTTAATGATATAGTGTCAGAACATCAAAGTAAAGTAATGTGGATTAAAACGGACTTAGTTACCGTTTCGCCCCCATTAAGAAAGACCCCTTGGGAAAGAAGTTGGCTGAGTTCCTCTTTGGATCTGTAGTTCAGAGGTGGTACTGCAGTACTGATAATCTCTTTGTATTTTAACAATTCGCCCCATTTACTTCTTTCGTGGCTATCAAGTGCATTATCAAGTGCACTCTCAAGGTGTTTTACAACATCTGACATTGTTGGCCGTTTCTTATGAGATTTATGCAAACATTGAAATGCAGCATCCGAAAATATTTTTAAAGAATCAGAATCCATTTGATGCATAAGATCATGAAAGATAATATCAACTAATTTGTTCTGTTTGTAACTTTGTTTCCAGCTGCGCACCAGAATGTTGGACTGGCCGTTGCTATACTCATAGCATAACTTTCCACACAACACTTCAAATAAGACTACGCCGAAAGAGTACACGTCAGACTCTTTTGATAGGATGCCGTTCTCCATATACAATGGATCTAGGTACCCAAAGGTACCTACAGTAGTGGTGATGATTACTGTGTGCATCTGATTAGCGGGTCCTATTTTTGATAATCCCATGTCAGAAATTTTAGCGCTCCAATTCTCATCCAATAGGATGTTGGAACTTTTGACGTCTCGGTGTAGAACTCTTTGTTGAGTCCCCTTGTCATCGTGAAGGTAACTTAATCCCCTTGCAGCATCAAGACATATCTTGATACGTTGAATCCATGTGAGAGAGGTGGAACTTAAGTGGCGATCGAGACTTTTATTTGATGCTAGCTCGTATAAAAGGATCTTCTCATCACCCTCATCACAATATCCTACAAGAGAGATGAGATTTTCATGTGTGTAACGAGAAAGCATCATAATTTCCCTCCAGAATTCAGTGTTGCCTTGCCCATATCTACGATCTAGACGTTTAATAGCAACGATGCTTTGCCCGTTACAGAGAGATAATGATCCTACGTGTACGTTCCCGAATCCACCTCTTCCGATAACATTGTCATCACTAAAGTTGTGTGTGGCTGATTCTATATCTTCGAGTCCAACTTTTAGATGTTGAAACTCCTCCAGGAAAGACTCCATAATTGTTTATCAAAGAATCAAAGAATACTAAGTATAACAAAATCAAGTGCTACAAACAATGAAATAATTGCTAGAGCATAAATCAGAGAGAGATGCTAGCTAATATTATACCAGATGAAGTTAGTATTGTTAGTATCATATGTCAAAAGTGAACCTTTTATGCTATTTAAGAAAGCTTCATAGGTCACATCGTTAGATCAATTTATTTATTTATTTATTATTATTATTATTATTATTATTATTTTGTTGATCTCTGATTGTATTAGCCAATATTATTTGTGGGTGGTTATGTTAGGCCCCGAGTTCTTTTGGATAGGTGTTGCATCTAGTGGCGAAGCTAGAAATAAATCTTAAGGGTTGCAAAAAAAATATACGAAGTATAAATTACTAAAAACCAATTAGAATTGTACAATTTCATCATCAATTAAATTTAAAGAAAATTAATTGTAAACTTATTTATGGTTGTAATTGTATCGATTAATTTGATCATCACTATTTATTTCAATTGTATCATTATCTTATTTATGGTTGTCGAATAGACGTAGGGATTTCTTTATCTCATGGCCTATATGGTCAATGAGCCCTAGTTTTATGTTGTAATTGTTCTTGTTTCCTTTCTTTCCGGTGCCTTGCCGGTTTTTTAATAAAATTGTCGTTCCAAAAAAAATAAAAAATTTAAAGCAACAAAAACCACTAACTGGTAAACTACTAGTACAATATATACTACTATACTATATAACTGCATGACAAACTGAGTCATATAACTTGATTATGCCATCGTCAAACCAAAGAAAATTAATGAAAATTAATTAAGTAAACAAACAAAGATTAACATGAGCAGCTATACAGCAAAATATAAAGAATGGCTACACCCTAATGAAGCATTGGGCTTTATTGTATTGATTTGGTCTTTCATCAAATTTTGAGTCTATCAAAAGTAAATAAAAATAATACTAGGTTTTAATTAGTGTAGCAATTAATTTATATTAAAATTAGTAAAAATTACTAATACACAAAATATATAAAAAGGGTATGTAGCATGTGCTACTCTTTGATCCCAAGTACCTCCGCCTCTGATTGCATCCGTGGGAATGATCTTAGACTCTTGTTTATTAACATTATATTAATCCTAACTCATTTTTCACATTCCCATTGATCTCTGTAGGTAACCAATATTTGATTATTAATCCCTTATCATTCTCTCCCGCTTGGAAACAACTCAACGTCAAGTTCTCGAGGTTGACAACGTGCACCGATGAGTTTTCAGGAAATTTAGAAATCAGAAACTCTTGAAGCTTTTACATATCATTACTTCCCAAAAACAATTCATATTTTTGGCTTGAGTAACCATGCTTAGATCACGATCATAATCCTTCATACCTTCAACATCTTCGTAACCTGCACCTTGATGACTTTTAATGATACTATAACCACTCGCTCCTTTGATACAATTGTTGAGTTATCATTTAATTTATATAGAATGTTGCCATGTTACAAAAGCTACATGTTAACTAAATATATGATGTATAAAGTTTACATTAGCTAAACCCAGCCAAATTGTGTTAACAAAAAATGAAATAGTAATCTTATACCTTTTATTGAATTTTTTTGACAACTTCAATGCTTTTATGTCACGATTCAAAATGTGAGTTCTTTTGGGACATTAGCAAAACTTATACTCCATTTATTGTCAAATTGTTTGTCTTTTCGAGCTATTTAATTACTCTCAAATCTAATAAATAAAACAAAACTTTGAAAGTCACTAAATTCCGGATTCGCACGTTAACGAATGAAGTATAGGTTAACCGGTCCTGATATCCAATTTAATTCAAACATCAGTACAGAATAGATCAAAGTTCATCGGTGCTTTTCCACTGCATCACATTCTTTTTACTCGCATTTCTTCACACTTTTCCCACACTCCCGTTGATCCAGCAAGTTATCCTCTAACTCGTTTATCACGCCCTAATCAATACATCCAAGTTAGTTTAAACAAGTGTGTACACCCTACACATACAAACTCATTTTATAATTTATAACTTAATTAACTTTTAAAATCCTTTGGTTACGAGTAAACTAGTCCCAATTACATTAAATTTACTAACACGGTTATAATATCCTTTTATCTGAAACACATCATATCTGTTGTATTTATTGTGAACGACAATCCTAGAAAGACTTATTAATTTGCTGAATATATTCCATATATTAATTTATCTTTAATAGAACAATCAGAAATCTGGGCGTTCATATTGTGCCGGCTGTGTTAGTGTGTTGTATGTATTCAATGACGGATTCAGGATTTAGGATTACCCGTAGTATTGATATTCTAATTTTTGTGATTAACCCGTAGCACAAACAAAGAATTTAACTAAAAATGCAATTTATATAAGAAATTTATACCGCATATAGCGAATGGACTCGTAGCAACTGCTATCCCTATCTTCTACATGGCTCCGCCCCTATATGTATTAGTAAATTGTTGGATATACATGAATATACGATGATGATTGTATAATCATAAAAAACATAACAAAAGCAATCAAAAGCCAAAAAATGTTGAAGTGCCTGCGTATATAACTAATTTGGTTGTTGGGCTGGTTTGGTTTGGTTTTCTTGCTTATGCATGAGAGAGAAAATTATATATTTGCGAGGAGTTAGCATGGCCATCTACCATTCCAAAGAAGAAAAGAAAAGATAAAGAGGGTAACAGACTAACAGAGGAGGTTTTCTTTCCTCTTCAGGTTAATTATTCGGAAAGGGTGAACATTTTTACGTAAACACTACAATAAATATGTCATTTATTCACACTCTTTTTTCCACACTTATTAAAATGTGTGAAATTTATGTAAATTTATTCACACTTATAAGTGTGGAAAATTTTGTTATCAATAAGTGTGGAAATCACTAAAATCTTCACATATATAAGTGTGAAGAAAAAAAGTTAACACTAATTAAAAATGTAAAGAAATAATGACTTTTCAACACTTAAAAGTGTGGAAAATTTTTTAATAAGCTAACATTTAGTGATGCAAACTTGAAGCTCCCAACTGCATGCACTGAACTTGAGTGAAGCTCGAACTTGAGAATGGATCCGACATTGATGACTTAATAAGATTTATAAATCATTCATATCTTTGATAAAGTCAGCCCATGACTTTGGATCTTCTTTTTTTGTTCCATGCTCATGAAGTGATATGCCTATAGAAGGCGTCAAGGCCCTAAATTAGCCATTAAATTGAAGCATCCATGTTTTCATCCTCATCGTCCAAGCTAGAAGCATACAAAAACTTGTTTGCTTTCTTTTGGTGTCTTGTCCCTTGGGTTTTCCAGTCTTGTTGGGTTTGGATTTTACAAAGTCCTTGGATATTAGCTTTTTGGAATTTTCGAGAATATCATATCTTCTACATTTGTGAAATCTTTTTATTTCGAAAACGTTAACAATATCACAATTTAACAATTAGTTCAATTTATAAAATGATATAAAGTTATAAACTTAAGTCAACTATTACTGTATGTAATGTGTTTAACGATAACTAAAATTTATGAATTTGTTCAAAATGATGAATCTTGTAACTAGTTGATCTATTGCTAGTCAGTTTTATTTTCTACATAGGTGACATGTTTTAAAAGTTAAAATAATTTTTGTTGGAAAAAATAGATTATTCCCTAGATTAAACACTTTATAAGAGTTTGATATTCTACATGCGTATATTAACCCTGATTTTAACCCAAATTCACTATGCTTACAAGTTAAAATAATATAAAACATATAAAAAGTATAATAATATGTGCTATAATCGGGCTTTTTAGTTTAACAAAATCAACAACGTTCAAATTAATCACCAAATTCAAAATCAATCATCATATATGGTTTCGGTTAAAATCCAAACCCAAAACCGTTTAAAAAATCAATTTTTTTAAACAATTTTAGGTTCGGTTCGATTTTTGGAGCTAAAGGTGCAACCAATCATTGTTGCTCACTCCTAAAAGTGTATTTTATGATCACAGAAAAATACTTGTTCTGATATGAGTCTAACTTAAGTTCATGAATCTTAAGCAAGACATAAAATTTGACATGCATGCTTGCAGCTGAATTAAAAATCGTACCAAGTTGACAATAATAAGGTTTTGTTTGCTCTCGCTTCGCGAAAGGATAGATTATTCTTGACATTGATTTGATATGTATCAATTTACTATAAATCAATGGTTTTTGGCGTAACAATATCGAGGTGTAGGTACTACTATTGAAGTATGAGTTTATATTTCTCTTGGGACAAATATATATATATATATAGTCCCAGGTTCAAATGAGAAGGCTAATTTTCGTGAGAAGTTGAGAAACACTTTAAAATCAATTTTTAACTATGCAAAACATGTTATTTTACAAAAATTTCTTCGTAGCTTCTTTTTAAATAACTTTTAGAAGTTATTTTTCAAATAAAATTTTTTTGACATTTTATTATTTTTTTAATTATTTTTAATTAATTTTTTGATTCATAATTATCACATTTTATAACTTGATAATCACATGAATAATATGTGATTATCATGCCATATTTTGTGATTATCTCGAACACATGATAATCACATTATATTAGAGAATAATCACATGTGATTATCATATTATATTTTGTGATTATCTTCAATAATAACAATAGTAACGACTGTAAAATAAGTTCGAAAAAAAAGTTAATATTTTTTATTTATATTTATATAATAGCTTCCAAAAGTTATTTTAATAGTAATCATTGAAAAAGTTTTATAGGAAAAAGTGTTTCAAATAGTTAAAAAGCAGTTTTGAAGTGCTTCTCACGTTCTCACGAAAATTAGCCCTCTCATTTTAACCCACCTCTCTCTCTATATATATAACGTGATTGTGTATAAAATAAGCCTTCTCATTTTAACCCACCTATATATATATATATATATATATATATATATATATATAACGTGATTGTGTATAAAATAAGTTTTACTTGCAAACACGGTTACAACTTTTAGAACTTATCACAATCTATAAGTAACTTTAATATATGTATAATATGTTCACTAATTATTATCTATTTAGGAACTTAAAAATAATAATTGTTAGAATGTAAAATAATTTAAATAAAATTTTAGCCACAACCATTTTTTTCTTAAGCAAAAAAAGCATCGCGAATGTATTTATATCGTACTCAATAACATTAAAGAAATTAAGAAAAATGAAGAAGTTTTCAAAAATAAATCCAACATATTAATTTCTAAATCAAAACAAAAATAAATGAAAATGGAGAAAAAAAAGTTACCAATAGGACTCGAACTCGAACCATAACCACATGTTTGTAAACCACTTGATCTAAATACTCAATTAGTATAAGTATGAAAAGTCTACCATTTTATTACTCCATCCGTCCCCAAATTATTATTCTCTTTTAACTTTTTGAACTTTTTGAAGTGTTTTTTTCCCAACTTTACCTTTAAATATTTTTTTGTGTCATATAATAGTTGTTGAAAATTATTAATGTTATTTTTATTAATATTTTTCTTTAAATATAAATATTTGCCTGGGTTTACTTGCCTTTACCAAAAAAAGGAAATTATAGTAATGAAAATGGTCTACTCCCTTAAATATTGAATTTTTGGGCCCACTCCTACATCCCTTCCGGTCGCCAAACCGACGGCCCTACCGACTAACCGTTGGGAAGGGTAATATAAAGCGATTCACTGATGATATATTGCACTTTAGCGGTTAAACTTTTGTAAGGAAAGCATTGAGTAATAGTTAACTGTATTGTAGCTAGCTTATAGCATATTTTGCCATTAACGGAAGTCTAAAAACAACATTTGTCTCCAATTGACAACAGTCGAAAGATCATTTTCCCCACATGTATTCTATTTAATACCATGGAATATTCTCCCTGAAAAGTAGGTGATTGCGATATTTGAAACAAGAATGAAAGCAAACAAAGAAAAGGAATAACCAGTAGTCATTGTCATTTTACTATCTTAATTTAGTGGCCGGTCGAAACTCAATGCCTTCTACAAACAGGGGCGGATTCAATGTTGTAGCAGGGGTGAGGAGGAACCCACTACAAAAAGCCCAACTAGTGTTAAAATTTAAAATTTCTTTGAAAGGCCCCCAGCCCAATAATTGTTAGACCCCCCAAATTAAATCTACAATTAATAATAATTTTAAATCCATATTATCTGATCCAAAAAACTCACGCTGACTAGTAAATCGCAAGTGAAGCTTTCACATCTGCCCAATTTCATCATCTTAGTGCCCTAAATTTTGATATACAGCTTCAATGGAAGGTATTGAATATTAAAATATTCATTAATTTGGTGTTTTGTTTGCAACTAGTAAACCCTAATTGTGTAGTTTCTAGTGAAATTTTGAGCCTTTTTAACCTAACTTATATGATGAAATTTTTCTAATCATGAAATTGGAACTTAGAACTATATGATATATTCAAGTTGTCTTTTTATGTTCATTTATTTATTTATTATTTATGCTTGTTATTTTGTGTTCTTTTAAAAGTGGTCCTCTGTATGTTAACGACAATAACATGGTGCATTTTTTTTAATTATTTTGTGTGATGTGTTGTGTTTTATTCATATATATAGTGGTAGGTGCTTTATGTACTTGTTTAGTTATTTTCTAAATTGTTCTTGTTAGTTGTTTATTATTGTTTTGAGATTTGTAGAAAAATTACTAATTCTTGTTAGTTTGATTTTGCCTAGATGTATGCTGCTTTGGACCAGCATTATAGCTACTTTTACTGTAGTTTTTTGGTTCATTTCTGTCAAGTTTAAAGTTGTTTAGATTTTAGAATGCCGTTTATTGCTGCTGTTTTTGTGGGATTTTAGCTACTGTTGGCGTGCTGTTACAGTAGCTATTTTATGCTGAATATATGTTGTTTTTGCTGTTGTTTTAAGTTCTTATAGCTGCTGTTTTAGGTTGTTTCAACTGCTGATTTAGTTGCTGTCTTCAGTGTTGTTCTCGTTGTATACTAGGTGTTGTTTTAGCTGCTGTTTGGTGTGATTTTAACATGCATTATATGCTATTTTTGGGCCATTTTAGTTTTTGTTTAGCCTGTTTATGTATCATTTTAGGTAGAATTATGTGTTGTCTTGTGCAGAATTTAGTGTAGTAGGATGCAACTCTATGCATTATCTAGTGTAGTACCGTATAATTTTTGTGCACTATATTATGGCTAATTCGAAAAATTATTTGCCCCGTTGATTGAAAATCCTGGATCCGTCACTGTCTACAAACATGAAAGTAGAAGTCTTGAACGCGATCATAAGTTCAACATTAATCCCCAGGCAAGTAACCTCACATAAATCAAACATCGGCCATTCATCCTCCCTCTTACTTGCAAGCTTTGAAATCAAGCAATTTTTCTCCCCTCGTAATCTGTACTTAAGTTCTACGGCCACTTGGTCCAAGACTGTAGGTGTGTACCCAAATTTGAAAAGAAAGCTCACTCTGTATTTGGTTAGTGGTGACAAGAATTGAGTGTGGACATGTGTTTGGAACTTCCCGCCTGTAACTCTATAGCTGCCATTTACAAATCTGCATTAAGAAGCAGAAAGAATCATACATTACATTACATGACAAATTAAGTATAAAATAGTACTCTAAAAACTAGAGATAACGTATATGTAACACCTCCAAATTCATTGTTTAGCGGAAGCAAGATTTGGGTGTTACTAATCAATAATCAAAGCACACAGATATATAACAAACGACTCTACATGCGTCGTTTTAACAAAATACATTAATATTAAAATGTTTACAACAGTTTGAACCCGTACATAGCTCGTGTTCATAATATGAGAGATTTAAGTACCTAATTAGTTATACAAAATCTAATAATGCAATGAAATCTCTGAAGTTTGCATGGAGACTCGAGCTAATATGCATCCTGAGGGGCAGTCCAAATCTACTGCTGAGTACCTGTGATACATGCTAAAATGAGTCAGCTAATGCTGGTGAGCTCACATGTTTAGATATTAAATAATAGTGTGTGAACCGCAAGATTTAAATGTTGAATTGCATCCAGTAATTGATATTAATAGTGTATACAACCATGAGCGCATAGTTTGAGCTTAACTCGAGGGTCGGGTCCCATATAGAGAATTCCGAGCGAGGTGCCTCCACGAGTGCCTAATCTACACTCGTCTTCCCAAATATTAGTACGTCCATTGCAGAGGTTAGCGCGACTAACCTGGACGAGGTGGTATATGGTACCATATACTAATATTCACGCTACTTTCGTATTGCTAGACTATACTGACGGAGGACTTTGATTTGATTAGTTGAAAACAACTCATGTAGTATATTGAAATATGTACTCACGTTCACGTGTTAAAAACAGAGCAATGTATCACACCCCTAGTAAAACAGTAAAAGAGGGGCCATGAGACTCACCTGAGCCTTGAGTGTTTATCGAAACAAACTTGAATTGATTTGCTATGAATTGATGTCCGAAGACTTGTAACCTGAGGGTGTCCACGACACGCGATGGTTATTAATCGATTTGACATCTTAAAAGACTACCTTTGTAGTTGTTTGTCTAACTATAATGTTCAAATTACTACGATTTGGTTGATTTGATTATCGTGTACGGCCTGTTGGTGACGATGTGTAATAATAATTCTCAAAAACATTATTATTATGTTTCGATTCATTTGTATACTTATAAAAATGTGTGTTAACCATTTTTGCATTGGTTTAATATCATATTAATTAATTATCATCATTTGGTGCCCATTTTAAGTAAATTTCAAAGTGCTGAAAAATGTTGACCAGGGTTGACCGCGAACCGAGATTGCACTGCGAACCGAGTTCGCGAACCGAACCGAGATTGCACTGCGAACCGAGTTCGCGAACAGAACCGAGATTACACTGCGAACCGAGTTCGCGAACCGAATCGAGATTGCACTGCGAACCGAGTTCGCGGTGCGAACCGAGATTGGATCTCAGCTCGCGAAATTGGTTGATCAGCGATTTTAAGCTTATAAAATGAGTTTTTGTTCGATTTTTGGGCGTTTTGATGTTATAAAAAGCTTCTAACATGTATGTTCACAATATCTAAGTAATTTCTAGAAAGAGAAACGATTTCTAGAGAGAGAGTGAGTAAAACCTTACTTTTTGATGAAAATGGAGATGGAGAAGATGAGGAAGATGATGATGATCCTTGGGCTTGTTCTTGATGAGGATGATGAACGATTTTTAGTGGTGTTTTCGGGAGTTTCGGCTGCTGCGATTTGAGAGCAAAGAGGGAGTTTGGGTGTAGGTGTATGGGTTTGAGAGAAAATGAGAAGGAGAGAGAGATGGTGTAAGTGAAAAATGAGAAAGGATGGGAAGAGTGGGGGTGTTGAGCCGGTTTAGGGAGGCCTCCGCTGTGTGGCCTCTCTAACTTTTTAATCCCCTGCATTTGCGCTCCGTGCGGTGTTCGTCTTCTCGGTTGTTTAAACGTTAAATAATTATTTTATTTCGTTTAATTATAAGTTTTAAAATACAGATATTTATTCAAGATTATACTTGAAGTATTTCATCAAATACTTAATAATTGAGTTATAATTTGTAACTTTAACTTTACTTCGGTTGTTTGCGCGTTTAACATTTTAGCGCGTAGACTTTGTTCGTACGATACGAAATAGTTATGAAATATTATCAAAATAATATTTGTGATATAATAGTGTTTTTAAATAATGTTACACTAATTAGTAAAAATGTTCACCAACGTCCATATTTAAATGAACCGAATTGTATTCAATTTAAAGAGCGTACGATTTAATCAAATCGCATATTTGTATATATTCAACAATATATATATATATATATATATATATAGATACATTAATTAGCCTATGAAATATATATATATGAATGGTTAAGCTAACCAGTTGCCGTTCTGCCCTCATTCAGGCGAACCCCTTTGGAGAAGCACTTTGAGCTCCTCTATGGATCTGTAAATCAAGGGAGGTTTTGCAGCCTCAAGTATCTCTTCGCACTCTGACTCTTGATGTTGCACCTATGAAATATTTACATTATATATTGGACATTATAGAAGAAAATTGCGGGATTTCTAGCACTCATTATATTTTGTAGCTCAACTGAATAAACCATTCCTAAATAAAAAATTAGTTGTAAGAATGTTAATCATCATAGAAGAATTGACTTAATTAGATGAATAAATTAATCAGGTATATGTCTTTGTCAGCTAGCTTCCATTTTCTTGGGCTTGGATCTCAATGCCTTCTACTTCTAACCCAGGCCAGTATGCTTTGTATAAGAAAATGATATCGAGATCTAGAATACCCTTGTGGCCAGTCGTAAACTGATACAATTCAGCCGTCAACCATTCATCTTTTCTCTTATAGGCAAGATGCACAATTGATGATTTTTTCCTACAATCTACATTGTATGAGAGGCTTATATATCGTGGTTTCCGGTGGAGGATATTGGCATGAGCAGTATGTGCCGTTGCACAGGGCCTCCAAAATGTGAGGCCCCCCAAATTTTACGAGGGTAGTATAGGTTCAATGCGGACACAAAAAAACTAATTTAATACTTAAAAAAAGATTCGAACAATTCGAAACTTAAGTTGTTGAAGTCGTATTTGTGTTCTACAATGTCACAGGAGAGGCTTAATGGATTGGCAATGATAGCAATTGAGAATGCTCTACTAAAGAGTACTGATTATAAAGGTTTAATCAACAATTTTGCTTCGAATAATGCTCGGAGAATAGCTTTTTTAAAGAAGAATGAAAATTGTTAGTTTTTCCGAATCGTTAGATTATGACTTCGTATTTTTATAAGTTTACATAATTGTCGTAATATTAGTACATTTCTATATATATATATATATATGTTTGATTATTTTTTTGTCGATTTGGGGCCTCTTTTTTTATATCGCACGTGGCCTTCCGAATTCATTTGCCCGCGCTGGTGGTTTCCCAAAATACACTTTGTGTAGATATTTGAAGACGAGATTCCCTGTATATCTGGTTAGGGGTGACAACAATTTAGTTGTCACACGTGTTTTGAATCCCTCCCTAGATACTGAATATGTGCCTGATGCAAATCTGCATGAAGAAGCACCAAAGAATGATAAAGTTACTACTATATACTTAAAAAATAGTACTTTAAAACTCGAAAGACAAGATCGATGAGTAGGAAGAGGACAGAGTCACCTGGAATTATAGTCATATGAATATCCGTGATCTTCACCTTCCAAAGCTAAACATTCTGCTATGTGTATCATCACACAGTGTTTTCTATTGTCATTTAACATAAACCACTGTCCATCAAGTAAGTTTATAATAGTTACGCTGATGGATAGATTTAGAGATCAAGTACGAATTTTGATTTTAATGTGATTATAGTGTCAGAGCATCAAAGTAAGTTGAATACATTTTCTTTTAATTACCCAATTTTTACCATTCCGCAATGTTTTCAAAAAGCCCAAGGCAGAGTGGCTTATAAACAGAGTTAATTGCCGTTTAACTCCCGTTAAGAAGGACCCCTTGGGAAAGAAGTTGGCCGAGTTCCTCTCTGGATCTATAGTTCAGTGGTGGTACTGCAGTACTGATAATTTTTTTGTATTTTAACCATTTGCCCCATTTGCTTCTTTAGTGGCTATCAAGTGCACTCTCAAGATTTTTTACAAAATCTGGCATTGTTGGCTGTTTCTCGTGAGATTTTTGCAAACGGTGAAATGCAATGTCAGAAAATGTTTTTAGTGAAAGTAGAATCCATCTGTTGAATAAGATCTTGAAAGATAATATCAGCTAATTTATCCTGTTTGTAGCTTTGTTTCCAACTACGCAACCAACATCTTAACTTGGCTGTTGTTATTCCTATAGCATAACCTCCCACATAACACTTCAAATAACACTATGCCAAAAGAGTATACGTCAAACTCTTTCGAAAGGATACCTGTCTCCATATACAACGGATCTAGATACCCCATGGTACCTACAACATTGATGATAAGAGCTGTTTGATTCTGATCAGCGGGTCCTATTTTTGATAGTCCCATGTCAGAAACTTTAGCGTTCCAGTTCTCATCCAATGGGATGTTGGAACTCTTAATATCTCTGTGGAGAACTCTTTGTTGAGTCCCCTTGTCATCATGAAGGTAACATAATCCCCTTGCAAGCTGCAGCATCAAGACATATCTTGATGCGTTGAGCCCATTTGAGAAAAGTGGAACTTTAAATTTTGTATACAACCTCTTCTTCTCTGTCATCATCACCACCACCTTCTTTTAAGAACCCAAATCCATGAACACCACCCATCACCATTGCATCATCACCACCACCACCACCTTTGCAAACATGCAGATCTGGCGACGACAATAATGGCAACAACGAGGAGATCCGGCAACGAGTAGCCCAAAATTAAATCACAAACTTAAAAAACTAAAAATGAAACAATCAAGAAAAGACTATAACACATGATTGATGACCATAATACAAGTGCAATGTTCTCGTTTGTTTCTTTGTCCCATCATCACAACCATCACCATCATTACCACAAATCCAATTGTCAGTTCTGTTTCCAAATCTGAAATGACACACATTTGATTTGTGGGTTTGTTGTAGCGTCGGTTTACAGTTTTGGTTGTGTAGCAGTAGCAGTTTCCAGCCAGATGGTGTTGTTGCAGCGATTTCCAATCGAACTTCGGCAATCCCAAGCGAACCGGTGGTGGATCTCAGACTGAGTTTTGTCGGTAGTAAAAGCCCTAATTGAAGTCACTCAGTGGTTGATGACGGTGATGATATTTTGGAGATAAAGTACAGTCCAAATTGTAATTCTAATGGGTTCACAAATTGGAGTTCACAGAGTAGTGACATTACATTTTGGAGACAAAGAATTACAATCCATAAACGTATGGACATTTTGGAGTTCACGGATTGATGGCTTCACAAATTATCTTCATATTAGAAAGAAGAAGATGAACTCATCAACAAAAAGCCCCTTTTTTTTATTAGTGTAGTTGTTCATGTTTGTTTGTTATTAAGTGAAGAACATGAATGGACCTGGAGATGTGTGTGTATGTGTATGACAGATTTGGTGTAGTGTCTAAGAGTTGCATTTACCAGTCTATTTTTACTGAATTTATGTAAAAAATTGATATAGATATTCTTTTTTGTTATACAAACAAAAAAGGTACTAGTCATCATTTTTAGAGGTGTAGTGTCTAACTTCATTGATTAAAAGACATGAATGACACGTACATAATCTAATTGGCAAATGACATGGACGTCTAGTCATCATTTTTAAAAATAGTAACAGGTAAAAACATAGTTTTCAAAGATCTTAACACAAAACTTCCCGGTTCATTGCGTCTTGGTAATTTTAGAGGTTGGTTGCTTACCTCGGAACAAAGTAGGGGTACATAGCCAACAAAATGTATTGAACCATAAGAATTAATTCGGTGGTAGTTCCAGTTTGAAATTCCCATATTGGTACTTCCATCCATCCATCACTCCTTCGTAGTGGAATGCCTTTTACTTTGGGACTATTCAAAGGGTTATGGGTGCTTTCATCAACCTTTGTTTAATAACCGAAGTTTGAGGACTACTTAAATAAATATACCAAGCATCAGGGGAATACCACCTGTTATTCTTTTCCGTCACTTCTACAGGAGCCTCCTACATCAAGTTGGTATTTACAAATTTGTAGACAAGGTAACTTGCATATGTTGTTTGAGGTGATACTACTTGAGATCTTATTTCACACACAAACTTAATGCCCGCTATGAACACTGTCCAAACTTATCTAAGGCAGCTATGCTAACACCATGTGTACATATATGAGATGATGCTTCTTTTGGAACATTTGAAGCTAACTTTTGCACAACAAGGAGTCAATGGTGTTCCTCTTGTTTATGTGAAGACATGATGGATAAAACTTTTGTTTTTCGACTTCTGTTCTGTTTCTCGCAAAAAGATAATGTGCAAGACTTCTTCATACAAAACTACATAAGATCTTGATCCACAAAATCAATCATGAGAAAGTAGATCTACCCTTACATTTAGAATCCTTCATACTAGCTCTCCTTTAAGATGAAAGCCAATAAATGCAAACAGTTTACTGATCAAGAAACAGACAACATAACTCCATTATAGGATACTCCAGCTTGATATTCTAAACTCTAATATTCCCTTTGTACCAACTACATTGGCCAAGTTATCATAAATCAATAACATCAGAGAAAATAAGCAACACTCATTGAATCTGAAGCCTGATTTGAGAATAAGTACATTTTTCCTTATGAATAAGCCTAACGGCAGCTTTGCTTACCCACTCAAAAGTGCGTATTGCGTTTAAAAGAACAATAATCTATAATAATCACAAAATATATGTACTCGCAAGCACTAGCTAAAACTAGTCTAATCAAACACAATTCATCGTTCATATTCTGAGAACTCATATATTTAACTTAATTCAATCTGATTCAACAGAATTCTAAATCAATTAATAAACCACAATATATCAAACCCGTACAGCGTTCACGTATTATTAAATCCAAAATCCCAGAATCTGATCGCAAATTCCTCAAAACATCCTATAAAAAAAAACTCACCTTATTATCAAATCAACCTGATTAAATTACCACGAAGCCTTCTTAACGCCATGTAGCAGACCTCGCGAAGCCAAATCACGAAACACGATACGCGAAACGCGAAACATTTGATAAACGGAACGAGCACGACCAGTAAAAACACAACGATTCATTACACGAGTAAGCGAACTGTTTCTTGGTAAATCAGCTAGCTTGCACCGGTTCTTTTCACGAATATCGATAGGCAGATCGGCATCTTTTGACAACGCTTTGTATAGCTTTCTTCGTAGTTCGTATTTCTCAGCGAGTAATCTTCGTTTTTGATCCATTAAGTTTCGTCTATCTGACATCTTGTAGTCCGACATTTTGTTGATTGAGTGCAGTACGAATTAGCGCTCGAAATGAATTTGGGGGAAACTGAAACCCTAGTGTAGATAGAAGTGAAACTATAGATGAAGTAAGTTACATAAGTCGTCCCTATACTATTGGATTGTGAGCAGTTATGGTCTAGCTAGTTTGAGTTTTTCCTTTTTAGTAATTATTTAAAAAGGCCAATTATCACATAGTATGAATTAGTGATTAAATCATTTTTGGTATAAACTATAAAGTACCTTAAAATGTGTGGTAAAATTACTTTGGATGCCAGTTTATATGTATTAGCAAACAACATACACAATTTATCAAAACAACTAGTAAACTGCGTATAGCTAAACCCGAAATTAGTCAATCAGTAGTTTTAAACGTAAAAATGTGATTATTAATATATGTTGCTTTAAATGTCACTTTATAAAGACTGTGATATTTATGTAGCAAGATTGCAATTTGAAATAGCATCAGGAACTTACCTAAAGTTTGATGTGCAAAAGCATAATTGCTAAGCACATAACAATGCAAGATAGTTAATACTCCGTATTTACAATATTTTTTAGATTATGCATGCACAACCTACACTAAAAAAGTTGATGTTAATTTATTTATAATGTTACATTTATGTAATCCTCAAAGTTGGTGATCAATCAAAACACAAACAAACTATTACGTAGTATAAGATAAGATAATAAGATAATCATTTTACATGTTCTTAATTTTATAACTTTTCTAATACTTTACTCTTAATCTAATTTTTATGTCTTAAAACTCATATTAACACTAACATATATATATTATAATCTTGAACTTCAAAAATAACTATTTTATAAACAACCCTCTAAAGTCTCAGAAAATCACAATCGTTTTTACAAAATCATGTGTCATTACTTATAATTTATTGAACCGATCGGTGATTAATCTGATAATTTAGAAAGAGAATACGAAAGTGTTTGATAAAAATGTAAACGATGTAGATTGATGTTTCAAAATTGTAAACACGAAAGTGATAAAAATCCAACAATGTAAGTTATTTATTTATTTATTTATTATTATTATTATTGTTGTTGTTATTATTATATTGTTATTATTATTATTATCATTATAAAATTTGAAATAAAAATTGAAAAAGAAAAAGAAAAGTAGCTAGGTGATGTGTCAAACAAAGAAGGTATAAGCCTTTCTTTGTATATATAGAATGAAATGAAATGAAATGAAATTGGTTGTCATTTGTTATATCGGATCATTAGTAACAATGATACGTGAGTCTATCGTTGAGCTTAGAATTTGAATCAGATGTCATATATTATTCATAAATAATAAATAATGTTACGAAGATAAATAATACGGAGTATTTAGGTTTGGAATATTGACCTTGAATTATGTCAACCAACAATATAGCGTTCGAAAGTGGACCGTTATTAAAATCACCTAGATGATTGACATGTGACGTTGGATCAACTTCTATATCAAGTTTTTGAGCGTAAACATCATATCTCACGTTTATGAGACAATGAATCAATTTTCTTAAGTAATAGATGCATTGACGCCATGTACAATTAGACTAACATTTTAAGTCAATATATCATTTCAACGATTTTAATCAACAAGAAATTGGTTGATGTGACATTTTACAAAAGGATTCTTGCTTAACCTAATGTTCATGCACCAACGATCGAATAATGGGGAACAACAAACTACAAAATTAGTATATACTTTGGGTGACGATGGAAAATTGATAAACCAATAAAATACATACATTTAACTTTGTTAATTTATTTAATAAAGGCTAGAGCATCAAGTAAATGAAAGAGAATACTTTGGCAATAAATACATCATGAGGAACCAAATGCAAAGCATATACAAAAACAGAGCCTTGCTTCTCCCTTTAATCCCTCACTCTCATCATTTTTGAGCAAATTCCATATCCCTCTACACTATCAAACATGGAGCATTTGCTCAAATGTGTCAGGTAAAAGATCAATACTAATTCTGAAAGATTATATACATTTATACTCAAAATAAGTAATTAGTTATCGTTCATATGCTACAAGTACGAGTTATAATTGAACAAGAAATGTCTAGTACGAGTGTTATTTTTGCATTTCGGCATCAGTAGTTTATGCAAGCCGTTTGTTCTAAAAGAATGTAATGTTTGTTTAACATTCTGATAAGAGTAATGAATTAATTGTTTGCATTATTAAATTGTTATTATAGACGGTTTCTTTCTAGCAAGAGATTTTGTCGCGTTAAGGTGGAGAACACAGCACAAACTTCACTTGTAGTAATACAAGAGCCAACACCGAAGTCTAGAATGGCCTTACCAGGTAGTACTATTATTGATTTGCATTTACCAGATTAACTATTTGAACATCTTTATTACTTATTACTACGTATATACTAGTAATAAACTAGAAGTGATCATTTTGATCCTATTAGACGATATGTATATAAAACAAGTTTGATAGAGTCCTATAAAGATATAAATTTTTGTAAAATTGTTTTCCCAAACAGCGCATGTTTTACACTACTGGAAAAGTAGGTTTATCATATGGGTGGCAAAATGGGCGGGTCAGTTACAAATCAGTTTTCGAAATTGGGTCTGATACTCCAACTTGGGTCACGAGAATCTATAAACCTCATATATAAACAGCCACCCCGGAAGCATCAATCTAGTTCATTCATCAAGTTTACACATCGATCTCTTCGATCAACATCAGTATCGATAAAATCAGGATTAAAGTTTTCTAATGAGATATCTGATTGAAATAGCGAAATTACCAGAGAATGAGCATCCAATTAAGTCCTATGGTTATGCTGCCCATGATACTTCAGGAACACTTTCTCCCTTCACCTTCTCCAGAAGGTATATTTTTTTCAATTTTTTCTACTTATGGTTATAATTTAATTATATAGAACGCAATTGACGATGCACGATGGTATTTTAATTAATTAATGCAGGGCTACTGGAGAAAACGATGTGAAATTTAAAGTAATGTACTGTGGAATCTGCCATACAGATCTTAGCTATATCAAGAACGAATGGGGAGTAACCCCTTATCCTGTTGTCCCTGGGCATGAGATTGTGGGTGTGGTGACAGAAGTAGGGAAAAAGGTAAGAAAGTTCAAAGTTGGGGACAAAGTTGGGGTCGGATGCTTGGTTGGTTCATGCAGAACATGTCAAAGTTGTGCTAATGATTCTGAAAACTTTTGTACTAAAAGTGTTCTCACTTACGGTGCTCTATATTTCGATGGCACCATGACATACGGTGGATATGCTGATCACATGGTTTCAGATGAGCATTTTGTCCTCCGCTGGCCCAAAAATCTACCACTTGACTCTGGTGCGCCGTTGCTATGTGCTGGGATCACAACATATAGTCCTCTTAGATACCATGGGCTTGACAAGCCTGGTATGAAAGTGGGTGTGGTTGGTCTTGGTGGGCTCGGCCACATTGCTGTGAAAATGGCTAAGGCTTTTGGTGCAGAAGTTACTGTTTTCAGCACCTCCATTTCCAAGAAGCAAGAAGCACTTGAAGGACTTAAAGCCGATCATTTTATAATAAGCAAAGATGAACAACAAATGCAGGTTATGATCATATCCACTGCAATTTTATGTTTTACTATTTTAGAAATGTTTCTTAATTTTATTAGCAGGGATAGAAGACATAACCAATATATATACATTGGGTCAGTTCAACCCATTTAAAGTAATTTTGTATAACTTAGCTATGAATCCATTGATTTTCAATACAAACATTACTAATCTTGATCATGAACCCGATCACAATTTGGTGGGACAAGTCTAATATTTTCTTGGTGTTGTTTGATCATGAATAATATATAGGCTGTTGTGTGGTCACTAGATGGCATTATCGATACAGTGTCTGGAAACCATCCAATTGCACCATTGCTTATTGCACTGAAACCTCAAGGAAAGCTCATTCTTCTTGGTGTATCAATGAAACCAATTGAAATAGCAGCATTATCTTTGATTACAGGTAATTAATTAACAATTATGACAGTTGATATATTTCTGCCTAATTTCTGCATTGAGCTTTTGCAACAAGCTTGATGAAACTGGTGAAATGCTAAAACTTTTGGTGGTGTTTTGATAGGGAATAAGATCATTGCTGGTAGTGCAATTGGTGGGATTAAA
Organism: Pseudognaphalium luteoalbum; assembly: GCA_963422505.1. Lineage (NCBI taxonomy): Eukaryota > Viridiplantae > Streptophyta > Magnoliopsida > Asterales > Asteraceae > Pseudognaphalium > Pseudognaphalium luteoalbum. The sequence goes on along the minus strand of OY730195.1, from coordinate 21,650,181 downwards.
GAGACCCAAGAGATGCTGGACTTTGCAGCAGATAATGGCATAACTGCAGACACAGAGCTTGTACACATAGACTATGTTAACACAGCCATGGAGCGGTTGGCTAAGGGTGACGTAAGGTATCGATTTGTGATCGATGTAGCCAATTCCCTCAAGTCTAAATAGTGCCATTATTTGGGCTGCTGATGAACGTTCTGTTTCTGCTAATATGTTTATACATTTATTGTTATAATGTTCTAAATTCTAATAGTGGAGTGATGATTTGTTATTCTATACTTTTTGGAATAAAGATTGTTTTATATTAAAGGGGGGAAAGAACGATCACCGTGTCCTCTGTTGGTGGTATTAGTATTTATCGCTTTAGGTCAATGGTATTTACTTGAGACATAATAGATTTCATATCAAGTTGTGTTATGAATTAGAGGTGATTTTTATGACAATGAAGTAGATTACAAAGTTGATTATTACAATGGGCAAGTGAGTCATCCTAAACTATTAATCCTGAACATTTTTTTTCTATTAAAATCCTAATAAAAAGAGTGAAACTTGATATCATGTACAAAAGTGTCGCATATATGAAATTTAAGATTAAAGGCAGCACCATTTCCATGTCTCCAAAGACTCGTATGCTGTATGAACTCAAAATGTTGAGATTTATTTCAACAAATTTTTGGTCATTTTGCAATGTGAGAAATTATGAATCTGTTAGTGAAATCCATGGGCTTATTCATGGGTTTGTGGATAGTCCACCATCTACCTACTAGATTATTAGGGTTTACTTCAATTCCTATATACACTTGTCTTTTGTATTCATTTAATTTTAATCACTCAATAATATTTCTCTCTTCCTCTCCATCTATTATTCTTGTTCTTTCATTTCATAACACGTTATCAGCACGAGTTGCTCTAGAGAATAATAGATAGGAAACTCTATATATTTTTAATTTCATTTTGTTATTATCTTACAAACTCTTTTGTAGTTTACAAGAACAATCAATGTTCTATTCTGATTACAAAAGGAGAATTGTTATTTGTTATTATATTACAAGAACAATCAATGTTCTATTGTATCTACATTAAAAGAATCGATATACAATACCTCAAGTTATTGTTATATTGATGTCTATATTATAATTCACCAATATGAATCAAATAACATAACTTCATGTTAATGTTATTAATATATATTTATATGATCCTTTAGATCTATAATTTTTTTTCAATAACCTCATGTTATTGTTATATATTTATATATATGATCTTCAAGATCTATAATGATCTCTTAAATAGAATCAATAATTGACATAACCTCAAGTTAATGTTACATTGAATGGAACCTCAAGTTCTATGTTAATTATATTTCATAATCATTTGATTATATTAATTCATTTAAGTTGCTTCATTTTATTTTATAGTCATTTTATTTCATGTATATACAATTTCGTAGATTAGTTTGCAACTATCACAGTTATTAGATGGATAAAAATTGAATTAAAAGACAAACAAGAGGGATTTTATCAATTAATTAATTTTCTCGGTGGAAATGAGCCCAACATTATTGTAAATATATATACATAACTTTTCTTTATTTTAATTTAATAAAGATATGCGTTGTGTATACGTTTTGTTTAATCAACGAAATTTTATCATATGTTTATGTCTACTTTCGAAGTATCATGCATATATGTTGTTTATAATCTAATACTCCTATCTAGCAACAATTTAAATATACTAATACACTTGCATGTGTTTGATTTTTAAAACATAGTATTTGTTTGACTACATACAAGTAATTTTGATTAAATAATATATGTTTTTATTTTGTAGTTACAATGTTAGAACTTATAAATATTAAAGTTCATTGATCTTGACGTCTCTATTAACAATTATCTCCATATCTCATATGGACTTTTTATCTTAAGATCTATTTTATTTTGAACAATCTTCGAAGAATTAATCTACATTACGGTGAAATATCCAAAAGGTTTGATCATCAAAAGCAATCAATGATTTCAAAAAACTCGCTTTATTAAAATGCACCTCATGTTGCAATATTTTAAAAATATCAGCGAGTACAATTCTTCAATGATCAATATCATCTCGACTATCCTTGATAGTGTAAGTACACTGAAAGTCCTTGAAGAGCTAATACCCACGAGAAATAAATATTAAAGAGGTATTACTCTAGCTTCTTGGCTTGTATTATAAATGAATGTGTAATTGAAGTACATATGGTCATAAACTTGACGTTTAATGAGCTTTGATTATTACATTAATTGGCGAGACCGGTGAGACCATCCCGAGTCAATCATCATGCGAAATGTATAATGGAACCTCAAGTTTCCTCGACATAATAATTTTACATGCATTGCTCTCAAGAAAATTTATACGTACTACTATTGGAACTCATTCCCTTGAAAGTTCTGAAATCAACTAGCAGGTATTTCATATATCCATATAATGAACCATTTAGAATTTTTAAATCGATGCATCGTCTAAATGGTCATCAAAATCGCAACCTAAATTTTGCGTGACTAAGTAACTCGGTTATTGAGATTACAAGCACATATAAAAATATCAAATTTTGTTTTGATAATGTCAGTGAACGTATATATTGTTTAAATACATCAATATTTTCAGTTGATTGTAGTAAGTATTGAACATATATTAGTTCATACGTAAATTGCTTTTATCAAAAGGCTTAGTTGATAGAAAATCAACATCTATTATGAGAGCAACAATACTACTTATACTCTGGGGCCATGTTAATATACATGCAATGATGTGAGTCTGCATCGTGCCAATGGAAATAAGATTTCTCCCCTATAATTGATTTTTGGTCCTCAAAAAGATATACCATAGATATTTTTTTATTTATTTGTGTGATATATGCTCAACCATAACGCACAACTATGAGACCAAAAGGGAGATCTTAAAACAACTTAAACTGAAAATGAATTATCAATATATAATATTGATCCTCATAGTATCAAGTATGAACTTGAAATTCAAATGATAATTTATTTTTGATAATTGTCAGACATATTTGTTTGAATGATAAGTTGTTAATGCTCCTACTAAAATGGCTAATAAGCCTATGGCACGTGAAACGTGATAAAATAAAAGTCGATTCCAAATTATATCCTCGAAAAAAGGAGCAAATTATTTAGATGGTCAAATCGAGGAATTAAAGATCCCAATTCAATCTAACAAAACTAGACATGAAGGTTCTATCAGAACCTCTAGTACCCAAAAATGAAGAGATCTCAATAAATGATATCATGTCTAGAACAATATGGAATCAATATAAATGAAATCAATGTCGATAATATTATTGTTTATAATATAGCGCTAGCTACTGTGGTTGAGGATCATAAAATTATTTAAGCCAAAAAGTGAAAATATTATTGGCCAATATAAAAATACGCAATAAATTTATGAAATCTCTTAATATGAGATTTTTGGACTCATAGTCCATTTCATAAAGGTGTAAAGCCTATTGTATGACCGGTCTTTACTCAAAAGCGCAATGAGTATATATAAAGCTAGAGTGTTGATACTAAGGCTCTTTGCTAGCTATATGATAACTCACAAGTCTAGCTCATTTACTATTTGGATCCCTCAAGGATATAAAATGCTTAAAGATGCTTCCACTTCAAAAAGCCTCAAGCATTTTAGAAAGGTTTTTGAGATCACCATTTATTCAACTTGAATAAGATCTTATATCAAATGAGTGGGAAGATATGAGAAAGACATGTCTCACTATTTATAATGTCTCATGTGTTTCATAAATGGCTCTTGAGGACACTGTCGAACCATATCAATTTGGGCTCGAAAAATTCTTTATTAAATGGACATTTTAGCCCATATTATAAATACATTATTTATGAGGATTTTCAAATTCATACATCCTTTGAACTTTTTACAAGGTTCTAAAGGTGAATGAATATTTATAACTGAATATGAAAGAAATGTTTACAAGCATGTACAAAGAGTCATACATCCTCATGATGCAATGATTATTTTATTGTTGACAATCCTTCCGACCCTCGAAGGATGACAAATATCATTAGACGTTGATATTTCTCACTGGTCATAAAAGAGTTGAAAATCATTTACTTCACATTTTTGGCGAGGTAACTTATTATCTATGAGAAGACACTCATTGTCTTGCATATGTATAAAACATTTTTCAACTTGATGGATACATCAACGATGATGGATCCATAACTTATCTCATAAAAGTCAGTTTTTTCTCATTAAATTCGATGTGATAATATCACTTGTCAACAAATTCACAAGTGATGTGATTATGAGGGGGACAAAATAAATGTTGCACTATTTTTTTTCCTTGACCATGGTTTTGTCCCACCGGGTTTTCCTGGCAAGGTTTTTAACAATGCAACATCCTCAACACATTAAAAGAATTATGTACTATTTTTCCTTAACTAGACTTTTGTCCCATCGGGTTTTATCTAGTAAGGTTTTAACGAGGCATAATCATTATAACAATGGACATCCAAGGGGGAGTAATGTACACTAATGTAAAATGGATGTTCATACCTTCAAAATATTATCTATCTAGATATGTTTATGGATTCATTCCATCCCGGAGAAAATGATAAACAATCATTATAATATCTAAGTCCACTTGGGGCTTTAATACACTTTTAGATATTGCAATCAATCTCATATTGTGTCATTTTTGTGGTACCCATGATATGAGATTATTTTACACAAAGAAAAAGCTAAATTTGGATACGCGGGTTTTTTGTCTGATCCACATAAGGTCAAAAACATGATATGTTTTCACCTGTGGAGACACCACAATTTGTTGGAGGTCGTCAAATAATGCTAAATTTATTAAATTTTATAAATCCAATCGAGAAGTGTCTACTCAAGATCGACGATTCAACACATCCAAGAAGAATGCGGTCTCAAGACAATCAAGGAAATCCAACATTTTATATGAAGACAATGTAAAGTGTATAGCTCAAATCAATGAAGGGTATATCAAAGGAGATAAAACTAAACACATTTCATCGAAGTTTTTCTCAACTTATGATCTACAAAATGATGGAACCATTGATGTTTATCAAGTCCTAACAAGCAAAAATTTGGTCGACTTATTTACAAAATCATTGCCGACAAAAGTTTTTGAGCATCTAGTTCGGAAGATCGGTATTCGACCCTTGAAGGATATACATTAAACTTATGGGGAGTATTATACGCACTACACTCTTTTTCCCTTCATCAATTTTTTATCCCATTGGGTTTTTCTTGATAAAGTTTTTAACAAGGCGGTCTATAGCGTAATATAAACGGTGACTATCCAAGGGGGAGTGTTGTGAAATCCATGGGCTTAATCTATGGGTTTGTGGATAGCTCACCATCTAACTACTAGATTATTAGGGTTTACTTCAATTCCTATATATACTTGTCTTTTGTATTCATTTAATACTAATCACTCAATAATATTTCTCTCTTCCTCCCCACTTATTGTTCTTCTTCTTTACATTCACAACAGAATCTTCGTTTCTTGGTTTGATATTAAAAAATACATACTTTCTCAATTAAATTACCACTTATAGGAAGAATGCGACAATTTGTTATCTTTTTTATATAGTTGTACAATCTCACTGTGTGATTGTATTGTGTGTGTAAACTAAAATAAATATAGAGAGACTAGTCAATTACCCGCACAATGTAGCGGAATAACAATGGTGTACTATGTATCTTGTTTTCGTTCAGTGGTCGCGATAACAATTTTTTGATAATAATTTGTCTATTTGGCTCGTCAAGAGCATTGATGACTGAATTATAGTGATAACATAACATGTAATATGAGTGTTCATCTGTAATTATGGATCTTCAAAACTTAATTTCTTTGTGTACATTATTTTACGCGGTATATAAAATTTCTTGATTAATATTATCATACTATCAAACCTATATATTGATAGAGCTATAATTACCATAATAGAACATAAATATCAAGAATAGGTATTGTCTGATTATTCATGTTGTGTTCAACAACGTTAATAGTTATCAATATAAATATATTTAGGGAGTAAATTAATGTTCTAAAAATAAAATTTAAAACAATTTAGTTGTTGTCTGTGTTATAATTTCAAATTTGAATTTGAAATTAAAACACATATCAAATGGAGATGAATTCAGTTGTTGATACAATTAATGATAAATGAATAGATTTTATTCAAACCATAAAGATATCTAAATTTTAACAAGAAAATACTACTTACTATACTAAAAAAAATGTCATCAATAAGGTAGAAGGGGTATAGTAGTAATCTTGCATCTTTCATTTGATAAAATTTTAAGGCAAACATGTAAATGCATTATAAAGGTTAAAGATTAAGCCACAGAATGTCAATGTATATGGCGTAGTTGCTAGTTGGGATGTGATATTCACTACACTGGTTTTGGGGGGTTGGGGGTGGTACAAAAGTTCAGATTTTTTGGTTAAAGATAATACACATTGTTGGGCTTACTTATTAATAGTTGTTTCGCCAAGATAATTTAACATATTTTGATCTGAATACTGAACACATTTTGAGCTGAACCTTGGGGCCTAACTAGTGATTAACCTATACAGTATAACCAAAATTCATAGCTAACCCAACTTTGAAAATGATAACCGACCCAACTTTTGACAAAAACTTGTCAGTTTGTAATTTCGGTGATGGATAAGGTTTTGGATCATAAACGGCCTTTTCTCATCCATACAATTAGGCTGTTTTTACTTATAGTTGGTGGAATACAGATTCATGATCAAGGTTACACTCTTTATTCGTTACGATTTTTACTGCATCTAATTTAGGGTGAATATATATCTGTAAAATTGAAATCACTATGAATATGGGTTATATTTCAAGATGGAATGAAATTGGGTATAAATTTGATCATTCCTAATTATCCCTTGGCTAATGATTAGTTTGTGTATCAGAATTCAAAAAATTTCACCAAATAACTTCATTTCTCATATTCATTTGCTGATATTGATTTTGGATCGGTCCTCTTGGTCACAAAAGGTTTCATTCTTGCTTGATGATGACCTCTTTTCATTCCACCAGAGAAATATGGTGAGCCACAAGCTACAAAATTGGTCGAAAACGTTTCGGGTGATGAAGGAAATAAAGTTGATTAATCAATGAAATTTATCCATGTCATATTGTGAATTAAAGAAACATGCATTAGAGCTGTTGGAAAATGTTGATAAAAACAATGTAGTTTTTGTCAACTTAGGACATAAATAACTATATGTATATGTTATATATATAGTTAATACTTTTTGGGTTTATGTACCCTTTAATGAGAGCTTTGTAATAAGCTAAGATATGTCCAAAATGGAGTTAAGGTGAATGAGATATCGAGTTCTAAAGTGAGCTACTTGAAACGATAAAATGGAAGCTTATAAATGAATGGGAACTTGTCCCACATAGGAAATCACACACAAATATTGAGTAGTTTATATGTTCAATAGTGGAGGTCATAGTGTGATCTCTTGTGATGTGTTTTACTCCCTTGCCTACGCGCGCGCAGGGGGGGTGCAAATTGTGGAAAATTTGTGTTCGAGCTTGTAAACTCATGCGTGCCCTCGAGCTGGCACATGTCTCGTTTTGCTCGAATTTACAGTTTTTCAAAAGCTTCCAAAAATTTTTTTATTTTTGGAAGAGATTGAACTTATTTGATAAAAATATTTTCGTATCTCTTTTATAAAATGTAAAAATCGTTTCTGTTTTTGTGTTGATTCCTTTCTGTTTTTGTACGATTTTATCTTGGAGAACAAGAAGTCGTAACTGTATAAATAGAGACATAGATCATTCACAAAAGATACGAAATATACAACCTTTTCTCTGCTACAAAAAAATTACAGTTACATCCGTTCTACCGTTCAATTTTCAGGCAAGCTTGTTACCTCCGACTGTACATCAGTTATCGTCGTTGTACCCTGGGAAACATACGCGAATATGTTTTAAGGGAACCGTGTTCAACACGGGCCTCGACTTTCCGATATCCTATTACTGTTTTATATTCTTTCTGTTTTCTGTTATTATAGAAATTCAGTTTCGTTTTTACTGTACGGGTTCCTACAAGAGCATCAAATAAAAGAAAAGAATACTTTGAGAATACATTATCAAGAACCAAATGCAAAGCATAAACAAAAGCAAAACCTTGAGTCTACCTTTAATCTCTCAATTTCATCATTTTTGAACACATTCCTTATACTTCTACACTTGAAGTTTCAATCATGGAGAATTTGATCAAACGAGTCAGGTAAATAAGCAAAACTTTAAACCATTATACTTTATTTTTATTATAAGTTGATCAAAAGGACGTGTGTCTCATAAGTACCGGTAAATATTGCACCCGAAATGTCAAGTACGTACCAATTTTTTAGCATCTTGCTCAATAGTTTATGCAAGCCCTTTGTTCCTGAAATGAACTGTTTGATTAACATATTTTGCAAGAATAATATGATTTTTTGTATATGCGGTTTTTCTTGCTAGCCTGGGAATTTTTGGTAACGAGGAGGAGGACAAAGCACAAACTTCACGTGTAGTTAGAAACCGAAAGATTTCATCTCGAAGAACACGGTCCTCTAAAGGAGGTAAAGTTAAATAAAATGAAACCTTAGATATACTTAATTTTGTTTCTTAATATTATGCAACGCAGAGAATTATGTTTTGAACTAAATACATATAGCTGTAGATAGTTGGAAAGATCCGAGTTGGGGTCCAAGACAACATTCTCGTGAAACAAGCCGTGATTATGACAAAACAGAAGGTGATGAGTTTTGAACTGTTGTGGCAGCCGCTCCCTTCAATGTCAGCTCTATTGAAAACAAAGAAGATGATATAAAACAAGAACCAACTCCGAAGTCTAGAAAATCCTTATCATGTAATATATGATTTTATTCATTTTGCGTTGACCAAAGAAAATGCAATAAATTAAAAGTTAAAACTGACTACTTTAGGGAATCCGAGCGAGCTGAGTGTATTTTCTAAATAATTTTATATATTATTCCTAAAATGAGACATTATGAATTTTTTTTTAGGAATGATACCTAAATATCTAGTTTCCGTAATTTGACTATTATTGAGATATTTTGTTTGACCTCTATTAATTGTTATGATTTGTTCCATTCATATTCTTTTATTGTTGTTATTATTGTTTATCTTTTTTATCCATTCACTGAGCATTTTGCTCAGTCGTGTTTCTTTTCCACGGCATGTAACCATGTATAACTTGATGCTTAGGATTTGAGACTCTTCTAGAAGACAAGTAGAGACCAAGTAAAGATGAGCATATGCCTTTAGATTATATGATTTGTATCAGTTGTCACATTTCGTACCTTCGAGGATGGGGTGTTACAATTATGGTATCAGAGCGTATTGTAGCTGCTATTGTAGCTGCTTTTAGGTTCGACCTGTGAGTTATGGATAGACTATTTTTAGATATCCTTTTACTTAGTAGCTTGGGCAATGACCTCAAACTAAGAGACGTATTAGAAACTCATACATTAAGTTCAATTAATATGTGTTTATACTATAATTAAAGGTAACATAGATTAGATAGAATGTTTTTTTAGGTACGTACTAGGAAAAAAAATCTATTTGATTAATTCCCTTAATATTAATAATAAGTAACGTATTATACTCGTAAAAAAATGTATACAAATAACATGTACGTGCAACTTGTCTTGCTGAAAAAATAAATAGTATGACGAATAATAACTTTACCTTTGCTAATATAGAATTTAAGAAAACTTAATTGTGGATTAAAAGATCAGTTTGCATCTCTATAGATATTCTGATGCATAAGATTATGAATGTTGATTTATTATGAATAATAAAATGTCGAGTCAAGTCTACTTTATTTTGACCCACTTTGAGAATTCTAGAAGAGTTCGTGAATTCTAATGTAGTTCGTTGTTACCGTTTTTGTCGTATTTATAATGTGTTCCGTATATTTAGTAAAAATTTATAAGTGTCACTCATTTCACATTTTTTGACATGTGTCACACAAAATTCGAGAAAAATTAGTGTGTGAGGAAACTGATACTTCGTATGTGTTACCAAATCCTAAATTCAAACACAACACATATACACATAGATCATCATGTAATACAAGATAAAAACACCTAAAATGCAATATCAAAATACTTAATAGTAAAAACTAAACTTAAACTTCGAAAAAACTCACTGAATGGCACGGATCGAAGAGGCTTAGCAACAATCGCCGTTGATGATGTTGTTCCTGGTGCAATCTCATCACGAACGTCCATCTGTACGAATCAATAAGCGTTAATGACGATTTTTAGTAACTATTCAGGAATTAGGGTTTCACAAAAACGAATATTGGTGAAAACTATACCGGTACAAAGAGTAATCGAACAATGTAGATGAATGAAACTGATTTAATGATTAATTGGAAGATTTCTAAAGCTAGGGTTTTGGAAGTCGATACGCAGATGGAAAGAGTAAACGAGAGAGAAAAGGTTGCATGTGTGGGGTTTTTTTAAAATAAAGTGAGAAAAGAATTAATTAACTAATTAGTGAAATTATTATTACGCCCTTCCATCCAAAATTGAATGTAAACTTCTTTTTAATTAAAATGAGGTTTAATTTGAACCCTTGATTTGTTACCTCCGATGACTCACGTTTATTTCCCCAGTCTCACATAAAATGAGTTTGAACCTCACTATATTATTATTATAATTACTAGATAAAAGACCTGCGGCAACGCGAGTGAGATTTAAGTGGTTTGGTTATTTGTGTTTTCAGTTATATATATTGTTAAAACGAATTTTAATTGGTTGTTATTGTGATCTTGTATATTTGTTAAGCTGTATATAAAGTGACAATTTAAAATGTATTGTTATCAATGGAATAAAAGATGTTTTGTTTTGCCTTTTTATTTGAAAATATGATAACCTTTAAATGTGTAAATTATTTATATATTTTTGTTGGAAATCGCAGATTAAAAGTTGATCCAATTTTTTATGTTTTTATATTTTAGAAATTAGTCACTCACTTTAATGTTTTTGAGGCAATGGAAGAACCATATCACCAACTGCTCCAGATAACAAAATGATCCCCAAATTACATCACAAAATGATTCCCAAATCACCCAAAATGATTTTATGTATTGTTAATCTTGTTGCACATTGTCGCACTCCCAAATTCATGATTAGCGGAAGCATACATCGGGTGCGACTAATCGAGGTAATCACAGCACAAAGTTATAATGAACAACCACTACATGCATCGTTTTACAAAAATACATTAATTGTAATAAAAGTCTACAATAGTTATAATGATTACATAAGTTCGGTATCTTGATCTGAAAGATTCTATGATATTACTACTTATACAAAATATAATAATGCATAAAAACCTCTTGATGTTCGTGTTTGCATGTGACTCGAGCTATATAATATCCTGAGTAGTCCTACTACTGTTGAGTACATGTGAATACATGCTAAAAGGTCAGCTAAAACCTGGTGAGCTCACACGTGTAAATGATAAAACCATAATGTGTGAACCACAAGATTTAATAGTGTTTGCAACCAAGCAAAATAAATATGTATATTACTTCCATGAGCCCATAGTTCGAGCTTGGGTGTCAGGATCACAATTAAGTGCCTGAGCGAGGTTGCCTCCTGCATGTGCCTAATCAACACATGTGTGAACAAATGATAATGCGTCCGTTCGACCGCAGTCGTGGTGCAACTACCCCAGACGGGGATTGTCAATCCCATATGGTACCATACACTAACATTCACGCTAAATTCATATTAACAAACTATGTGGTGGAGGACTTCATGATTAGTAAAGCAAACTCATGAAGTCAATATATCGAGTTTTGTACTTGTGTTCATATGTAAAACAAATTCGAGCATGTATTTCCACCCCGGGAGTAAAAACAGTAAAAATGCGGGGCTATGAGACTCACCTGAGTCTGATGTGCAACAAGCAAGCAAATATGATGTTGTACAAGTCTGATGTCGTCCAACGACTGTAACCTGTCGGGCGTCCTAAACGTGCAAGGTTATAATGATGAGTAGATGTCTCAACAGACCATCTATGCTAGTTGTTCATTCAACTAGTTATGTCCAAATGTTTGGTTGTTTGTTTGCGTTTCTAGTTTTGGAAAATATGTACGGACCGTTGGTGACGGTTGTAATAATAATTGTCAAAGTATTATTATCATTATGTTTCGTTGTATACTTATATAAGTATATGTGTTTTCATTTACAAGTGGTGTTGTATAAGTTTTGGTCCGAGGGCAGCGCCCCTGGTAGCGGGGTTCCAGGGGTGGCAACCCCTAGCGGGGTCCAAGGGGCAGAGCCCATGGCTGGGGTCGAGATGCAAGGCTAGCTCGAAATTTTTTTATTTCTGCACATGTTGCTTTATTAAAAACGCATCGAAATTTCAAATTCCGTGAATTGTGACACTGGGTGCGACACTGGTTTGCGACACTAGAATTGTGTCGCATAAATCAAAAATCATGTCTATGCGACATATGTATTTGTGTCGTTATATGCGACATTCAGGTTAGTGCGACACAAGTGATTGCGTCGCTAAGTGCGACATTCGAAATCATTGCGACATAAGGGTTTGTGTCGCACCTGGCAACGTTAGGATTCAATTGCGACATAAGGCCTTGTGTCGCAATAGGCCAGGGCCTTATGCGACATAACAGGCTGTCCAAATGTTCAAGTGTCGGGAACGTGGTCAAACGACCTCGGTTTGGCCCAAAACTTTTACACCAGTCTTAAATTAGTTTGTAAAGTTTGCAGAAATTATTGGTTTTTGTCAGGAGTAATTCGAGGTGTCGGTTATTTAAAATGGCCAAAACCGCAACTTTCGACATATGTTTAGAAAACGAGTTTTAACACCTTATTTGAACATAATCTTGCTAGATGAACAACAAAACACGTAAATAAGTAAAATACAAGTATTTTCGAAAGTGTCGGGATCTTACAAATCGTCTTATGAAGAATCCAAAAAGGTGGATGTGTTCCTCGTGTCATGGTGATCGTTTTATCTTGAAGGAGTCTTGGATGAAGATGATTATTTGATGGTGTTCTTGTGGGATAAAGGGGCTATGTTTTTGGAGGGTGTTAGAGAGAGAGAGAACCGAGTTAGAGAGAGGGAGAGAGATAGGTGTGAGATTGAGTGAAAAGTGGGAACGGAAATGGTGATGGAGTGTGGTATTGATCAAGAAATGGGGTATGGCATGGATGCCATGCCCTTGGCCAGGTTTTTGGTGGGTCCCTCAAGTGTGGGCTCACCAAATTTTTGTTCCCTCAATGTTGTGTTACGTGTGGTGTCGTTAACATTTTAAATCGCGATATTTTAAATGAAAGTATTATTTTAAATACTTTATTTGAAGTTATTATAATATTTTCGGGTCTCTGTTTGCACGTTCGTTGCATATTTGTACGTTTATTTAATTCGTATAACGTTTTTAGACATTTTATTCGTACGCGTGTAATCGTAATATTTTTACTTGAAGTATTTTATCAAAATACTTAATAATGAATTATAAAAAATATGATTTGGATTTATTTCGGTTGTCAGGCGCGTTTCACGCATTTATGTTGCATTTGGTTGATTTTTATACGATACGAAATACGTTTATGTATATATACATATATATATATATATATATATATATATATATATATATATATATATATAGTTTGGATCAAATGAGAACACTTCAAAAATAAGAACGGTGAGAACACCTCATAAATGCAGAACTAGCGAACAGAATTAATTAGATTCACAGTCATACATCTCAAATATGCAAAGAAAAACAAATGCACACTTCTAAAAATGCACAAAAATCGAAAAAAATGATTGATGCACGATTATCTCTATAATTGTGCATCAATCGTTCTTTCGATTTTTGTGTATTTCTGAAAATTCGCATCTATTATAATCAATTTTTCTACACATATTTGAGATGTATGAGTGTTAATCTAATGATTTTGTTGGCTAATTGTGCATTTATAAAATGTTCTTACTGTTCTTATTTTTGAAGTGTTCTTATTGGAACCTTATCCTATATATATATATATATATATACATTAATTAGCCTAAACAAATAACTAATTACATGTATTACAGAGGATTAGGTACTAATACAAGTCCTAATTTGTCGGTTGTCACACACATGCCCTTGATTATGTTGTTAGTGTTGATAATTCTGTCTATATGATTATTTTAGGTTTTAGACTATTTGAAGGCTACACGTTTTTATTTTGTAAGTTTTGTAGTGTTGGGTTTGTTTTCCTTCTTCAGCTATTTGATATTGTTATGATTGATACACATACAATTATTTTCGGTGCCGATTGTTTTGATAGTCCAGTCTACATAATCGAAGCATATAAAGTAAACCATACTCAATTTTATTAACCCATTTTATCAATTTCTATAGTATGTTGATATAATTTTCACTGATTTGATTGTAATTTGTAGGTTAATAATTTGTATCCTTTCTTTTGATCTCTTAGATTTGGTTAATGATTAATTAGATGCATATGTAGTTACATGAAATACACAACTTGTTTTTTGTATCAGTAGTTGTACGATCGATGGAGTGGACGACTGTTCAATATTTTTATTTTCGGTATGTTAGTTGTATATTGAAGGCTAATGTAAAGTAAAGTCTATTATTGAATAGTTGAAACACTTGATGCGAGGGTTTCTTTTCTTCCGTCAAAACCAGAACAATGTATAGGTAAGGATGGGGTTGTATTGAAAGGAAATATGGATTCCTAAAAGATTTTGTGAATATATATTTAAAATTGTGGAATATTTTTTTCATTCAAAATATTAAATATTTAGAAGATATGTATCTATAGCTGGCCGAAAATCTTTTAACTAAAAAATTCATTTTTTTCAAATAGAAGTATGTTTATTTAATTTAATTAGGTAAATATTATTAAATTAAGTAGGTATTAGTTATATAATTAATAATTAATATAAATATAAAAGGGTGTTAAGTGTAAGAATCATTAAATTAATCTAGATCGTTGGATGAGGATGGAAAAAAATAATTAAGCGTTGAGATTACCCCAAACTATTTTGCTTTAAGTATATTTTATATATTTTATTTAAGTATATTTTATATTTTATTATAGATAGATTATTATTATTATTACTAGATACAATACCCGCGGTAATGCGGGTGACTCTAAATTCTTTATATATATATATATATATATATATATATATATATATATATATTAGGTGAGGTCTCGCGACAACGCGGGGTTTCGACCTTTGATTTTATAAATTGTGTAATAAAAAAATTAAGTCAAATGAAATTGTACCATGAATCGGATTTTTATATAATATAATCGTCAACCAATAACATCTAGCATATATTCTATCAGTTTGGTACGGTTCCGATTTTTTTTTTAAGTTAAGTTATTAAAAATACATGTCGGTTGTAAATTATATATTATCAAATTTGTAAACATTTTAGTTATAACTGTTACCCATTTTATGAAGGCGCGGATACCAAACATTAATTAATGTAATATGCATATAATAAGAAGGTAGTGTAGAATTATTGTAACCTATAAAATAATTTTTTAAAACTTAAATTAACTATGAATTTAGTGTAACTCAAATATTGTAATTCAAACCTAAACTTTTATCCAAATCGAACATTGTTGTGATCAAATATACATACATATATATATATATATATATATATATATATAAGCATTAAAAATAGACTCTTAATAGCAATAATAATAATCCATATTCGCCAACTTGATCTTTGTAGGCGTTAATTTTTAGCAAATCAATAAAGCGCTCGATAGCATATTTATTATCAAGTACATTTAAAACTTGTTATTATAAATTCAAAGATGTGTGTATGAAAAGGAAAAATAATATTTTAATATAAAAATGTACATTTATTTTAATACCATCAAAATTTATTGAAGTTTCATGATCTTCAAGAGGGTCTTTATCACTTAATAGTCTTATAGTAAACTGAAGGTTTTTTTTTTTTTTTTTTTTATGACAATGCATTAAACAAAACTTGTAAAAATATAAAATCCATGAATCACAAAAAGAAAATAGAACAATGTTATTATGGTTGAATATGACATATGATTGTCTATTGTTTAGCTTAATGTATATTATTTAAGGGATTATTAGTTAAAATCATAAAATATTTTAGTTACATTATACAAAGGATTATTAGTTAAAATCATAAAATATTTTAGTTACGATTTTAACGTATTCATGATATTACGGTTGTTTGACTAAATGGATAACCAGTTTTTAGCTTAATAATGTTGATAAAAAAATTCATTTAATTAATCAATATATATAAACATTTAAAATACAATTGGTTTATTTATAAGAATATAGATAATGTCATGATATTTAAACTATAAGGACTAAAAAAATAGAAAAGTATTGAAAATGTCAATTTCAATAGTTGTGGGTATACATTATAAAAATTGAAAAATGAAAGAAATAATTTTAACCGTAGGATCTTTATGGATGGAACCAATCTAAGGTCCAGATTGCTCCATTGTATTCTGTTTTATATATATATATATAAAGATATCCCACCATATATATATATATATATATATATATTTGGATAATTTCAATTTGTACAATTATTTATTTTATGTTATTTTAGTTTGTATATATTTTTATAAGATGTTAGTTTTGTAGTGTCATTATTATAGTTTATAAGTTTACATTTTTATCCGTGGATTATATTTAGATTAAGTGTTTCGTAATTTTTTTTAAAATGTAGTAGCCTTAATATGTTTTATTATATATTTTTAGTTTTATGTAATTTTCTAAAAGTATATATATATATATATATATATATATATATATATATATATATATATATACATAGAGAGAGAGAGAGAGGTGAGTTAAAATGAGAAGGGTAATTTTCGTGAGAACGTAAGAAACACTTTAAAATCACTTTTTAACCATTCAAAACATGTTATTTTACAAAATTTTCTTCATAGTTTTTTTTTAAAATAACTTTTAGAAGTTATTTATCAAATAAAAAAAATTCGACGTTTTTTTTTTATAAAAAAAATTATTAAATTATTTATTCATAATAATCACATTTTTATAACTTGATAATCACATGAATAATATGTGATTATCATGCCATAATTTGTGATTATCTCGAACACATGATAATCACATTATATTATAGAATAATCATATGTGATTATCATGTTATATTTTGTGATTATCTTAGATAATCACAACAGTAACGGTTGTAAAATAAATTCGAAAAAAAAAGTTAATGATTTATATTTATATTTATATCATAGCTTCCAAAAGTTATCTTAATAATAATCATTGAAAAGGTTTTATAAGAAAATGTGTTTCGGATAGTTAAAAAGTAAAAGTAATTTTGAAGTGTTTCTCACGTTCTCATGAAAATTAGCCTTCTCATTTTAACTTGGGACTATATATATATATATATATATATATTGGCACACACACACACCCCACACATATACATTTTAAATTACTTTTTTATTTTAAACATGTTTTTGAGCCTTTTTTAAGTTGT
This sequence comes from Pseudognaphalium luteoalbum, assembly GCA_963422505.1. Lineage (NCBI taxonomy): Eukaryota > Viridiplantae > Streptophyta > Magnoliopsida > Asterales > Asteraceae > Pseudognaphalium > Pseudognaphalium luteoalbum. The sequence goes on along the minus strand of OY730195.1, from coordinate 21,632,568 downwards.
GGTTAATTTTATTATTGTTGGGCTTGATTGACCTTCATTTGTAATATGTGTATAATTTCAGGCCCGGGTTTTTTATACGTGTTATGTCATCTTATATTTCCTATTGTAATTATTTTTAAAAAAACAACTGAAAATCTTATTTCTTCTGTAGTCTCTTTGATTTTTTTTAATCCAGAATATTTTTTATTTGTGTGAGTCATCTTCATATGAAGTTGTTGATTCTTGTTACTCTGCATATTGTGTGTTATAAGTGTAGGTCCTTTCAATCTAATTTTTTTATTTGTTTAAAAAGATTTGGTTGATTAGTATGTCCGTTTATGTCATATTTTTTTTCTTTCATAATTGTGTGTTATAAGTGTAGGTCCTTTCGATCTAATTTTTTTATTTGTTTAAAAATATTCATCTAGTGCTTTTATTTTTTAGCACTGTGTATGATTAATCTATTGCATGTTGTATAAGTTTGTGGCTTCGATTAATTTTTAAATTAATATGCATGTTAGTTTGTGTTGTTGTGTTGAAGTTTTATTTTTATTTTTTTATAATTTTGAGCATAAAAAAACATATTAATATTGAGCATAAAAAACATATTAATATTGAGATTATTTCAAAAAGGAAACCAAAAAGAAAAAGATACGAAAATTTTTGTAAGTATACTTACATAAGATTGTAGCGTCTCAATAGTGTTCTCCTATTCTTCAACCAACCTTTACATTCCATGCTTCCATTATGCCCTCGTAGATTACGCCTTCTTGCATTTCTTAACCCGCTACCAAGAATATTATATTGTTTTTTCTTCATCGCAGATTCTATCTAAATATAACAAAATTAAATTCATTAGTATAAGCAATAACATGCTTTCTAAATACTAATGAGAATGACTACATATTACAATAACAATTATAATTATAATTAGTATATCCATGAATACATGAAAAAAATAATAATGATATTATAAACACAAATCAAGCATAAACTAAACATGCTTAACAAAAATTAATTGAACAACATCTAAACTCGGACTTATAGTATTGAACGTTAACAAATCAAAACAAAAACAAATCAAAATATCAAAACAACTAAAGTAATAGATAAGATAATTTATTGTAAACTCTAACCTTGCAAATCACAGCAAAAATCCTACAACAACATAAAAACAATAAATACTACAAATAAAATGTAGGTGAAAATAATAATGCATAGTATCTCACATAATGACAAATCTTAACCGATTAAATAACTTGGGGTTTTTTCATCATCACCGTAGCATCCGAACCAGAATACGTCACTACATCCAAATCGAAACACGGTCGGTCCCAAATTATTCCATCAACATCTCATCGTGGTAGTGTCTTCGTTTTCATCATCGTGTTTTTTGCCTGACCTGGTTGGATACAAAAATAAGTACTCAAGTGGACCATTAGACAAACGTTAATTAATAAATACGTCATTAGTTCACCGTTAGAAGATTTTTTTCTCAATGATGAACATAAACAAAATCAATACGATAAATACAAATAAAAAAATTGGGGCTCTTAAAAGTGGATGGTGGTGGGATTTTGGCACCAAAAACTCACTGCAAACATATGAATGAAAAAAAAAACAATATAATCAAAAATAATAATTTGTTTCAATCAAGAATTTTAGCACTTGATCCTTAAATCGTCCCAACCCCAAATTTATTTGTTTGCTCAAATTTTTAGGTGAGATTTTTTGGTGAAGATCTTTAAGAATTATTGGCTGATTAAATCAGCTATTTATTTAATATAATATGTCGTATTTTAATTTTAAATAAAATTTAGATATTAAATTGAATTGTGGGGTTTTTGAAGTTTACCAAAATTATACTTTATGCTGAAATTTTTTATTTAATTCCGATGATTTGTATTATTTAATTAATTATTTAATATTTATTAAATATATTAATCCTAAATCGATTAAATAATGTATTATTTAATGATAGATATAAAGAGGTTGTTAAGTGTAACTATTATCAAATAAATCTACATCGTTGGATCGATTTGGTAAAAACCAATAATGTCGTGTGTGTTTTTAAAATATTATTAGCCGGCCTTTTTTTATTAATTACGAAGCAATATTTAATTCAATTTTTTTTATTTTTAATATTTAATATTTAGGAATTTTCAAATAAATCTACATCGTTAGATCGATTTGGAAAAAACCAATTAAGGATTGGAATTGTTTCAAGCTATTTTGCTTTAAGTATATATATTATAATATTACATATTATATATTATGTTAATATTATGTTATTATAGATAGGTAGATAGATAAATTTTTATTATAAATTATTACTATATTTGTGTGGCTTTTGAAATAAAAATAAAAAACACGTGAACAAACTATGTATATGACCGTATTAAAAAATAGTTTTGTCTCAGGCTATAAAAGCAGGACTTGGGCAATTCCAAAAAAAAAATGCCGATGCCGAAGATACGTAGGAAAATAAAAAGGGCAAGTCGAAGAAAAACCCTAATTCGATTATTGAAATGCCGGAATCAAGCAAATCGATTGATACAGGTAGCTTCGTTTTTCATCCGATGATCGTTTTTACTATGAATTTTAGGGCTCTAATTATTGATGTGATAGTTCTGAGTTTTAATCAAATTGATACTGATCATCATATCATAATAGTCCTCAATCAATAGTTGCAAAAAGGATTTAACATGGATTGCTATGTTGAATGTGTGAACCTATCGAAATTTGAAACCCTAGTTTTTATTAGCCTTAAAATTACGCTGTTATATGATACCAAATGTTTTGATCATTGAATGTTTCTAACTTTTGATGCTGATAATGGTTGTACTTACGTGTTAAAAAAATATTAATGTGAGTTTTCACTTTCATTAAGCTACAGCGAGTCGATTGATGTGTAGAGTTAGTGGTTTTTGGTTATTTCTACGGAATTAATGTTTTACTGAATAGGCAAAAAGAGAGTCTCATTCGATGAGACGTCTGCTAGTAGTAAGAAGCAGAAGATAGTTCATGGTCATGCTGTTTCGGTGGTGGCTGTTGAGATTGAGTCAAAGACTCTGGAGAAGAACAAGAGTGTCAACAAACAGGAAAGCAGTTCAGATGACAAACAAGAAGACGAGAAAAAGGTATAATTATATGTTGTATAAATAAATCTTTTATGATATACCACTAAGGTTTCATTTTTTAATATCCTAACATCTTCTTCGTATAAATGTTTTTATTAGTTTAAAACCAGAACCTGTAGTTACTCACTGATTCTGTACATATTTTTGTTCAATGAGTAATAGCTTGGTTGATCACCTTTCCTGACTCTTATGTGAGTTGATGTTCATAATGATGATACCAAAATACAGGTTGTGGTAAAAAAGCCAGTGAAGGAGTCAAGCTGTCAAGAGTCGTCTGATAAAGTAAGTGATATTCACAATCTTTTTTTATTTTTATTTTATTAGCATTTTTACTTCCAGGAAACCAAACTTTCTTCTGCGGAACAGTCTGCGAAAAAACCTGTTAGTAGTAGTAGTAGTAGATCAGATGATAGCTTGGATGATGAAGTAAGTGAGTCTGATATGTTTGCTCCTCTCTAAGTATGCTTTATTTATTGTATTTTTATAGGAGGAACCAAAGATTCCAGTTGCAACTGAAACCAAATTTAAAGGGAAGGATGATTCAAGTGGTGAGTCTGAATCTCAAGACAGATCAGATGAAGTAAGTGTGCTTTTGGATCTCGCTGTATAAAGGTTATAAGCATTTAATGTAAATATGATGAACTAATACTTGAATAAATGGGTAAATGTAAATGTACAGGAGGAGGATGTCAAGAACAGATCCATCGAGAGTTCCGATGATGACAGTAGTTCTTCTGAAGAAAATGATTCTGATGAGGGGGAGGTATGCTCACTATTTGCATTTTATCTGTGCATTTTATATGATCGTTATCTTGAATATTGTGATTATGAACAAGGTGGTACCATAAATTTATTTCTAGCTATTATTAGAGTCTATCATTTTGTTGTTCCAGATTGTAGCATACAACCTTTATTTTGAACATGTTTACTTGCAGGAACCTAAACCGTCTTCTAAGAAACAGTCTGTAGTCTCTACTGCCGAAAAACATGTGAGTCTGATTTTGCAATTCCTATGTTACATTTTAGCTAAGTTGATGTTTTGCAGTATACACTAAGTTATGATTTTCTGAGTATGTTTGCTTGTATATATCTAGGATGACGTATTTAAGAACCCAGTGGAGGCTGAAACCAAGAATATCATTACGATGGAAGAGTGTAATAGGGTAACCTTGTAAATAAACTCTAGATGTATTTTTTTTCCCAAATCGATGCTGTCAGGTAAGGTTTATTATATTATTGCTTTATTAATATTATTTATTTAATAAATGGTAAATATGCGGCAGCCTCAATCCCTATTGCCTCCTCGAGCCGCTGGATCCAAATTGGTGTGTATGGACAATCTAAGTCCCTTTATCAAAGAAAGTGATGTGTACGTGCTTCCTATGTTAAAACTCGTTTATGCCACTTTTTTATTATTATTATATTATTATTTTAATTATTGTTATTACTATTTATATTATTATAATTGTAATGAATTGCTGACAACTAGTTATTCTTCAGAGTTGAATTCTTCAAAGATGCTGGTACTATTGATTGGGTCACATTTAAGAAAGAAGGCGACCGCTTCTTAGGTTATGGACATGTTAGGTTTGAAACCTCTGAAGCAGCCCAAAAGGTGTATATTGTATTATATTTCCTGCTTCTCTGTAAGTAAAAGTTGATTTCCAAACAACATAATTGGCTATTTGCAGGCCCTTAAACGTAATGGGGAAGAGTTAATTGGCCATGCTATAGAACTGACGTCAGTAATGGATGGGACTTTATTTGATAACTTGACTCCCAGTAGCGAGTATGATCTGTTCTCTTTGCGGCTTTCTATTATAAAAATAAATGAATTATTTCTATTTGTGATTTGATGAATCTACATGTGTAGTACTGTAGGCACAAATATCTGGTTATGGAAAATCTAACTCCTGATGTTAAAGAAAGTGACATGTATGTGCTTCTTATGCTAAACTCGATCTTTCCATTTTATTATTTGCTTCTTATGCTAAACTCGATCTTTCCATTTTGTTATTATTATTATTATTGTTATTGTTATTATTATTATTCTTGTATTGTTATTGTTATTATTATTCTTGTTATTATTCTTGTTATTATTATTGTTATTGTTATTATTATTATTATTGTTATTATTATTATTGTTATTGTTATTATTATTATTATTATTGTTACTGTTACTGTTATTATTATTATTATTACTGTTATTATTATTACTATTTTTTTTTTATTATTACTGTTATTATTGTTATTACTGTTATTTATTATTATTATTATCATCATTATTATTATTATTATCATCGTTATTATTATTATTATCATCGTCGTCGTCGTTTGGTATAAGTAATCATTACTGACAAACAAGTATGTTACTCTTCAGAATTGAATTCTTCAAGGATGCTGGTAAAGTTATTTCAGTCCGTCTTAGGCATGAAGGTGACAACTTCTTTGCACATGTTCAATTTGCCTCTTCTACAGTAGCTCATAAGGTAATATGATGATATAACCTTTCCCCGTCTTCAAAAGAAAAAAAAAAGTTATATCTGTAATCAACATAATTCTATCTGCAGGCCATTCGACGTAGTGGGCAAAAGTTACGTGGCCGTTATGTGAAACTTTTTTTTTCAACTGAAATGACTGTTAGGGTTTCATACACTCCAAGTAGCAGGTATGATCTTTCTGAAGTTTGCAGCTTTTACATTTTCTATTACAAAATAAATATATTCTGATTTATTTTTATATATTTCTACACCAGGAGACCCCCAGGATTTGGGGTTTTGATTGGCCAAGGCTACGGGCCTACAAAAGTTGGATTTCGTTGCAATTGCACACTCCCAGTATCTGGGATTATTAAAGTTCCAGGATTTCTAGGGTGTGAGAAGGATCAACCGCGTTGCAGAAGTTGTCTGGGACTAATGGTCTGACTATTACTGTCTAAAGATCTATATGAATATGTTACCTATACTAAAATAGGAAACTGCTACTGAAGTAAATTGATATCTTATGCTATTATATATATACTTCTTGTATATATATAGTTTTGATTTTGATGCATGTTATATACTTCCTTAGCTGATATATGCCCCCATTTGATCGTCAATGTATGTGACTTCTGTAATCCAAGTCATAGTCACATAAATCGCTAGGGCACCCACGATCTGCGATCTAGATCGCACGTACCCAAACGCGGTACGATCGCGAACAAATTGGATTCCAGATCGCGTCCAATTCGGTGGTCAACGCCGGCCCAAGTCGTTGGTCAAATCGATCCAAACAGCCTTCAAATTGTCGATTGGTACGTTTAATTGAACGATTTTGAACAATTGAAACGTCGATTGGAAGGATTAATCTCATAATTGAACGCGATTTGGATCGGTTGAAGTCTCGAAGTCCAATCGATTGAAGTCCAGTGGGCTTAGCGGTGATTTCATGTATCTCACGCTTCGATTCACGTATCTAGGTTCTGATTTCACACTTCTCAACCAAAATTGATGATTAATTTCACATCCCAGCATCTATTAATTTGTTTAGATGTATCAATTTCATCCCATCGTTTCCCACTTCCCCTCCATTCTCTGTTTCTTTTTTTCTTTTTTTAAATATTGTTAAGTCACTAAAAAAATGGTGTTTGGAAAAAAGAGGAGGGTTTACTACTTTACTGTTTTAATTTAAGTTTGTTGCTTTAATTTCCGTTTATTTGAAATTTTGAGTATTAAATATAAGTGTTAACCATAATTTTGAAAGTATTGATATTAATAGAGTATGAAGTTTGGTAAATTGGTTGTGACTTGTAGATTTATAAAAATATAGGAAATTAATATTGTTACTTATTGGGTACACTGTACCATGTTATATGGTATACCGTACCGAAGCGATCCGGAATGAGCCTACCCCACTGTATCGAATTTTAGAAATTAGCGAACCGCGTACTCGAACCCCGTTCCTGTACCGGAGCGTACCGCGATCTATGTGACTATGATCCAAGTTAATCTAGCCTCTTTATATTAAGGGAAATTCTAACTTGTATCCTAAGGGCACATGTTAAGTGGTGAATATTCTTCTTGAAAATTGGAAAAGTTGAAAATATTCTTTTCGAAAAATGAAAAAGGTATCAAGATTCTTCTTGAAAAATGCATTTCTCATTTTTCGAGAAGAATATTCTTGTCTTAACATATACCCTTAGGGTACACGTTAGACAAACCCTTATATTAAATACTAAACGAAGCCATTAAGCTATATAGTGCACTCAAGCTGCAATATCAGGAACTTATGTTCTAACATTTTGCTTTTAGCCATTGATACTATTGCGTCTCGAGTGACATAGGTAGGAATTATCTACAAGAAATCTCTTTGAATGAAACTTAAAATGATTTTTAGTCGGTTGTCGTAAAGTTTGGTTTTTAGTAAATCAAGATGATGAAACTTGAGAATGTTGTTAAGAATGTATAATACTATAGTGCTAAATATTCCGTCCAATTACCTGGGTTCTACTAGGAAATTAATGTAAGAATGTATTCAGATTTTCAGGTGCAAGTCTTGTTCCAGGTAATTTTTGTGTAGTTGACATCAATGGGATACAGATTGTCTCTTTTGTCATTGTTAGACCTCTATTTATTTTTTGTTTTTATAATTTGTATTTGAGGTAGACATAATGTTAAGGTCTTTTAGTTTAGAAGTTGTTAAGGTGTGTAACTAAATATTGGGATCATTTTGGAAAATGTCATTAGAGTCGAACAAGAACTGTTTTAGTAGAAACCACTACAATGGTGTCACATGCATCAATAAATCAAGGACTAAGCTGATGTTTGCAGTATACGATAAGTTAATGATACTAAGTATACTTGCTTTGTTGTATTTAAATAGGAGGAACCAAAGAAGCCAGTGGCAACTGAAACCAAAGCTAAAAAGAAGGATGATTCAAGTAGCAAGTCTGAATCTGAAGACAGATCAAATGAAGTAAGTGTGCTTTTGGATTTCGGCGTGTAAAGTTTTTTAAGCATTAATGTTGATAGTCCTCTACGACGATCTTGAATCAAGTTATACGAATCAATTGGTTGCGGAAACACCAATTGATCAATCACACAAACAAATCAAATAAACAAAGACAAAATAATCAAATGTAAACGTTTGTTTATTGATGATAATCGGCTAGATTACAGAGAATTTCGACAAATTGCGTTTAGGGTTTTCGTAAATCGTTTGTCTAACCCTAAAACTGATTACAAAAAGTGTTTTTATACTAAACACTCGATCCTGCGACGTTACACTCAACGTCGCAGGTCCAAGCCCATGCGACATAGACAACGTCGCAGGCCCAAAACCTGACGTCGCACCTGCGACATTGAGCATAACGTCGCAGGAGTCAGGAAATCTAAATCTAAATACAAACTCTAACTAGACCAACTGACAGACACTCTAACATGTATCAACAAACTCCCCCGTGTCTTCAGCTTGGTCTTCAAAAGAATCTTCAATTAAGCCCAGTTTGCAGGAAATTTTCCATCAGCATGAATCCCATTATAAACACAAACTTCAACAACTTTCTGATATTGTTGTGCAAGCTTCTTGTTGAATTCGTTACTGTCATTCACTCGAATCCTATTATCAAAGAGTTTTCTCAAATCTTTTTCGTGAAGATTTATCAAACTCATAGGATCAAAAACCCGAAATGAAACTTTCTTCAAGTTCCAAATACCTCCAAATTCTAGTTGCGGCTCTGATTCAGGAACAAAAACAATCACAACCTCACCAGTGTGTGGATCAAGTCCCCAATACACAAATCTTCGTAGAAAATCATAAGGAACCTGCTCCAGAGGAATTTCAGTCAGACAGTCAGCCGGTGGATAATGTACTTTAACCATAGGGCGACCTGTCGTGGGATCCAACTTTTTCTTATATGTATATTTCGTTCCCAGCGTCGGTTTCAGCTTGTTATATCTTTTGGTTCTAACCTCTTGACGCAATGTCCTCTGAACATAGTTAGCATAATCATCATTTCCAGGATTAATTAAATTCAACTGTGCTAACCTATTGATCTCCCCTTTTGGTAAAGTACTCAATTGATTAAATCTCAATTTGAAATATTGAATACCATCCAATCTCTTAATCATGATCATTCTTTGGCGAACCTTCCAACTCTTAATCACACCGGTATAATCTCCACGAACTTTATAAATTTTGCATGTTACATGCACTGGTTCTGCAGATCTACCCTGATGCCACCACTGCTTATTTCTTTCCATTCTTTCTTCAGCAGTCAAACTTTCAGATGCCTCTTGAGTTGGTTGTGCAGATGCAGAATCTTGTTGAGTAGGCACGGCCTGAGTTGAACTAGATTCTCCATGAGAAGTTCTAGCAGGCCCTTCATCATCAGATGAGTCAGTTTCAATAACTGGTGCATCATCATAATTTTCATCTGATCCTAAATGCTCATCATCAACCGATACCTCATCATCCATATCGAATACATACCCTTGATCATTACCCATATCATCCCCATTAACCATTCTCTGAATAAATGTCAAATCAGCAAAAGAATAATCAACCGCTAGTGGTCTCGGCTGACCAGGGATGTCATCAACACAAATATAATCCAAACGCTGAACATTTTCATTAATAACGTTTTCAATTACAGGAGGGTTTACAGACTCTGGTCCTAGTGACTCTACATTGAGACCCTCAGACCCTAACTCCCCCGAGGCACTAGACCTAGCCTCCAAAACGTTGACCCTGGCCTGCAGCTCTGAAATCTGCTTTGACTGAACCTCGATGATCGCAGCCTGAGATTCATTCCTGTCAGCTTGTTCTCTTAGCTGTTGCTGCATTTGACGCATGTCGTCCATCATCTTTTGTAGAAATGCCGGAGTCGGCTCAATAGCGAGTGCCTGAGATGGAGGTGGCAGAACAGTAGACGGTCGACGTACACGACGAGAAGATGGTACAAACTCAGTGTCATCGTCGGTACGATGACGTTTTCCAGTATAACGTTTGCCCTGACGAATACGGCGTTGGATTCTCAAATAACGAGCCGATTCGTGTACCCTAATTCTTTCCATTTGCGATGGGTGGGGCACTTCACCATCAGAATCCGTAGGGGTCTCACCGCCGTCCTGCGGTCGTACAAAGTCCGAATCCGAATCAGAGGAAGAGGATTCGTCGGTGACTCTGTGCGGTGAGTCCTGTTGCCGAACAACCCCAAATTGCTCTATCTGAGCCAAATCATCCTCAATCTCCCCCGCAGCCTGAACAGGGATATCAACAAACGGTTGCTGCGGTTGCTGAGGTGGTTGAACATCCATGTATTGAGGATCTGGAGGTGGCACATATTGTTCATCAATGATCGCACCAAATAAAGGAGTATCTGGTGGTGCCTGAACCCCCCGTTCCTGAGCTGAGCAAACAGCAAAAATCCTGCTCATCATCGGTGCAATCTTGAGGACATTGTCCATATCGCCTTGCTGCTGAAGTTCCGGATGATGGTGGTTGATGAAAAGTTGGACAAAACGAGGATACAAGCCCCATTTGTTAGACCCAGCGTTGGCGTTATCCACCATCGCCTTGAAGATGAGCCCAGAATAGTTGTAGGGCTTGTTATATACCAAAGCAAGCATAGCCGAAGCTAGACGATGGCTGATACCATCAGCTCCTGCTTTCCTGTTTCCCAAGCACACGATAAATATGTGCATCAAGTATCTCCAAACCCGCGTAAGGTTCGACTTGCGATACTGATCAGTCGGAACCCCCGGGTAACCCATCCTATGCATCCCGCCAGTGATAAATGAATTATCAAAGAGAACTGGCATATCAGGTCGGTCATTGAGTTGAAGCAGATCTCGAATACCCTGCTCGGTTATGACAATCTGGGGGTACCAGAAACCGTAGAAACCAATCGCGGAATATCATCCTGAGTGGCGACCGTGACATTCCTCCAGAATGGACCCACCAGGTTCTTGTACACAACAGTAGAGTCAGAAATCGCATGAAATATGCGTGAACGTCGGAGAAAGGCGATCATTTCATGAAACGGAGCCGCGTTCCTGTGCGTATCATCCAAAAAGGCTACTGTGTTGTGTCGAGGCTCATAAGCTAATGCCATATCTGTAAACAGTGCAGAATATAGACTCGAAAGACGTTAGAATAAACGACAAACAAATGTAATGAAGTTTTATTAAACCTTCTGTTTTCTGCGACGTTGCACATGACGTCGCACATAAAAGTGCAAAATTGCAATGGCGTCGCAGAAATCAGCTTAAAATGGATAGCGACGTAGAGCTTAACGTCGCATACTAAAGGAGCGACGTTAAGGGGGACGTCGCATTTTGCAATTAATTGTGAATTTAATTACTTGGTAGCAAAATGCGACGTAGGACACGTCGTCGCTTGTAAGGTGGCATAAATATGCGAAATAACACGGGACGTCGCAAAAATTGCGACGTAGCATAAGGACGTCGCAATTAAATGCGACGTAGCATGAGGACGTCGCATGTAAATGCGAAATCACCCAGTTTATGCGACATCGACTACTACGTCGCAGCCGACGTCGCAACGATGAACATCATCCCAACCCAGAAAGCCCTAACTTCGAAAATAAGGGTTTTGACAAATCTATCTATTCTAACAAGTGCGGCATAGCAAGTGTAGCAATAAGACCTAGGTATCCTATCAGTTTCACAATAAACAACCCCCTAAACCGAGATCCCTAATAACCACAATATATAATCAATTAATTCACAGAAATTATGCGGTAAAAGGAGATAAGACTGGTACCTAATGATCGAGTAAAGGAAGGAGAACAAGAAATCGTGAATGAATAGAGAGGAAACACGTCCGAAGATCACAATCGAAGAAAAGAACGCAACGTCGCAATCGCCAGGAGTGAGGTCGCAAGCTACGTCGCAAAGAAATTTGAATAGTGTACGAATAACGTCGCGGGTTGAACTATTTATAGTCTAATCCTAAGTGCGACGTAGCGAACAACGTCGCATGCGACGTTGACAATGACGTCGCATGGCAGAAAGTTTGAATTCAATTTGAAGTTCAAATTATCGACGCGCGATTTGAAAAACTAATTTGTAACTTGGAGTAATAAGTAACTAAGTAACAAAAAGCTGAAATACAGAAATATAAATTTAATGCAAATTTACAAAGATATAATAAACACATTCTTTTTGGTGACGGTGTTGAGTTAATCTGATTAGGGATCATATCGGAGTAATATGCATTTATTAGGAACATTAAGTGTTATTTCGATCATCAGTATATTTGTCCTTTTTAAATTTACTTGACATACTGAAAACATTTTTTATAAAAATTATTTCAAAACGATTATTAGTATATTTGTCCACTTAAACATGTTATACTCACATCTAGGAGATATTTTATTATTATTATTGGTATGGTCATTTCGTTTTGGTTCCCATCATACATATACATCTTAACTTAAGACATAGACCATGTTTCCATTTACAGATAGAATATAAGAAACTCAATTTTAAGAATCAAGTCAGCGGTGACAGGTCTGTACTTACGTACAACAGAGCGACATAACTTGATCCAGGTTTAAGCAAAACCAAACTTGGTCAAACCATTTTGGCGACCTTGTAAGGTATCTTAATTTTTAAAGACTTTTCAAGTACTTTGACTTGTGTTTGCTTAATTTTAAAGTATATATTAACAGAAACCAGGTCTATACTTACGTATAACAGAGGAGACTGCCAATATATACCCCCAACTGATATCAAATAAACATCATTCACAAAAACATGTCTAGTATAAGTAAGAAATTAAGACTATTGTCATACATCGAATGATGGTGTACCACTTGAAATAGACAGTTATTGATTAAGCTTCTTAAGACTTCTCAAAGAGTTTTGCATAACATGCCTACTAATATATCGTATGATGAAGACAATATTTATAAAAACAGTTTTCAATACGTTAGATAAATCTACTGACACATCCAAGATAAACCTTAAATTTCCATTTTTATGCATGTCACCCGATGTACTATCATATCTCAAGTTGTTTATAGACACAACTTCAACGTCTATTTTAAAATGTAGCAACCTTGCATTTCTTTAATGCTAGAAAGTATAAAGAGTGGCTGATGCATAGGTTGCATTTTTTTTTTTTTTTTTTTGTTAATAAAATATTACTTTAAAGATAATCCAAGTCACAAATTACTTTTTCGTAGTAAAGAACCTTAGACCGATCATGTTGACTAATTCATCAAATCGGGCTCTAGAAAAAGCCTTAGTGAATAAGTCAGCACTTTGTTTGAGGGTGTCTATATGGACAAGGTCAATAAGGTGTTTTTCATAGCAATCCCGTATAAAGTGAAACCTAATTTCTATGTGTTTGGTTTTAGAGTGTTGTACGGGATTACGTGTGATTGATATGGCAGCAGTATAATCAATATGTATAGGAGTTAAAGTTAAGAGTAACCCGTAGTCGCGCAATTGGTGCTGAATCCAAAGAACTTGAGAGCAGCAGCTTGCAGCAGCAATGTACTCGGCCTCCGCTGTGGAAGTAGAAACCGTTGTCTGCTTTTTGCATTGCCATGACACCAATCGGGATCCAAGAAACTGACATCCTCCTGTTGTAGACTTCTTATTCATGTTGCAGCCACCATAATCTGAATCGGAATAAGCAGAGAGCGTGAAGTTCTTCTCATTTGAGTACCATAGTCCGAGAGTGGGTCTATATTTAAGATAGCCAAAAATCCGCTTCACCGCCTTCATATGAGAAACCTTAGGACGTGCCTGATATCTTGAACAAATTGAAACCGCGAATACGATATCAGGCCTTGAGGCAGTAAGGTACATTAGAGAACCTATCATCGAACGATAATCCTTTTCTTTGCAGTCATCATCATCATCAGCAGGTCCAAGATTACGGTTGAGTTCAATAGGAGTTCCATAAGGCTTACAAGTGAGCATATCATACCGTGTCAACATGTCATTGACATATTTCGACTGATGAATATACATCCCTTTGGATGACTGTTCAACTTGCACCCCTAGGAAGAAAGTTAGATCTCCTATTGCACTCATCTCGAAAGCTGACTTCATGACCTCTTCAAATTCTTTGCATAAAGCCTCATTTAAATATCCAAAAATAATATCATCGACGTACACTTGAACGAGTAACAAATCATCCCCTTTCCCTTTTGTGAAAAGAGTGTTGTCGATGGTGCCCCGAGAGAAACCGTTGTCCACCAGATGAGTAGCAAGCCTCTCATACCATAGTCGAGGAGATTGATGAAGTCCATACAATGCCTTATTTAGCTTGTAGACATAATTTGGATTCACCGAATCTTCAAAACCTGGAGGCTGTTGAACATAAACCTCCGTATCAATCTTACCATAAAGGAATGCACTCTTGACGGCAAGTTGCTTGACACGAATCCCTTTAAATGAAGCAAAAGCTAAAAATATACGGACAGACTCCAATCTGGCGACAGGGGCAAAGACCTCATCATAATCCAGTCCTTCAACCTGAGTGTACCCTTGAACAACTAGTCGAGCTTTGTTTCTTGTAACAACCCCTCGATCATCCTTCTTTACTCGATATACCCATCGAGTGCCTTTTGGATCAGCACCCTTGGGTAATGGTACTAGAGTCCACACCTGCAACTTGTGAAATTGTTGCAGTTCATCTTGCATGGCCTCGACCCAAGATGGATCTTGTAAGGCCTCCGAAACTTTCTTCGGTTCGATTTGGGAAAGATGACATGAATTAACAGTCACCATAAATCCCAAAATCTGATCAGCTGAAGTATTCTTATCTTCAGCAGATTGCTTCGCCTGATGTCTCGTTTGAACAGTAGAATGAGGATCACCAATTATGTTTTCAACTGGGTGATTCCTATGTATCCGGGTCACTGGAATGGCATCTGGCACAAGATTTAATTCCAAGTTGTTCAAATCACCTTCAGTGGCAGAAGCATCTTCGTTCTCTTCATTAATGAAGAAACGAGAATAATCCATGTCTTCTTCATCCTTTAAGAGAGGCATATTAGGATCGTCCGGAAGATCCGAGGCATTAACAGTATTTGAAGAAGACGGAATGGTTGTAGTTGGTGGTGTGGGTGTAGGAACAGACGCAGAAGAAGTAGTGGATGTAGGTGCAGGTATTTGTTGTGTTGGAGTAGGTGATGGAGTGGATGTCGTATCGGGAATTTGATTGGGTGTTGTAGGAGGAGAATCGGATGTTTGTTGAAAAACATCGAGTCCGTGAAGCATTGTGATTAACTCTTCAGTGTCGTCGTCCTTCGGTACATTGAAGGAACTGAAGAGTTTCCCATAATTGAAGAACCAATCCGGACCCGTTCCTTGAGGTGGTTCTGTATACCGTAAGCATTTTACCTCAAAGTGTTCCTCGATCTCGTTTGTTGATTTGTTGTATACCCGTTTGTTTGGAGAATTGACCGAATATCCGAGAAAAATCCCTTCAACGGCTTTATCACCAAACTTAGGGACACGTTCTTTGGTTATCATGATCAAATAAGGACACCCAAATGGCTCCAGAAACTGCAGATTCGGTTTGCGATTATTGAAGAGCTCATAACGCGTTTTATTCTTCTTTTTAACCGAAAGTACCCGATTCAAAACGTAGCAAGCAGTATTAACTGCCTCGGCCCAGAAGATAATAGGTAGTTTGGAATCCGCTAGCATAGTGCGAGCAGTTTCAATGATGGTCCTATTCTTCCGTTCAGCAACTCCATTCTGTTGAGGAGTTCTCGGAGCACTGAATTGATGTTCAATACCCCTAGAAGCGCAAAATAACTCGAGAGTTGAGTTCTTGAATTCGGTTCCGTTATCACTTTGCAGTCTCTTTACCTTTAAGTTGCACAGATTTGCCAACTTATCCAACAGATAAACTAAAATACCCGCAGTTTCATCCTTCGTTGCAAGAAAGTATACCCACGAGAACCGTGAGTAGTCATCTGTCACTACTAAACAGTAAGAGCGACCACCGATGCTCTTTGTAGAAACAGGACCAAAAAGATCCATATGCAGTAATTCCAACGGAGCATTAATGGAATTCACAACCTTAGACTTATGAGACTTCTTATGGAGTTTGCCCTTGTGGCAAGAAACACAGTCATCCTTCAAGGCGAAGGACTGTTTCGGAACTCCACGAACCAAGTCGTTGTTGACTAGGAAATTCATTTTTCGGAAATGAATGTGTCCCATTCGTCTGTGCCAAAGGAGTGATTCCTTTTCTGAAGCCTTCGAAAGGAGACAAGTGTATTTGCTAGATGTCTCCACGGTTCGCATGTTCATCACATAGGTGTCATTTCTTCTAGGTGCACGCATTACCACCCATTCCTCTGGAATGACATACCCCGGCTTCAATATAACACACTCAGTCTTTGTAAATGATGTGGTATAGTCCTTATCACAAACTTGTGAAACACTTAGCAAGTTATGTTGAAGTTCAACCACATAATTTACATTCTCAAAGCTAACCTTTCCATTAGTTAGCGTCCCTCTACCCGAAATCGTTCCCCCTGTATCTCCAGCAAAAGCAACATGACCTCCTGCATATGGTTTAATATCCACTAGGAGAGACACATCACCCGTCATGTGTCACGAGCAGCCACTGTTCATGAACCATTCGCTATCTTTTACACGTTCAGACTGCTGCAACACATAAAAATGAGGAGATTAGTGAGAAACGGTGACCCAAGCCTTTACAGACTTAGGTCGACCATAGTCATCAACAATAAGCACATCAGATAATATTTTATTTTTAAACAAATCAGATTTTGAATCTGATGTGTTATTATTGATGACATTTGAGTCCTTAGTGGACTCCTTTATCTTCCAAACCTTTGATGGTTCGGGATTTGGCTTGGAAATAATGTTGGGCTTTGGTTTTAACAAAGGATTTTGCCCAACACTAACTACTTTCTTAGCAGGCTTGGGAGAGTTGGAGTGATGCCTAGGAGGTAATTTTGAAAAGGAATTTCTGTAGAATAATGTCCTAGGCATATCTCTCCCATAACGCTGATAAGAGAGTTTGGGACAATCGCGGATCAAATGTCCTTGTTTCTTGCAGTAGAAACAAGAACGAGTCTCTTAAACTGTTGAGACGGAGGATTTACCGCAGGAAGTGATGAAGCATTTTTAGAACATGAACATTTTGTACACGTTTTAGAGAATGCTTGTGTTGGTGTAGAAGTTGAGGCAGAAGTTTTATCAAACGAAACCTTTTCTTTTGTCACCTTTTGTTGTAAAACTTTTGTAGGTGACTGATTAGTTTGAGATTTCACATTCAAAACTTTATTTTCCTTTTTAGTTTGAACCTTTGTCACAGGTTCAACTTTCAAAATAACCTTTTTAGGTCTAACCTCAATCTTCTTAAACTCGGGATATTCCTGATCAGTAATGTCCTCTATTTCAACAATCTCATCAGTATAAACTGGAGACTTACTTTCAGCTTTAACAAACTGAGGCAAAGGATACTCTTGCCTCTTGGTTTTCTCCGTTGTCAGTTTGTTTAGCTTGGCTTCTTTGGCCTTGATACCATACAGTTTGGTATAATCAACTGAAATCTCCTCAAGGCCTACTTTAACAATCGGGGGACAATATTCAGCATGAGAAGGTGGTGGTACTTGGTTATAGCCAAGACCTTCCTTCTTTTTGCCGCTTGCCCCTTGTTTGCTAACAATTTCATTAAAGACTTGAGTTGCGGTTGTCGAACCTAAGATTTTACTTTTATGATTTTCAAACTCATTTTTCAAATCAGATAATTCTTTAGTCAACAATTCAATTTCGACAAGATAACTCTTAATTGCATCTTGCTGGCTAAAGACCTTTGCTTTAAAGGTTTCGGTATCTAATTTATGAGCTTCAAGATGTTGTTCATAAAGTTTTTCATTATCTAACAAAAAGTTATTAGATTCATTAAGTTTAACTATCTTGTCCCGCAAATTTTGATTGTCTTTCTGATAGGCCTTAAGGGATTCAGTCAAGTTAATACACGAAACACAATTAAATGGCTCATTTGGTTCATTTGGTACCTCAGGAGTAATATGAGCCATCAGGCATTGAAACTGTGCAGCCTGAGCACTCCAATCAGAAGCTGTTGGCTCAAAGACAATCAATGCGTTATCCACGGCCAACGGTTTAGCTTCTTCTTTCTCATTTGCCTTGGGTGGATCCGGCTTAGTAAGACCCGACGATGGCATCCTGGGTTTCTCACATTCCCTTGCGAAGTGACCAAGGTTCTGACAGTTGTAACATCGAACCTTGCTTTTATCGAACCCAAACCCAGTCTTCCCATTACCTTCCAATCTTTTCCGTCCCGTTCTCTGCAAAAATTTCTGAACCCTTCTGGAAATCATAGCTATGTTCCAGGTTAAATCCATCTGCTCCAAGTCATCGTCATCCAGCTGAGCATAATCTTCTTTGGTCATTTCCAAAGTAGTATTTGGTTGAGTAACCAAATCTTTGTAAGAACTGAGGAAAGCTGTATAAATCGCAGCTTGCTCTTGAATAGCTGGTGAAGATGAAACTTGCTGTTGTGATCCTTGATTAGTGCAGGTTGTGCCAGAAACATAAGCCGCATGTGAAGCTCCAGCTGAATAAGATGAAGAATTGGTATCCGATATGAATGCCATTCCTCCATAACTCTTACCAGAGTTAACTTGGCCTCCATAAAGTGAAGGATTTTGTACAAATCCATTTGACTTGCACTCTTTCTTCTTCAACTCCATAGCGTGGGCTTGAAGAACTCCTATCAGTTTATCTAAAGTCATCCTATCCAATCCTTCACTTTCCTTCAAGAATTGGACTTTTACATCCCATGCACTTGGTAGAACATCTAACAATTTCTTATTTATCTCAAGTGCTGTGAGATTATATCCACCCTCCGTTAACTCACTCACCAGTTGTGAGTACCGGGTAAACAGTCCAGAGGTTGTTTCATTAGGTAAGGAGTCAAACAGATCGTACTGTTTCTTTATCAATTCCAGCTTAGCTTCCTTGTATTTCGCATTTCCCCCACACCTCGTTTCTATAGCCTTCCATAAATCATAGGTTGTGTCATGATGTTTAAATAGTCTCATGACATCCTTTGTTAAGCACATACAAATAGCTGAGTGTGCTTTTCTTTCTATCTGATAGTCCTTCTTTTCTTGAGGTTTCATTGCAATGAAAGATTTTGGTGGATGAACCGTCCGATAATCTCCTTCAGCCACTAGAGCCTCATATCTTTGTTTTAATGGACCCCACAATTTCGGACAGTGAAAGTCAACAAACTGTTCAAATCTATCCCTCCAGTAAGCATAGTCCATGTCTGCAGTGAACAGTGGGGGTTTATTATTGGAACCAATATCATTTCCCTGCTTTATCATCTCTCTAATACCTCTAATATCTTCCTTGTCAGCGGCCATTTATAATCGTTGACTTGATTGTAAACTGAAACTTGCGACAGTATGGATAACATCGCAAAAAGTCTATACGACGTAGAACGTAATGTCGCAAAACGAATATGGATTCAAGTAAGAATCAAAGATGCGACGTAGAGTATAATGTCGCAAATTTCGTCGCAGAATAACACGACGTCGCAAAAGTACAACGTAGAGAGTAACGTCGCAAAATTGCACGAGGTCGCAACGGTATGTCGCAAAAACCAAATTAGGTCAAAAACTGTGATGTCGCAGGTGAAGTCGCAAAAATTACACGACGTCGCAAGGTCGCAAACAGTTGCGGCACAAAAACCCTAATTCGTACAAAATCAAAACCTAATTGATTTTTACGAATAGCAAACGAACAAATCCTTCAAAATCTCCCAGAAAACGCAATTGTTAACCTGTAAACTAGAAGAACACAAAAACCACACGAAAAACAAGATGTTAATCGTTAGTTTAAATCAAAAACTTGAATCTATTCTTCAAAAACGAGCCCCGTGGCTCTGATACCAGTTGATAGTCCTCTACGACGATCTTGAATCAAGTTATACGAATCAATTGGTTGCGGAAACACCAATTGATCAATCACACAAACAAATCAAATAAACAAAGACAAAATAATCAAATGTAAACGTTTGTTTATTGATGATAATCGGCTAGATTACAGAGAATTTCGACAAATTGCGTTTAGGGTTTTCGTAAATCGTTTGTCTAACCCTAAAACTGATTACAAAAAGTGTTTTTATACTAAACACTCGATCCTGCGACGTTACACTCAACGTCGCAGGTCCAAGCCCATGCGACATAGACAACGTCGCAGGCCCAAAACCTGACGTCGCACCTGCGACATTTAGCATAACGTCGCAGGAGTCAGGAAATCTAAATCTAAATACAAACTCTAACTAGACCAACTGACAGACACTCTAACATGTATCAACAAATGTAAACATGATGAACTAATACTTAAATTAATGTTAATGTAAATATACAGGAGGATGTTGTCAAGAACAGATCTGTAGAGGGTTCTGATGTTGACAGTAGCTTTTTCAAAGAAAATGATTCTGACGAGGGGGAGGTATGCTCACCATCTGCATTTTATCTGTGTATTTTAAATTATTGTTATTTTGAATATTGTGATTATGAACAAGGTGGTGACATAAATTTATTTCTAGCTATTGTTAGAGTTTCTGATTTTGTTGTTCCACGTTGTAGTATACAAAATTTATTTTAAACATGTCAGGAACCTAAACTTTCGTCTATGAAACAGTCTGTAGTTTATACTGCCGAAAAACATGTGAGTCAGAGTTTGCAATTTCTATGGTACATTTTGGCTAACTTGATGTTTTGCAGTATACAATAAGTTAAGGTACTTCTAAGTATGCTTGCTTGTATTTATGTAGGATGGCGTATCTAAGAAGCCAGTGGAGGCTGAAACCAAGAATATCATTACGATGGAAGAGTGTAATAAGGTAACCTTGTAAATACACTCTAGATGTACTTTTTTTTCCAAATCGATGCTGTCAGGTAAAGTTTATTATATTATTGCTATATTATATTATTTATTTAATAAATGGTAAATATGCGGCAGCCTCAATCTCTATTGCCTCCTCGAGCCGCTGGATCCAAATTGGTGTGTATGGACAATCTAAGTCCCTTTATCAAAGAAAGTGATGTGTACGTGCTTCCTATGTTAAACTCGTTTATGCCACTTTTTTTTTATTATTATTATATTATTTTTAATTATTGTTATTACTATTTATATTATTAAAATTGTAATAAATTGCTGACAACTAGTTATTCTTCAGAGTTGAATTCTTCAAAGATGCTGGTACTATTGATTGGGTCACATTTAAGAAAGAAGGTGACCGCTTCTTAGGTTATGGACATGTTAGGTTTAAAACCTCTGAAGCAGCCCAAAAGGTGTATATTGTATTATATTTCCTGCTTCTCTATAAGTAAAAGTTGATTTCCAAACAACATAATTGGCTATTTGCAGGCCCTTAAACGTAATGGGGAAGAGTTAATTGGCCATGCTATAGAACTGACGTTGGTAATGGATGGGACTTTATTTGATAACTTGACTCCCCGTTACGAGTATGATCTGTTCTCTGTGCGGCTTTCTATTATTAAAACGCAAATATATATATATATATATATATATATATATATATATATATATATATATATTTCTATTTGTGGTTTGATGAACCTACATGTGTACTACTGTAGCCACAGATATCTGGTTATGGGCAATCTAACTCCTGATGTTAAAGAAAGCGACATGTACGTGCTTCTTATGCTAAACTCCATCTTCCCTTTTTTTGTTTTTGTTTTGTGGTATAGATAATCATTACTGACAAACTACTATGTTACTCTTCAGAATTGAATTCTTCAAGGATGCTGGTAAAGTTCTTTCGGTTCGTCTTAAGCGGCATGAAGGTGATGACTGCGTTGCACATGTTCAATTTGCCTCTCCTATAGTGGCAGAGAAGGTATAAAATGATATAAACCTTCCCCATCTTCAAAAGATAGAAAAAGTTGTATCTGTAATCAAATTAATTCTCTCTGCAGGCCATTCAACATCATGGGCAAAAGTTACATGGCCGTTTTGTGAAACTTCTCTTTGCAACTGAAATGTCTGTATGGG
The DNA here is from genome assembly GCA_963422505.1 of Pseudognaphalium luteoalbum. Classification (NCBI taxonomy): domain Eukaryota; kingdom Viridiplantae; phylum Streptophyta; class Magnoliopsida; order Asterales; family Asteraceae; genus Pseudognaphalium; species Pseudognaphalium luteoalbum. Next base: position 21,610,382 of record OY730195.1, on the reverse strand, counting down.
ATTCACACACTCCAAGTAGCAGGTATGATCAAGAAGCTTGCAGCTTTTACATTTTCTATTACAAAATAATTATATATTTCTGACTGTTTTTTCTATATTTCTACTCCAGGACACTCCCAGGATTTGGGGTTTTGAGCGACCCGTATTCTTTGAGGGTTAGATTTCTTATCTAATGAACACTCCCAGTATCTGGGATTAGTAGTGTCTCAAAGAGGACCCGGCCATCCGGGCGTAAGAAGTATTGGTCTCGATTCTGAAGTGGTCTCTGACTAATGGCTTGACCTTAAAGTTGGAAGTTCCTTATTTTTATTAATAGGGACTTGTCATGATATTACATGGGCTTTGAAACTTGTTGCGACTTTTGTTTTAAGTTGGAGCGCTTAAGTTAGTTGCCTTGTTTTTATCATGATGTTAATGTATTAGGCATCTAGGATATGAGACTGAAATTCATGAGACAGATCCTCTTGCGATTTAAACCTTTCCTGTATGTATTTATCTAACAATGTATGCTCTTCCGACAATTATGTAATCGATTTCTACTACAGGATATTGTTTGTGTTAAGGAGCATGCTTCTGAGTATCCACAATAACGAAGATAAAACATTATTCTTTTGCAATCCTCTGTTGGAGAGAATAACAATCAGTGTGTGAACCTTATTTATTCAAACGGTTTGGTAGTAACATACAGTTTATTATTAAGTATTTTCGAGGTGGTGTTAAATTTCGATTCAAGCAAATCTAACAATAAAATATATTGTTCGAATCAATTAAACAATGACTAATTTAATCGGTTTTGAAACATTATACGCCGCATAGCGCAGGTTCTAAAGCATTCAAACAGAGGTACGGTAAATCTTATATACGTGAGCGTGATGTTTGAATTCATTTTATAGCCACCTATTATAAAAAAATTCGATAATATATGGTAGATAGTATAAATATTCGTTAGAGCATACAAGGTCTATAGTTAATTCTTTAACAAAGTAAACAACCAATATAGTTTCAAATATCTCTAGATATAGAAATACTATAATTAGATTGAATAAATAATGATTATTGTAGTTTCTATGTTAGTTTAGTCAAATAAAGGGGTATAATAGGTATTTCTCATATCCTTTTTGTAAGTTTTAAGCTAAACCCTTTAAATGAATTATAAGGGGTATAAATATAGATTAGATTGATTATGATAATTATAAATTGTCATATTTGACTCTTCAATGTTTTCAAATTGCTATAAACATTAACTTCACTTGTTAACTGAGAAGGAGTTGGAGGCCGAAGCCTTCCTGCATTAGTAGATGTGTACTCATCATGTCCACGTACATTTTGAGCTAAAGATACAATGTGACAAATGAAATACGAATCAAACACATATAACAATTGGGTGTATTGCAATACGAAACTATTACACATAACTTATTTGTTTATAAGAGCAAACAATCAAACACCACCACCATTCCATAATTCTTACTATCTCTACATCCCCACAGTGGCACGATCTCTCCCTAAATATACCCATTCGTACCCTTTTCCTATTCTCAATTCTCCCTCAAACACAATCCCATCAATTTTTCAAGAAAATTGTCAACAAAATCACTTGGTTTCAAACGAGAAAATCTAGGCCACCTCCACTTCTACTTCCACGACATAGTTGGCGGTGACCAACCCACTGCTATCTGTGTGGCTCAAGCTGCAACAACCTACACCCTAGCACACATTACTTGGTGCTACTGTCATGATGGATGACCCGTTGATTGTGGGCCCCGAACGAAGCTACAAGATTGTGTGACAAGCTCAAGGGATGTATGTATCCACTAGTTTAAACGGTAGCACTTTGAGTATATTAGGATCAAATTCGGTGTTATCACCCCTTAGAGAGCCCCAATTATTGGTGGAAGTGGATTTTTTCGATGTGCCCATGGTTATACCCTTGCAAAAACTCATTTTTATAAATGTGAGTAATGGTGATGCCGTTGTGGAGTACAATGTTTATGTCTTACACTAGTGATTATTGTATTGGATGGGTCTTTACTGTTGTGGCCGGGATTCAACTTTTTAAGGGTTTGCAAGTTTATGTAATTTTGTAATGAGATGAGATTGGTAAAATTAGTAACAAATGTTACATTGAAATTAAACCATTTATTTTGTGTTTTTGTTTTTAATACAGAAAATGCACCGGTGGCAAAGAAGCAACTCCGATGTGGCCATGATGTTATATTTTATGTATTTTAATATACTTCTTCTTTTTCTATGCATAGGTTATAATTGTATCATTACAAATTATAAAATATACAATTAGATAATCAATTATGCAGAAAACTATTATTAATATTACTATTACTGTTATTGTTACCGTTACCGTTACTGTAACTATTACTACTTGGTTTTAGACCCGTATATACATACCGATGTCGAATCAAACTACCTCTCATTTATTTGTTAAATCTATGTCGAATCAAACTATTGAATAAAACTATATACGCTTATTTGAATGTTAAATATTAATTAAATATATGAATATACTCATACCTCTATACTAATTTAAAAAAACTTTTCTACAAATATCTCATGAAATATTGAGACCTAGTAACCGATAAAATATCTTAACTTTACTAAACATTCAATTAACCCAATAAAAAAACATTGACTACTTAAGAATTCTATTTGATTTTCAAACCCTTGCATTATACACATGGGTCATTTGAGACAATAATAAGCAATTAAACACAGTTAAGAGAAGGAATATTAACTTGAAGGGCTAAAAAAGTTAGAAAGTAAAAATAAAGAGAGAGAACGTAGACTTCTAAAAGAGGAATGTACAAATGACAAATATCGTTTACATTTTCATAATATTTGCACATAAAAGATTTTTGAAAATACTCGTCACCGGTGGGCCGTGTTGTGAAGTATTGTTGCCGGTGCAAAGTCGTGTTTTGAGCTGCTAGACCAAATGTAGATATGCTGGTGTTTCTCGGCCAACTATATATATGGTCGTGAATTAACCCGGTCGGTTGATAATCTGTCAAACTGTAAATTGATAGTATATGTTAGGGCATGCGTGGAATATCAAATTAATTATATAAATGTGGAAAATGCACTATCTTGTTCTGATGATTGTTAAACTTAAACTTAATATTAGGTTATGGTTATTAATAGACATTATATACTTGCATTGCATCGCTCGAAAGACATGGGGCAAACAAACAATAGAAACAGTGATGAATTACTTCAGCCTGATCGACCGTCATACATAGCCTACCGTATATCGATCGTGCCTTGCTGAACAACTTATCACTTTGTTGGGATAACATCTCGGTCCAGAAATTTATAACTCGTACTCCGAATGATCATGGTACAACATCTAGGATAAGGTTAGTATATCATTTAATGTCTAAATGATACGAGCATGATCACAAAAAAGGTTTAACTTTTTTTACACTTTGCATAAACATAATTACTTTACATATAATGTTTATAAAGGTATTTGAAAAGTAATGTGGTTGGAAGTATAAGCTAACTAGTGTGATAAACTCCTTGCAAATCCTAGTTTTTCTAACCAAACAAGGCCACCAATTCCAGACAATGGACAAATACCATTTTCAACTATTAACCACTAGTCAGTGTGTTTTAACTCTTTCCAAAGTGATTAGGACCCTAGACTTTTGAATTAAACCTTGTAGAACACTTTGGTAACTTATATTATAGATTCTGACATTGGAAATATATGTTTTAGTCTTACACATAACGGATTGGTTTTTGAAAGAAAGGTGGCAGAAAAAGTACAGTCGATCCACGGCACGAACCGCGTATCAATCGTGAGTATAGGTGGCAAAATGGACGGGCGGGAGGGTTCGGGCAACCGGGTCTTAACGGGCTCAGGTCTTAACGGGTACGGGCTTTAACAGGCTCGGGTCTTAACGGGTACGGGCTATAATGGACTTAGGTCTTTAATGGTTGGAAAACTAAAAGAATATTAAAAATAAGATAAATATATATTCATTTACGTTTTAATAAATTATGTTATATACTGTATGTAAAGTATAGATGATTAAATGCGTTCAAAGTAAAATTTGCTTAGATGTTTATAGTGGCCTAACATGTACGAAATGTAGATTTGTGCGTAACAGTAAGTTTAAGTAATTATAATTTTCGAGTAAATTTAAATATGACTTGACCGGTGGTGCCCATAAAGTTGTAATTACAAACAAATCTACATTTCGTACATGTTAGGCCACTATAAACATCTAGGCAAATTTTACTTTGAACGCATTTAATCATCTATACTTTACATATAGTATATAACATAATTTATTAAAACGTAAATGAATATATATTTATCTTATTTTTAATTTTTTTTAGTTTTCCAACCAGTAAAGACCTAAGTCCATTATAGCCCGTACCCGTTAAAACCCGAACCCATTAAGACCCGGTTGCTCGAACCCACCTGTTTTGCCACCTATATTATTAGGTGATTCAATCCTCCCCCTCTCACAAACCTACAATTGATATTAGAGAGCACGTTGCTCTTACTTTTCTTAAAATTAAATAATAACGTATTTTAAAGAATGTACGTCCTAAAAATCGTTTTCCTAAAAGAATTTTCTAAAAGGTTGAGTTACATCACCATTACTTGAAAGTGACAGATTTTGTGATTGGAAATAAAGATGTGAAACCTTTGTTATATCCAAAGATCTTGATCGACTTGTGGGAAGTCATTGAAAAATGAGCTTTTGTTCCAACTGAATATGATAAATAATTAAATAAACGTACTCCAATCCCTCAAGAGGAATGGAGTATTGAAGAATAGAAAAGAGTTGCTAAAAACTTTGAACCAAAATATATGCTATATCATGCCTTCCCTAGAAATGAGTATGAAAAAATTTTAAAGTGTAAATCGGCAAATCAAATATGGAGGAGAATTTTTACTAATACTCACAAAGGCAACCCACAAGTCAAGTATACAAGAAGATTGCTAAAGCTAGAGATTCAACTTTACATCTCAAGATCAAAGCTAGCATATCCTTCTATTATGTTGCTAATGTAAGTATATGTTATGATCCCATATTGGTCAAGTATGAGATTGGTTAGTGACTTATAAGTTTAGGTGTTCCCTCCTCCTTCAAGCTAGCTTTTGGGAGTGAGTTCTACACTTGGACTTATGACCTTGATATGAATCTAGTATGGGCTAGGTTTGTATCAATTGGTATCAGAGCTAACCCATCTTTAGAGGTCCAACGCCTCGGAGTGGTGGCCTATGGAGTGGTGGTTTGGACCCGAAAAAAGGGTGCCAACCATGACCAACATAGCCGTGACCAACGAGACCTCGGAGTGGTGGCCTATGGAGTGGTGGCTTGGACCCGAAAAGAGGGCTGTCAACCGCAACCAACATAGCCGTGACTAACGAGGACGTTGACTCTTTAAGAGTGGGGTATTGTTATGATCCCACATTGGCCATGTATGGGAATTGTTGGTTGCTTATAAATTTAAGTGCCCCCTCCTCCTTCAAGATAGCTTTTAGGAGTGAGTTATACACTTGGGCTTATGGCTTCATATGGGTCTATTATGGGCTAGGTGCGTATCAATTGGTATCAATGCCAACCCATCTTTAGATGTCCAACACCTCGGAGTGGAGACCTATGGAGTGGTGGCTTGGACCCGAAAAGAGGGTGCCAACCGCGACCAACATAGCCGTGACCAATGAGGCCTCGGAGTGGTGGCTTGGACCCGAAAAGAGGGGTGCCAACCGCGGCCAACATAGCCGTGACCAACGAGGACGTTGGCTCTTTAAGGGTGGGTTATTGTTATGATCCCACATGACCATGTATGGGAATGGTTAGTAGCTTATAAGTCTAAGTGTTTCCCCCTCCTTCAAGCTGGTTTTTGAGAGTGAGTTCTACACTTGGGCTTATGACTTCATATGTATAACACCCCTCTATATGTAAACCATTATTATATGATTTTACCTGTCGAAAGCGTAGATTTAAAATTTCATTATTACTATACATTACTGAAAATGTACATAAACTTTTTCCAACTTTAAACATTAACATCAACAAACATATTACCTAACAGTTTCAAACTATTTACTATTAAGTATTCAAAACACTAGGTGTTATATCGTTACATTATCCAAAAATATATATCAGAGTTAAGCGCGTGTCAAGCATTTCCTCAAAACATAACTTCCTGTCCGCCCTTCTATCAAACATAACCTGCAGGAAGTAAAGGGATTGAGATTAGCACGAAGCTAAGTGAATGAATAATCAATTACAATTCGACTTAACATAACAAGTCTGTTCACAATCAATAATGTAAACAAATAGTCTCAAGAGAAACGGTGGTTCCTAAGGACTCTGTGCCGGGTGGCCCACTCAGAACACTTAAACCAACTGCAGGCCAAAACAGTAGTTAACCGTTAACTTATTACTAATTTTCATCAACACATGTACACAACCCTATGTTGATCAACAATAGTAATTAAGTTCAACCTTCCATCAAGTTGACCTCTGAATTAACATACTAGCCTAATGGCCCAAGTAATCACACAATCAATTCATACTAGCGTATTATCTCAACTAAAAAGTCTATCAATAGTAATATATAATTACTAATTGCAATCAAACTACCAAATCAAACTGTGAATTTCAAATCCACTCACCTGGCGATCTCAGTCCAAACCTCATAATTCTAATTTACTGAGTCTTCTGAGAATCTGAGAACAAAATCGAATATGTTAGTACTATATTCAATAAACATCTAACTTATACCAATACATAATTAAGAAATAACTAATAATTTCATAACAATAATGTATTCTTAATTAGGTTCTATTCTTCATAATATTGCATAAACATTTATATTATTAAGGTATTAACACTAGAATGTATTTAGGCCTTTAAATAGAAACACTAAAAATGGGAATGGAGTCGCCGGCTTCTCCTGTTTTTGTACCAATTGGCACAGAATCTCCACAAACCCATTTCAATCCGAACCAAAACTCTAAATACTCTTCTTCTTTTTTCAGCTACAAATTCTAACTAGAAATAGCAACTATCAACAACAATCTTCTCATGGCATCAAATTAACACTTTTCAGTTTCTAAATATATACAAATTTAATGACCCATATGATTTAGTTAAAATCATAACTCAAGAACCATCAAAACCAAGAACACATATTCAATTTATATTAATTCATAGATTAACTTCATGAAACCTCAAACCACAACAACTATTAACAATTAGCATCATTAAATCTTAACTTTCTTCATATAGTAACGATACCAAATTTCAAGATAAAACCTAGTTCATGGTTAATAACACAAGGTACTTACTTGAAAAAAAAGGAGTATAGAATTTAAGATGATGATGTTCCAAGGCTTGAACCAAATAGAATTTTAGTTCTTCACTTCAAGTATGTAGTTCTCGAAGGTTTAGTTTGATTTAATTATAGCAATTGGGAGAATTTGCTATTTTAGAAAAGTAAGTAACAAATGAGTCGGCTCACTCATTTTAAACCGACCCAACATATATTTAAATTATTCCCTTCTTTAACCTTTTGTCTGGAACCTAAAATCATTTTACAATTCCAAATATTATTATTTTTCTTATAACCATATTAGTTTTTTAAAAAAATAAGTTATTTATCCAACACAATAACTCATTTAAACTTTTAACTAATATTATCAAATAACATAATAATATTAAAATTATCCTAACACATTAAATAATAATTTAAAGTTTAGGAAATTACCAGACCAGTGTGGAGTGTGGAGGATGTTACAATATGAGCCTACTATGTGCTAGGTTCATATCAGTATTGTTAACATGATGTCTATTAATTATTGCACACCATATCATAATATTAATATATGTTTGCCATCATTAAAATGGGGATATTTCAAAATCAAATACAAAGGGTCATGACTCAATACATTTATGTAGAGTATTTTAATAACTTTTTATAATTATTGAAAATTAATTAAATTAAAGAAAATAAGAGAAAAGTGCACTTTTGTCATTTTAAGTGAATGAGGGGTCATTGTTGAGTAATATGTAAATTTATTGAACTGAAAAAGTGAAGAAAAAAAAAGAACGATCTTCGTAAATTGATGTAAATCACATGTATCATCTATGGAATTTACTTTATAGGAAATCTCCTGATACATTGTGAACTATTGAAACATACACTTGGACACTTGGCAATGAACCATATGGAATAAAACACAAAGACTTGAAGAAGTCTTGATTTGAACTTCAAAGTGATACCAACTTGAATGTAAGCTCAATATGATGCTTAGAACCAACTGACTCACCATCAAACCCGACAAATCTTGAGCACTCGATGATTTAGCATACCTTAGAACGAGCTAAACCCACGTGACACTTAATTACGACGATATGGACAAAAAGGATTCGAGCTGTGACATTGGATAGCATAATTGAGAACACAACGACAACATAAATTGCGATTAAGCTTTCAAAAAAAACCACAAAGGGAGTTTAAGAGCCAACTCAAAACCCATTCACAGAAACACCACGACCTTGAAATAAGGGCGAAAACTGCATATTTTGAGGCACTATCGAACACGACTAACCAATGATCGGAGGACTATTGAAACCCGTGTGTGTATCCACCCTTTTGAAACGACATACCTGTGACAATCCTCAAATTAGGGTACTAATTTTTACCTAATTACATGCATTACCTAGAGTAATTCCCTGATTAGTGAATTCAAAACGATTTTTATGTGTTAAGTTTTGTGAAACTTACTATGTGATACGTGATTTATTAGACTTGTAGTTATATGTATATATAATTACGTGCGAAATGAACATATTAATCTCGACAAAGTAAATACAACAAAGTTGGTGATACAAAATAATTAATAATTCGAAAATTATTAATTATAACTATTAGATAATTATGTTATTGAAATAATATAATAACTTATACGTTTTATATTAAACGTATCAAACGCGAATTATTAAGTTCAAAAAGAACTTCAAATTTCTCTTAGATAATTTTTACTTGAAATTATTATTGAAAAGAGTTAGAACGAAAACAAAACGGAAACCTTCAGATGACGATTTAGGACACGTTATACACGAACAGAAACAATTATAAAACGTACATAAAGGTCGAAAATAATGAAAGTAATTATTTTCCCGTTACTGTTTTTGTATTTGGAAGATTTCCTTAAAATATAAATTTCAAATTTGACTGAAATCTGGCACGCAATTTCACTGTACAGTACTTCTACTATGACCAATTTTATTAATGATTTTGATAAAGTATTTCATTTTTATGAATACAAATTACTAAGTCTAAAATATAAATTAAATTAACGAATAATTGATTTATACATGAAGTACCACAAATTATACCCGTACGCGAAACTAACAGACTAAAAACCCAAACAAATAACAAAATTTAGATATTTAAATATGGAAAAACCATGTATAAATCAATAATACACTCTCCTGTACCCTCCATACTCCCTCGTTGAAAAAGATGGAAAAACCATTTAAATATGTTTACATCTAACACCAATAATACACCACCACCACACCTGCAATTATTTTGAGCTACCAACCATATTTCTTTCTTTCATGTGGCTTCCAACGTGAGCAGACAAACAGCAGCTGCAGAAGTAACAAAGCAAGAGCAAAAACCATCAATTTGTTGTCACCATATCATCACCATAATCATATTCATACTTTCAAACACAAACTAGTAACAAGAATGATCACATAATCTTCATCTTATCATCATCATCATCATCGTTCCATCGTCAACATCACAGAATCATCACTAACATCATCTTAAATCATTGTGAGGAATTCTTTCATCCCAAACTTTTCCAATTTCATTTATATAATTATTATAATTATGTAACTTGTGGTGATGATTATGTAATAACTTTTAATATTATGCTTAAACATGATGTTGTGATTGATAATAACCGAAAACATGTTAAAAATCGAAGTTCAAAACGAAAACTATGTATATGTATGTATTAACAGAGACGAATCTTTGGGTTTTAAATAAAGCAAATTTTTCAAAAATTTCTAACACATATATATACATGTTAAGAAGATTTTAAACAAAGAAAAGACTTTGCAAAGTGGTTAGGGGCGTGGTATATGGAGCGAGAGGTCACAGGTTCAAAACCTGTGACCTATTTTAATTTTATTTATTTGTTAAACAAGCTGGTATTAAGTGGTTAAATAAATAGACTAAGCATCTTAAAAACAAAGGAAGGTGTTAGCCTAGCGGTAAAGCTGGATGTTTTAAACGAATGGTCACGGGATCAATCCTCGTGACCTGTTTTTATTTATTTTCAATTTTGATTAACTGGTTATTAACGTATATAACTATATACATAACAATTAAATCAAAGTTGTTAGTCGCAGCCTAATGGTTAGGCGTTGTTTGCTTGAAGCCGAGGTCACAGGTTCGATCCAGTCCTGTGACCTGCTTTGAGTTGTATATTTTTTTTTATTATTAAAGATGGGCCGAACCAATTCTGGGCCAAAAGTGAATCTGGGCCGAATAATTGTTGGACCGAAAATATTGCTGGACATAAATAATTATTGGGCCGAAAATATTGTTGGACATAAATATATCTTGGACTAAATAAATGGATCAAGTATTAAGGGTCAATCGAATAATTAACGTTAAAAAAAAAAAAAAACGTATACGACACGAAACATTATTTTAATCGAGTAATTATTTGGTAAAAAGGGAACTAAATGTATATAACGAAATGTATAAATGGAACGATTTAATTTATCTAGTACAAATTATATACAATAGACAAAAAGGAGTTATATTTTATATAACAAACAAAGCTACGTTTTTGAAACCTAAACGACGATTACATATATGTATATATATATACATACACACGACATTCACAATATATGTATACATGGATATAAACAATGACGACAACTAATATATATATTAGAATATATATATTCAACTAATAAGTATATTTTAAATATATACTTAAACTCAACGATTATTTCCAACGCAAACGTCACCAACAACTAAATGTTATAAACATTTCAATTTAACAAATAATCCATATACTTATACAAAGTATTATTATTTGCGTCTAGGTATTTGAGGGACGCGTTTGGATTGTTTGCTAGCTATCTATTTTGCTGAAGACTTGCTACACGTGAGTTCACAGCCCCTACCTTTTACTTGTTTTAAATGCTTTTAAAACCAGGGGTGAAAAACATAGAACTATGTGTTATTGCATGCTACTTGTTTTATATAATTGCTTGACATGCTTTTATATCAAACTGATTTATATAAATGCTATATGCTTTATATTCCACTGTTAACTATATGAAACGTCTTCACAACTTTTTGGGAATAAGACAACGAATCTTGGTACGATCCTAGGTTTACGTGAGGTAGTTGTAGTGCACATAAGTCCCAGTGCTTGCAACCTATAACCATTAGCTAGGTGACTCTAGCCACTGAGTATACAGATAGTACTATCGATTTGACAACCCTCCCAGGATATAACTCGTTGGTCATTCCAACCACACGACGGCAGTCGTAACGAGGAGTGTATACTTACCGTGTTACTGAGGCAACAACAAAACAACTAGTCGTGGTTTGGTTATAGTACTAGGTGTCGTTACTTTAGCCTTAAAGGTGTCGCTCACCTTAGAGGGATCATAGTCTATATTTCTCACATAACTAAACAACTAAACTACAACTTGATTTGGGAAGGGTATTCCTGTGATGACTAATAGGACAGGTGTTCCTACGCTTGATTACTTTTTAGGAAACGTTTACCTTGACTGGATAAACTTGGTTTCCCTACAAAACAACTACTTATAGGAAATGTTTACTTGATTGTTAAACCTGTGTTTCTTGCAACTATTTATTAGGAAATGTTTTTGATTAAACTTGTGTTTCCTACACAGCTATTACTTGGAGTAAGAATGACATTCTTACATAAAATAGGAAATGTTTTCTTTAAATAGAATACTTGTGTTTCCTACTATACATACAAACTTTATGTTTTGGTACATGAATGATTTATACAAAACCTGTGAATTCACTCAACATTCAATGTTGACGGTTTACTATATTTTTCAGGGAATTAGGACACAGGTACTACGCATGCATAAAAGGACGTAAGCAACCCAGACTGTTTAGGATGCCACTTTTGGGACACTTGGATTTCTTCTGTATTACCAATCTCATTGGTTATACTTACGAAATCCCACTTTTATAAACTTGTATTTATTAAAACTTATGTTGTTCTACAACACTACTACTTGTACGACTTTACAAGTCGTACTCTTTTGTAATAACTTTAACTTTGGCATCTTAAATATATATGTTCTGTATGATCATATGCTCTGATACAGTGAATGCACTATTGTAACGTCATCACCCCCGCTGTTTTAACTATTATTAAAATGTTTCCGCTAATTAACTAAAGCTTCCGCTAAACCATTAATAGACACGATTACCGATTTTGGGGGTGTGACAATACCAAAAGGATAAAATGAGGTGTTGATGAAAGCGTCGAAATCAAATTATGATTATGATAACTAAATATAAAGCAGCCATGGTTAAACTTACATGTAGAGATGACAGGCATTGATAATGTAGAATAATTCTCGTGTCAAAAGAGGTCAAGGTAATTCTATGTCAATTTTGGTACAGTTTAAAATCAATATTACTGTAATAATATAGACATAAACAAAATGACCCAAGAGGTTCTATATATCAGAATGCACTTTGAAAAAAGTTCAACCCATTTGACACAATTCCAATTTAGCTAATTCTTCGATCTGACTCGTATTAGATACAAAAAGGGAGGCCGATTTCACTACTTACTGACGGCCGGTAATAATATAAACATACCAAGAGGTTCTACATATTAGAATGCACTTTGAAAAAAGTTCAACCCGTAATTCCAATTTAGCTAATTCTTCGATCTGACTCGTATTAGATACAAAAAGGGAGGCCGATTTCACTATTTCCTGACAGCTACATCATTGTGACGCCAACAATTCACAAGGAAAAAATCTGCAAAATCACATGCATGACCAATCATCAACAAAAGACTGGTAATTAATCACGCTAGGGGAGTTCAATATCGGATGACCCCGATGTCCGGATTTTCAGAATTTTGGTAAGTAAGTTTGTCTACCCGATACACTATCCAAAATTTCAAACATCCGGTATTTTAGATAGTAGATTTCACTACCCAATTTCAAATACGGGTATTGGTTTATCCGGATACCCAAATTAAATAGATAAATATACGTTTTCAAAATATTTATATCAAACATATTTACATATAAAAGTATTTAAGTAACAACTTTAACATAATATAAGTATATTAGTTATTCAGGTTATATTTTAGTAATATAATATGGGTTTATCTAACGTGTGCCCTAAGGGCATATGTTAAGACAAGAATATTCTTCTCGAAAAATGAGAAATGCATTGTTCAAGAAGAATCTTGATACCTTTTTCATTTTTCGAAAAGAATATTTTCAACTTTTTCAATTTTCGAGAAGAATATTCACCACTTAACATGTGCTCTTAGGGCACAAGTTAGAAATTCCCATATAATATAAATCTTATAATTATTTAATTTTTTATGTGAAACATTTTGTCAAAGGAGCATTCTTTATCTTCTTGAAAGTGTTGGAAATCTTGGGATGTTAACAAAGGGTGAATGATTTGAATGACCAGATATTACTTTGTGAATTGTGTATGAAAATCCCTTTCCAAAGACAATATTTCGACCCTTAATTTGCTCGGGTATCACGAAATTCGTCTTGGGATAATTCAAGAGAATATTCAAGTTATTAGGCAACCAAAACTTGAATCCGTTTGTTTTCTGTGTGTTTTTCTATATCTTTCGTTTGATGAACAAATGCAGCGATTTAATACAACCAAAATGACGGTTATCGACGGTTACCACAAAATAATTTTTGAAACTGCTTAAAAAATCAACAATCAGATATCAAAATTTGCAATCAGACATCAGATATCAGCAATCAAGTATCCGTCTGGCACAAGGCCAATGTCTGGATATAGACCTATGTCTGGATTTAGGCAAATCAGCTATCAGCCTGATAAATCATCAACAAGGCCTAAAAATCAGCAATCAAACATTAGTTAAATCATCACTAAGGTCTTTGTCCACAAATTTGATAGATCCCGGAAATTAGCAACTTATCCGGGTATGCACTCCGCATCACCTACCCCGTGTCCACTAATCCGCCAATGCACTAAAATATACAACATTCCTCCCCTATTTTAGTGCAATGCCTTTTGCATGAAATCATCAAACATAAACAAACTTATGCATAAATGAAAATGTCACACAGATTGAATTTTCATCTTAGTACATTACACATTCCAAATATTCGAGAATCGGGGTGTTCTAAGAATTGAACCCTTCAACCCATTTGAATACCTGAAGATAATGTACACATAAGTTCAATACTACACATAAACTAATCTTGACACTATGTGGCCATGTGTCCATATCCATTCATGAATGTATACAAAGCCAAAGTCCCAAGCTTCTAGCTTGAAGCGGCCACACTTCACATTCACACAGGTAGCTCTTTTCATCATGCATCTGCACTTGCACTTTTTCAAAAGAACTATTAAGAAGTTATATTTAAACCTAACCCTCATGCAGATCCGAGCACATACCTTGGGATGACATGTAATTCACAATGTGCTCCAATTTCTAAGTTTAAGCTTTCCACATCAGGTTCTAATGCTACATTAGAAGGGAATTGAGTATCTTACCACAAGATCACATTTATACCATCACCCAACACCTCTTGTTACCAAGCTACTTTCCCCTATTTTTTAATACTTCTAATGGGATCAAGTAACCCAAACTGCCACAAAATGCTTTAATTTTTCAACCTTTTTGATATTCAACTATGGCTCCTAATTTTTATCTCCTTCGTCAGTATGAGTATAGTAGTACTCATACTAATGAAGTCAAAAAACACTTTTAAATACATTATAGTTTCAATTCATCCAAATAAAGTGTGCTGCTTCCCAAATATAATTTCTTCTGTTGTTGTTTTCAGATGGTTATCTGTGTAATTGATTAATTTTTGCACGGACAAGATATCCAAATTTCCTGGGTTTCTTTGCACATTAGACAATGTCCAACAGTCTCTATTGTTTATTCACAATTCAACACAGAGTGTAAATCTAAACATCTTTTGTCTAGCTTTACTCTCACTGTTAGATGTTTATGAGAAGGTTTAAAGACAAAAGAGGAATCTTACAAAACAGTTTTCGTCGCCTTTGACCCTTTTCCAATCAAAGTTATAAGTCTCCAACCTAAAAATCAAAAAAGCCATTATATAAAAAGTCCGGTTTTAAAAAAAAACACAATTTCATGGATAAATTAGAACCAAAACAAAAATTAAGTATACCTTTATTGACTCTACTCAAGAGAAGATTTTGAGCAGGTTCATTTATTGGAGAAAGCGTGTAATACCCTCTATATCTACGATACTCATGCCAAAATACATATTATGTCTAAATTTGATGAAAGTTTAAAAGTCAATAACCAGCTCACTTACAGATTCTAGCTTTGGACCACTTTTCTGAAAATGCTTCTCTATATCGAAGGTCCATTCTTGATCGGTGAGTGTAGAAGGCTTCAAAAAAATAAGAATAAAAATAAATTAAAACTAGGGAGAACATGAATTAGATGCATATGACAAAGGTCAAAAATTTACATACATATTTGAAGTGAGAAAGAGAACTGTATCTTAAATCCTCTAGAAAGCTAACATAGACAACTGAAAGAGAAAATTAAGTTGTAAAGACAAGTTACAAAATAAAACGTAAAGAAAAGAAAAACTATGATTACACCTCTAAATTTTCTAGTATCTGCAAATCCAAAAGGCAACCACTCCATTAACATTTGATCTTTACAGCCAGACAAAATAGAGATCCTTACATGGAACTAAAGGATCAAAATATAAAATCAAAAGGTAAAAATTAAATAATTTCAAAATGTTCAAATAAGAGTAAAAATTTGTGCGTTAGACTTACACAATCAGCCACCGCTTGCAAAACAGTAGAATTTGGCCATGCTCTGTCTCTGTTGAAAAATTGAGAAAACAAATGAAATTCCTTGTATAAGAAAAGTATGCCTCTTATGTTATTAAACATCGCACCTTGCATAATAGTTTATTTTGTTGTACAAATTTTATATAAGCATACTTCAACAATAGAATCACTGATTCAGATTTACCTCATATAGAAGGAAAGATGATTACACCTTCTCAAGTTACATTAATAGATTATTTCAGTAAATGTTTAAAACTTAAAGGTAAAATGTAAATTAAAAGATTTGTATATAAACCTGATTGAACATTAGACCTTATACTGCAAGTTTCACACAAAGATAATTAAATAAGGTAACTTATAATCCAAATTTAATATACAACGTACTTCTTTTGCAAGTTTCACAAACAGATTAGTAAATAAGGTAACTCATATTCCAAATTTGCAATACAACTTTTATATACAACTTATATTGCAAGTTTAGACACAACTTAGTAAACAACCTTATTCTGAAATTTATCTTCACACAAAGATTAGTAAATAAAGTAACTTATAATCCAATTTAATATACAACTTCTTTTGCAAGTCTCACAAACAAATTAGTAACTGTTTAAAACTTGAAGGTAAAATGTAAATTAAAAAATTTGTATATAAACCTGATGGGTTTTTTGTCAAAAAATAAATAACTTATTCTCGTTTTGGTGTTTTTGATATCATATATTCTTAACTTTTTAAAATAAACAACTTATTTTAAAATTAGGATTAAATGGTATATGGCTAAAAAGTTCAGAATATTTGATACGCGAAAACATGCTAATGTCAGTGATTTGATAAATATGACATAGATCGGAGAATGGTAAAATGCTTCTTTGGGAAAACCGAGAATTATTGACTAATTAATCTTCCACAAATGGTTAAAAATTCCGAACTTTTTAGCCATATACCCTTTAATCCTAATTTTAAAATAAGTTATTCATTTTAAAAAGTTAAGAATATTTGATACCCCAAAACACAAAAACGAGAATAAGTTGTTCTTTTTTCGGTAAAAAAACCCAAACCTGATTGAACATTAGACCTTATACTGCAAGTTTCACACAAAGATTAGTAAATAAAGTAACTTATAATCCAAATTTAATATACAACTTATTTTGCAAGTTTCACAAACAGATTAGTATATAAGGTAACTCATATTCCAAATTTGCGATACAACTTTTATATACAACTTATATTGCAAGTTTACACACAACTTAGTAACCAACCTTATTCTGAAATTTATCTTATACAAATGGGTGACGACATATGTATATTGTGAAAAACAATAATAGTTATGGTTAGAATTGGAATTTTAATAACAGGAAAACTTGGTCCAATCATGATAAATAACAATAAAATTTCAAGGAAAACACAGATGTCAAAATTTCATTTGTGTTGTTACTGAATGAAGGCAGACAACAGCAATCAACAGAATAAATTTTAAAGAGGCTAAAACAAAAGCGTCAAAAATACTTAGGAGAAAACCAAAAGGAAAAGTTCAAGTCCGACTTACTGAGATATACTTTTAATGAACAGACCAGATTCTTCTTCAAGATTACATTTATAGTACTTCTCAATTTGTCGAAGCTGCAACACAGGGTAAAACATAATCAAGCTATTTCATAAAAACAAAGTACATGATTAATATTAACATTGTTCTATTTTTACCCAACGAACAATCGACTTTTTAACGTCCTCATAGCCACCTTGCACAAGTTGTAGTGACACAACTTCTGTAACACCCTCTCTACGGGTCTAGTAAATCCCTTATTTAAATTAATTATTTAATTGTTTTAGAAATTATTTGATATTAATTGTTTAAATTGTTAAACTTAGATAAATGAGTCAAAAGACTTATTGTGAATAGTGAAATACTATTTGTTTTAAATTTCTCTAGTTGACGGTAAAATAAAATAATTATTTTCGCAAATGATTTTAGGTTCCAGACAATAGGTCAAGAAGGGGGATAAATTATAATGTTAAAATTTGGAATTGGTTTGAGGAACCGACTTAATTCCTTTAATTCCCTAAACTCGTCTATCTATTCCTAAGGCAAAACCAAACATATACTTGAATCAAATTACATGAACAAATCAAAAGTAGAAACATGAAGGTTGTGATTATGATTGTTACATAAACACCATCATTATCATCATCAGATTTCTATCATCACCTTGTTCATCATACAATTGTAAGTGTTATTTTTAAATTATATATCAACTCACTTTGAAACATGAGAGTCAGTGTTGTATATGTGAAATTGATGATTGAAATGATGATATATGATGTTTGTTGATGTATTGAAGTATTAGAAACATTAGAAACCTGAGTTTTTATGATTTTGAGTTTGTAAATCGAGTCTGGGTTTGAACAGCAGCGAAGTTCGGCATTTCGCAGTCTCAGTTCGTCTTGCGAACTGAGATGTCACGGTGCGAACTGAGATGCTGCGAAGCGAGTTGATGCAGTGCTAACTGAAATGTTATGTTGCGAATTGAGTTGATCGTGCGAAGCGAATTGAGATTCGTGAACCCACATATTACGATGGAAATCGAGTTCTTGCGAACTCAGTTGGCTCTGCGAACCCAGATAGCTGCGAGTTGAGAATTTTAAGACTTCAATTTTGAAAACGCGTAAGTATTTTCGGGGTCCCAGATAAGTGACAATTTCATTAACTCGGATTGGGTTGAAATTCACATGGTCACTCTGAAACGGCCTAATGATCCCGGCTCTATTCTAAGAGCCTAGGCAGTTTTTGGCCATTCGGGGTCATCTAAGGGTCGAAAATGATATTTTTCAGTTTTTGAACCTCGTTTTGGGATTTTCTGATTTCATTTCGGATTGAACTTTTGTTTGCTTAGACTTCAGGGATTACCTGATTGAATAAATATGTTAGAATGATAATTATGAGACAAGTTACTGACTTGTGTTGTTCTATTGTGTTTCAGATAAACAGAAGAGTCAGTGACATTAGACTACTGAGTGGACGACTGAGGTATTGGTGAGTGGATCGATAACCCTCAGTTTGATTTAGTTGTAATAGGTTTGTTACAATGGGTAATTGTATTATTACTATTGTTTTAGTTGCCATGATTATTATGGTTTATTAGTAATAATACTGTGGATAGACTATTAGTTTGATATGATGACATGATGAGTATATAAATATGTGATCACTTATTATATTGCCATTGTGCATTGATGTATTGCCTTTGGGCATTGATGATTCAGAGGCCAACATGGGGCTGAACTTGGTTTGTTATTGTTTGGATAACACAAGGTCTTAGTACAAGCATTATTGTTGTAGCCTGTGTTGTTTGGGTTAATAGCACCAAGTAGTCGGTTAAACCTCTGTATGGGCCTGCAGTTGGTTTTAAAGTGTTCTTTGAGAAGGTTGCTCATGAACCACCGGTCCTCTTTGACATCAGTTGTTTGTGATGTGATAAGTTGTAAACAGGTGTTGTGTGCATATGGTTATTTGTTGTACACAAGTTTGTTATGCTAAGTTGTGCTGTTGTTTATTGATTTACTCACTTAGCGTTGAACTAATCCCCCACATTTATACTTCCTGCAGGTTATATTTAATATGTGGGTGGCAGGAAGCTGAAGTCTTTGACAAGGAATGTTTGACAACTGTGAACTCTGATATAACTTTTGTAATAAAGTTACAGAAGTTAGTATTATATAACACCTCGACTAGGGTTGTGGTTTTGAATACATTCTGAACTGTATTGTGTCTGATTTTAAAATAGTTATGAAATTAAACTGTTGTGTATTAAAGTTTGAAAAGTTATGAACATTTTATTATGTATATTAATAAATTATGTTTTATCTATAAAATATATACGCTTCCGAGTTAAATTATATAATATTCATATACAGAAAGAGGGGTGTTATAGCTTCGTACTATAGAGCAACTTAAAATAAATAAGAAAACAACTTGAATAAATATGGTTGATAGCTAAGGAATGAGATTATAAAAGAAACTTACAAAACTATTTGCACCGATGCCAACATCAGTCTCAACAAAGCTTAATAACCATAACCTAGAAATAAAACCAAAGTGAGTTATGAAAAACTTACTTGCAAACGCTGATATAAAAGAGGTAATATTTAAGATTACCTCATGTTCAAACGTTTGAAGTCGTCTTGCAAGATCTTGTGATCAAGAGACACAACTTCATGAGAAATTGGGTTTAAAGAAAGTTGACCATACTTGCAATTGAGGACGATCACTAGCAGATTGTCTTCAATTTCTTGAGCTAGTGCAGCATTAGAAGTTACAATGACAAAGTTATAGGGGTTGTAATCCCCCACAAGTTTCTTAACGCAATTATTATCATAATTCGTTAAAATACCATGTTTACACCTATTATTAAAAATAGAAACAAAAACATTTAGTATCGATTATAAAAGGAGAAACAAAGAGAAGAAACATTGATCATTTAAAAACAAAACAAACCCTTGTAACTTGGTGTTATGAAAATCAATTGAGGGTATGAAACCAAATTTCCCCGCTATCTCAACTTCTATTCTGACGCAGTGTGTAGTGTAAAATAAAGCCTTGTCATCTTGTAGGAAACTTTTGATCATCTCAAGTGTAAATCCATAATGCCCAAAAACGGTAGAATCTAGTAAAACCTTAAACGGCCTACTATATCCCCCATCTTTGAAAAAATTCAAGAGTTTTCTGATAAAAAATGAAAAATACTAAATCCTCAACATTTCAAAAGAAAAGCATAAACTATGAGCAGAAAATATGACAATAATGAAAAGGTTCTTCATCCTCTCAATTTAAAGTGCCATCCTCCTATTATTTCTGTCGTCTATCCAGCCACTTCTAATACTTTAGTTTAGTTATGAATACAGTAACTAAATATAGGGATCAAAGTGTAACTATTTAGTTAGGATTTGTTCAAAGTACAAGTTCTTATGGTATCAGAATTGCAAATTTACATCAAATAAACAGAAATAGATGCCATTCAATCAACTGTTACTGATTTACCAAAACATCAACTTATTGGCTACTGTATAATCCATATCCAAACACTAACAAATACGTATATATGTATGCTAACAGTTTATAGTTATTGTAATTAATTGAACTATAATATATTGCAAAGTTTGTATTGGATCTTAATACATGTAAGAAAACCAATTCTCTTTTAGTAGACACATTTCATAAGTATCTTTCATGAAAATACTTGTTAAGTAGTGAACTTATTGACACGGGTTTGGTTTGACACGGGCAGGGAAGGAGTGGATGATGAAGGGTAGGTTTTTCATCTTCTTTTGGGCGGGAAGTAATAGATGGAATGTCATGTTTTTTCCTGAGATGATGTTCGGCTTTTGGGGGGTTAAATTGCGAGATAGATTTGCTAGTGTGCATTCCTTAGAAGTATTTAAAGGGGTTTGGGTACGTGAGGAAGGAGATTGGAGGGAAGATGGTTGACATTTGGTGTTGGGTTGGGATAGAGAACCAAGAGAAAGAGTTGTGGGATAATTAATGTTGTTGGGAACAAGGCAGAGTTTTGGTCAAATAACTGGAATGGTTCCTGAATCCTAAATACTAAGCGTAATAGTTTGTGTTTGGTTTATACAAGAACCAAACGGACCCATGAACATGCCGAATACAAATGTCCATGGGATCCAACTGAACCAAAAACAAATTTACAATCCGTTGTACACGCTCTCCTTTGAGATGCAAGCCAATCAATGCTTATGATTTGCTGATCAAGAAAGAGACATCCTAACTTCATTTAAGCATAACCCAACTAATATTCTAAACACGATTTCCATTTTTAACAAACAAATAACGCTCATTGAATACGTTATCAGGATAAGAAAAAAAAATTATTTTCAGCAATGTGTTTCTTTGTGTCACCTTCATTTCTAGCAGAGTAACAGCATCTCAGGAATTAGCTAAAGTTCAAAGTTTGAACCACAACATACTGCACTATATTTTATTCATGTGCTTAGCGAAATTTTGAACCATCACCGGTTACAAACTTTTTAAGTGCTTATCAATATAAACAGCTTCCTGCAGCTTAAAAGTATGTTTTTCCTTCTTAATAAGCTAAACAGCAGCTTAGCACAAATACTTCAAAAGTTTAAAACAAGTACTTACATGCACTCCCAAACAATAATTAAATCACTCTAATTAAACACAATTCATCTTTCAATTTAAATATTTCATTTAATCTGATTCACCACAATGTGAAATCAATAAACCATAATTTATTAAATCCTTAGATAATTCACGTAAATATAAAATCCATAATCATAGTATTTGATCGCAAATTCTTCAAATCTCATCTTATCTTATCTATTAAAAGAAGCACTTAATTAATTAATCACCTTCTAATTAGCCTTTCAAATAATAATCACCCCCCTTAATTTTATTAGCATCTTAAACCACAGCCATTGATCAACCTAATTCTTATGATTAATTAATCTTAAAGATAACTAGCAAAGCCCTTAATACTAAGTGTGTCTGATTCTTTGAGGGGCTAGGGCTCCAAAAAAAACACAGTCCGTACACACAAAAAATACACCACACATACCATACACCTCAAAAACCACAAATCGTACTAATCATCCATCGTGATTCCATTGCAGAAATCAAATTCAAGATACCGCAGCACTCAAAACGGCTAATACGGAAGGGAATGGTTCGTGAATGATTCGAACGATCTGGACACGATTCAAGGGTTTTTCAAGGGACGGATTCAGGAGCCGGCCTCGATGATTTAAATCAACTTATTGCCTCTGTTTCAGTTCACAGTCCAATCGTATGACATCAAACTCTCGTAATCTTACCTATTATATTGTCTGATTCGTAATTCTTATATTCTGTAGATACATAAAAAAGCTACAATATATTGTCTGATGTTTAGTACTTAGTGCTGCATACGATAGGACGTTATCGTAGTAGGCATAAATATCATATTTTTTCAACATTTATTATGGTATTATGATTATGATATTGATGATTATAATTAGGATATGATACTAATAAATAAAAAATCCATTCCATCTACAATCGTCCATAACTATTATCATATTTTATATTATGTTTTTTTATATATATTGTCTATATTTAATAAATTTAGAGATATTTATTTAATTACTATCCCAATTCATAATTGAATAAGGGGAAATTAATAAAAATGCATAATTTTTCGAACTTATTTTTCATTTTGCCCTTAAAAAAAAGAGTTGCGGATTTGCTCTACCCGGGCGCAGGTCGCATCATGCGACCTGCGACTCGTTCACCATGAATTGCGACCCGATCGGTTACCGAGTAAAAGAAAACGCGTAATGAGTAAAAGACATTCGGGCGCAAGGCGCATGATGCGACCTGCGACCACTGCGTGCGACCAACCGCTTAAAAAAATGGGTTGACGATAAGAATTGGAAATTATGGGTCCATGCAATATGCCTGCGAATTTTTTATGGGTTTTTATGTGTATGCAATAATGATTAAATTCAAGGGTTTTTTTTACTTATTAATTTTTTATGGGTCCATGCAATATGCCTGCGAATTTTTTTTACTTAATAATTTTTTGATTACTTATTAGTTTAGAAGTTTTTTTTACTTATTAATTTTTTAACTTATTACTTAAAAAAATGGGTTGACGATAAGAATTGGAAATTATGTCCATGCAATATACAATATACTCCCTTTTGTATACGTCCTCTATTCATTTTATTGGACAGACTTTTAATTAGTTTTACGTTATACATACATATCTACAGGTATTCATGATGTGCAATTACATATTTAAATAGGGTAAGTATTTAATCATTATTATCACAATCTCACAAAACTCTTATTAAAAATAAATTACTTCTTTCTGCTTGTGCGATAGCTATTGCATCGCTATATGCCCCACACATCCTTATTCGATTCAATCAAATGGATTCAGTCTCCATTCGTTCTACTTCTGACAATTTCAACTCCGATAAACCTACAGAGCACAGAGTGATGTTAGATGAACAAAAGGTAATCAAACAGTGTTGATGTATTTGGGCAAATTATGTGGTTGTAACCATTCAATGTATATTTTGTTTTAGAAAAGAAAAAAAAAGACGTGAACAAGTATCTGGAGCTGTCAAAAGATGCAACGAGAGAAAGAAGGTGAGTAAATATTATTTTTACAGACCATATACACATTCCGATTGTAAGCATTCCCTACTTACTAATATTTGTCTATATTTCAGATATATAAGTATTGTTATTATTATTAACGGACAACATACATTTGTAGGTAATAACCTTATTCTGCCAATCGTTTCTTAGGAATACTTGCAGCATTTGGAACAATATAAAGAGAAATATGAACAACTAAAGAAACAAGTTAACGAGGAACAACTATTGGTGAATGTTACATTATTAATTAGCAACATTATAATAAGGGTCTCTCTGCAACTATTTTCTTGCTCTCTCTTATTTACATTCATACAAACCATTTCAGGGTAACCTTCTGAAAGACAATACAGATTCAAATCCTCTTCATACTTATAACGGTAAAAAATTCAATACCTTTACGCTTTCTTTGATGAAAGTTATCATGTACTAACTAGACAAAAAAAAATTTCCAACTCAATGCCTCAATCATTACCTCTTACTTAAGGTGCAATGTTGTAGTTACTTGTCGTAGGTACACATTTATATAAGTCTAAAGTTATTCGTGATATGTGTACAGTCTCACAAGAGTTTTCAAAAAACTATGCACAATGGTTAACTCGCATTTTCACCTGACGAGTGACCTTAAAAAGGCAATCTACTCAGGACATTCAGAAACCGAAATTCAACAACTCGTCCGTCAAACAGCCTTACAATTCAATGAAGTATTTCGCATAAAAGAGGTCGTCTCTAAATCTGATGTGTTCCACCTTGTGTACGGAACATGGACTTCGATTGCTGAGAGATGCATTATGTGGATCGGTGGTTTCCGTCTATCTGATATAATTAAGGTAAAACAATTTATTATCTTCGTTAGTTGTTAACTCTAAAAGGTCATTGTTTTTTACACATGCACTATTATGGAAGCAAAATTTAATCCAAGGAACATATAAATACTGTTGCTAGCTGTTATAATATTGATTATTTGATATTTCAATAATATCTTGCAGTTACCATACTCATCACAATCCTTATTTTTATTACTTGTGTATTGAAATTAGTTAATAGACAGACAAATGGAGACTTCAACTGAACAACAAAAGAAAACAAAAAGTTTGTTAAATAAGCTCTTACAGGAGTCTATTTCAGATACAATAATTTGGGATACTGTGACATCTTCCTCCGCATCATCAAAATTGTCTACATACATGTCTCAGATGTCCAAGGCAATAGGTACTTTAGGAGCTGTAGAAGATTACCTACATCAGGTATCATATTTATTACTCAAATTTACTTCGACATTATCCTATGACACCTTTACTAAATTTACTTTTCATGTTATTTTAGTGCAATTACTAAATTACCCAATAAAATCTCATGAAAAACTGATTTATCTACTTGTCTGGATTGATGTTAAGGTTTAGTAATATATATTGTCTCCGTTCCTTTCGACTGTCTACCGTTGGTTCGATTGAAAACTGGGGGATAATAATAAAAACTTATTGAACACTAAAGTAATTATTACTAACTCAACACTTTGTGTATATTCGGGTTGAAAAAGTCAAATGGTAAAGAGTGAGTATAAGTTTTTGAGTTTATAAACACAAAAAAGAAGAAATAAAATTTACAAATGCATTTCAAAATTTGTGCACGTTGGATAGTTTTTGGAAACGAAAAGCATGTTGGGTCAAGTCCATGTGAATATATGACTCTCCAATGCTCATACTACCACACATTTTCGCCGTCAACCAATTCAAACAAATTAAACTCATATATATACCACATTTCTACTTCATCCTAACTTTTTTTTACTCCTATATTTGTAGGCTGATTTACTTCGAGAGACTACTTTAGTACAACTTCATGAGATATTGACAACACGACAATCCGCGTTAGTATGGCTGGCTATATCAGACTACTATGCACGTATTAATGCTTTAAGTACTTTATGGGTTGCAAGGCTTCGAGAGTCCCATCCAACATGATTGATGTGCAATTTCATTAATATTATCTTTTAAAAAAAATTCATAATAGATAAAAACAAATATGTAATTTAATTGTAAACGCTGCGTATTGGTCATTTGTAACTCTACGAAGCAGTGACGTAGCCAGAATTTTATATATGGGTGGGCCAATTAACTTACTACCTCTCAGAAGCCTTTGAACAATGATTAAATCTTGTACAAGCTCATAGCATACTGATTTCTTCAATAAAAGTCTTTACAAAATCATTTAAAAATGAATATAAACCAAGTACCAACGATCATAATATAAAGAAGTTACAAACTCGACAAAAAAGGTTTTCTATCCTCTTTTTATTCTTCTACTTGTCATACATGTTAAATGTAAAAAATCAAAATTTACCTTATTTGAATAGTTTAGTTTACAATTATGAGTACAGAAAATAGAAACGGGAGATATCAAATTTACGAACCAATATTTTAGATAAAAATAATAAATTCTGACACTATATACAACAAACATCAATCTATGAATGAGATGATGATAACAAGTTTTGTTTGCCCACGCTTCGCGACGGGATAAATTACTGTGTAGACGATTTTAATGTATAAAAATTTATGTTAAGTCAAATGCTTTTCAACCTAACACTATCGAGGTTGTCTTGCAAATATTGGATTGTGAGTTCACGTTTCAATGTGAATAATTTCGTGGTGATTATCTGTAGATATTTGTCGTCAGTAATAAAAGATAAATTGAATAACTCAAAAAACAATGTGTTTTCTGATGAATACTAACGCTCTGGAATGCTTTCCCAAAAAATGCACATGTCGAGTTTGTACGAATCAGCTAGCTTGCACCGGTTCTTTTCACGAATATCGATAGGCAGATCGGTATCTTTTAACAACGCTTTGTATAGTTTTCTTCGTAGTTCGTATTTCTCAGCGAGTAATCTTCGTTTTTGATCCATTAAGTTTCGTCTATCTGACATCTTGTAGTCTGACATTTTGCTGGTGACAAGAATTGAGTTCTCACACGTATTTTGAATTTACCCTTCAAATTTGAAGTAGTTGAATAGCTACCCAATGCAAATCTGCATGAAGAAGCACCAAAGAATATATAATAAGTTACTGTATACTTGTGAAATACTACGTCCTTCGAAACTTAAACACAACAAAGATGAGGACGAAGAGTACAGGTCACCTTGAATTATAGTCAGATGAATATTGAGATGTCTGACTGTTGGAAGTCAAACATTCTGCTATGGATATCATCACACAGTGTTTTCAGTTGTGATTTAATGAAAGCCACTATCCATCAAATGAGTTTGACTTAGTTATGCTCATGTATAGATTTAAAGACCAAGTATGAATTTTGTTTTTCAGGTGGTAGAACATCAAAGTAAAGGGGGATATGTTTATGTCTATGTGTAGTTGCGTTAGAATAGAGATCTAAGATGGATGTTTTTCAGTCTTGGTATAGAAGATTCCGCTAGTGCGGTTGCGGTGTTTGTAACCATTTTAATTTGGTATATGACCAAAATTTCACAATTTAAGCTGTAATATAGTCTACAATCTACAAACCAGAATTTACCGTTCTTCAATCTCTTAAAAACCTAATGCAGTGGTTTATTATCTAGTTACCGTTTTACCGCTGTTAAAGAGGACCCCTTGGGAAAGAAGTATACTGAGTTCTGCTCTGGATCTGTAGTTTAAAGGTGGTACTGCAGTACTAGTAATCTCTTTGTATATTGACCATTCGTCCCATTCACTAATTTCTTGGCTTTCAAGTGCAATCTCAAGGCTTTTCACAACATCTGGCATTGTTGGCCATTTCTCACGAGATTTTTGCAAACACTGAAATGCAATGTCCGAATATGTTTTTAAGGAATCATAATCCATTTGTTGCATAAGATCTTGAAAGATAATATCAACTAATTTATCCTGTTTGTAGCTTTGTTTCCAGCTATGGACCAAAATCGTAACATGGCCATTGTCATTCTCATAGCATAACCTCCCACATAACACTTCACATATAAGACTACGCCAAAATCGTAACGTTACCTTGTCCATGTCTGCCATCTAGACGTTTAATAGCAACGGTGATTTGCCGGTGAGGGCGAGAGATTGATCCTTTGTATACATTTCCAAACCCACCTCTTCCAATAATATGATGATCACCAAAGTTGTCTGTGGCTGACTTTATATCTTCGAGTTCAATTTTTAGATGTTGAAACTCCTTCAGGAAAGACTCCATTAATCCATGACGAAAAAATAATAAGTAAAACTGAATCAACTTCTGCAAACAATGAAATAATTCCAAAGCAGGAATTCTTGGGATACTAATTTCGGATGAAATGTGAAAAGTCAACCTTTTATGCTTGTGTTAGGTGAGTTTCATTCACATAATTGGAATTATTAAAATTGTTAATGGCTTTCGGAATTATAAGATCCCATTTGTTGGATCTATTGTGAAAGACAATTGTACAAGATTAAGTTTAGGATGATGTCAAAAGTCAAGTTGTATGCTTGTGAGGGGCGAGTTTCATTCATTTGTATTAGCTATATCTGATATGTACCTGGGGTAGTTATCATGTATTAAGTTGAGGTGAAACTCCAAAAGTCAACTTTTAAGCTTGAATCAGGTGGGTTTTGATCAATCAAATAATTGGACTAAAAAAGTGTTAATTTCTTGCCGTATTAGCCAATATTATTTGTGGGTGGTTTATCATGTCTTTTTACCTGACTTAGCATTTGTTGAATTCAATGTGAAAGAAGCTCCTATAAAGACTTATAGTGTGTAATTAAATAATAATCTCTCATAGAACCAATCAAATTTCTATTTCGTCCATAACGAAACTGGACTTACAGAGCATGAACTTCATCGGAAAAAAAAAAAGAAAAAAAAGGATTAGTTATTAAAAACAAATTTGCAAGTAGTGCGCATGGTCATCTACTCATCTCTCATCTAGATGTAGCAAACAAAACACCTCAGCTAAAGTTGGGCCAAAACAGGTTTGGGTTATAACGAATAGTGTCAGCAGGCTTTCTTTTAAAAAATGTTAAAGTTCAAGTCACCTGGGTCATCTTACAAATTTTATCAAATTGGGTTGGATTGCCGGTAGATTGCAACATGAGATGGAAAGATAAATGGAATCCAATTGTGGAGAAGTTGAAGTTTAGACTAGCAGATTTAAAGGCAAGTTTGATATCTTTCAGTAAACTTGATTCCCGAAAGTTTATCGTTGCATTTTTTCTCCTTGTTTCCTGCCCTTGTATATGTCATTAAAACTCTCAAATGTGAGAGAAGATAATTCTTTTAGGGTTGTGTGGACAGAGATGGAAGCCATATGGCTAGGGTCAAAAAGAATTGTGTCTAAATATGGGCCGGGTGGGTTGAATATAGCATGCTTAAAGCAATGAACTTGAGTTTGTTTGGAAAGTGGTGGTGGAGGTTTAAGGTAAGAAGAGTGCCTTGTGGGTTGAGATATTGTGGGAGAAGAGGACAATGGTAGAATGAGGGTGAGATCAGAGGGTACTTTGTAGGGAAATATCATAAGGGTAGGGAAGGAGTGGATGATGAAGGGGTACGTTCATCTTCTTTTGGGCGGGAAGTAATAGATGGAATGTCACGTTTTTCTGAGATGATGTCAGCTTATGGGGGGTAGATTGCAAGATAGATTTGCTAGGGTGCATTCGTTAGAAGTGTTTAAAGGGGTTTGGGTACGTGAGGAAGGAGATTGGAGGGAAGATGGTTGACATTTGGTGTTGGGTTGGGATAGAGAACCAAGAGAAAGAGTTGTGGGATAATTAATGTTGTTGGGAACAAGGCAGAGTTTTGATCAGATAACTGGAATGGTTCCCGAATCCTAAATACTAAACGTAATGGTTTGGGTTTGGGTTTGGTTTATACAAAAACCAAACGGACCCATGAACATGCCGAATACAAATGTCCATGTGATCCAACTGAACCAAAAATTCAAATCTACAATCCGTTGTACACGCTCTCCTTTGAGATGCAAGCCAATCAATGCTTATGATTTGCTGATCAAGAAAGAGACATCCTAACTTCATTTAAGCATAACCCAACTAATATTCTAAACACGATTTCCCCTTTTAACAAACAGATAACGCTCATTGAATACGTTATCAGGATAAGAAGAAAAAAAGTTTATTTTCAGCAATGTGTTTCTTTGTGTCACCTTCATTTCTAGCAGAGTAACAGCATCAGGAATTAGCTAAAATTCAAAGTTTGAACCACAACATACTGCACTATATTTTATTCACGTGCTTAGCGAAATTTTGAACCATCACCGGTTACAAACTTTTTAAGTGCTTATCAATATAAACAGCTTCCTGCAGCTTAAGCATGTTATTCTTCAAAAGCTTAAAACGCAATAAGCAGCACTCCCAAACAATAATTAAATCACTCTAATCAAACACAAATCATCATTGACGTTCAAAATTTCACAGAATCAACTTCATGTAATCTAATTCAACATTAATGCGAAATCAATAAACCATAATTTATAAAAATCCTTACATAATTCACGTAAATATAAAATCCAAAATCATAGTATCTGATCGCAAATTCTTCAAATCAGATCATAATAAAACTAACCTTATTATTCTCGATTCAAAACAACTACCACGAAGCTTTCTTAACACCATGTAAAAGACCTCGCGAAGCCAAATCACGAAACACGATACGCGAAACACGAAACATCTGATAAACGGAACGAGCACGGCCAGTAAAAACACAACGATTCATAACACGAGTAAGCGAACTGTTTCTTGGTAAATCAGCTAGCTTACACCGGTTCTTCTCACGAATATCGATAGGAAGATCGGTATCTTTTGACAACGCTTTGTATAGCTTTCTTCGTAGTTCGTATTTCTCAGCGAGTAATCTTCGTTTTTGATCCATTAAGTTTCGTCTATCTGACATCTTATAGTCTGACATTTTGCTGATCGAGTGCAGTACGAATTAGGGCTCGAAATGGGATTTGGGGGAAACTGAAACCCTAGTATAGAAGTGAACTATAGATAGATGAAGGGTAAGTTACATAAATCGTCCCTATACTATTGGTCTGTGAGCAGTTATGGTCTAACTAGTTTGACGTTATTGTTTTATCTTGCTGATTTATGATTTATATAATTTGGTATAGAAAAATGAGAGCTTAAAATTGTAAGTCACAAAAGAGACCTAAAAAATAAATTGGTTAGTGTGAGACAATGATAATGAAAATTAACAGAGATAAAATGTACAAATGATGTATCAAATTAATAAATTAATTAATTTCATTTTTAGATCCATTTAACTTTACTTATTGTTAAGGTATAAACCCTTATGAAAGCAAGTATTGAATACCTTCGGATATGTGGTAATATACCACTACTTTTGGATAAGTTTATGTATCACATGCAAACATCAAAGAGATATTATCGAACAATGTCGGGTGTTCGGTCAGATCACTAGTAGCATTGGTACGTGTGTTTAGAATTGGGCTAAAAGTTATCTAAGGCCGCTCCTATCGCTCACAGTCGGTTCTCGTCACTTTCAACCGACGGAACAGACGTCGATGACACGGTTCCGTCGGTTCCTCTCGTCGGTTCATCTCATCGGATATCCAACGTTGGCGAGTTTCTTTTTTTTTTTTTTTTTTTACATGTATAACGATTAAAGGTAAATTGGTAAATGTGAGACTCAAAAATTAAAGTGACGGGTCACAGTTGGCAGGAGTCCGTCTTTCGGTCAGTTTTTAAAAAAGCTGACGTGACGCTGACTTTGCTCAGTCAGGGTTGGGAGTGGTCTAATGCCATTCATGGATAATGTTATGAATAGAAATAGCTTAAATTTTTTGACCCAAAATCACATGTCAACCCATTAATATAGTAGTTGTAACTGGACTCGTTTAAAGACCACTAAATGATTTACATGTAACGTGAAACAATATTTATACTAACTTTTTTGGTGTTAATATCATGTTCTTGTTGTTAGACAACGAATCAATTTGATAACTAATCGATTGATGCCTTGTAGGCATGTACATATAGACTAATTAACCTTTTAAGTCAGTTTATCAATACAATGATTTTAATTAATTAAACAAGAAATTGGTTGATGTGACATTTTACAAAAGGATTCTTGCTTAACCTCTTGTTCATGCACCATGGAATAATGGTGAATAACAAACTTCAAAATTAGTATATATATACATT
Organism: Pseudognaphalium luteoalbum; assembly: GCA_963422505.1. NCBI lineage: Eukaryota > Viridiplantae > Streptophyta > Magnoliopsida > Asterales > Asteraceae > Pseudognaphalium > Pseudognaphalium luteoalbum. The sequence goes on along the minus strand of OY730195.1, from coordinate 21,577,937 downwards.
GGTTAACGATGGAAAATTGATCAATCAATGAAATACATTAATTTAATATTTGTAATTAATTACATGTAGAAAGACTGGAGCATCAAGTAAAAGAAATAGAATACTTTTGCAATAATAACTACATCATGAGGAACCAAATGCAAAGCATATACAACAACACAACCTTGCTTCTCTCTTTTATACCTCACTCTCATCATTTTTGAGCAAATTCCATATCCCTCTACACTTTCAAACATGGAGCATTTGCTCAAATGTGTCCGGTAAAAGATCAATATATATTCTGAAAGATTATACATTTATACTCAAAATAAGTAATTAGTTATCGTTCATATGCTACAAGTAATAAGGCCTTTCGTATTTCACAAGTACGAGTTATTTTTGAACAAGAAATGTCTAGTACGGGTGTTATTTTTGCATTTCGGCGTCAGTAGTTTACGCAAGCCGTTTGTTCTAAAAGAATGTGATGTTTGTTTAACATTTTGGTAAGAGTAATGAATTAATTGTTTGCATTCTTGAATTGTTATTATAGATTGTTTCTTTCTAGCAAGAGATTTTGCCGCGTTAAGGTGGAGTTCATAGCACAAACTTCACTTGCAGTAAAACAAGAGCCAACACCGAAGTCTAGAATGGCCTTACCAGGTAGTACTATTATTCGTTTTGCTATTACCAGATTAACTATTTGAACATTTTTATTACTTATTATATACAGTAGTAAACTAGAAGTGATCATTTTGATCCTATTAGACGATATGTATATAAAACAAGTTTGCTAGAGTCATATAAAGATATAAGTTTTTGTGAGATTGTTTTTTCAAACAACACATTTTTACACTACTGGAAAAGTGGGTTTATCATATATGTGGCAAAATGGGCGGCAGTTTTCGAAATTGGGTCTGATACTCGGGTCACGAGAATCTATAAACCTCATATTTAATCAGCCACCCCGGAAACATCACTTTAGTTCATTCATCAAGTTTACAATCGATCTCTTCGATCAACATCAGTATCGATAAAATTACGATTAAAGTTTTCTAATGAGATATCTGATTGAAATAGCGAAATTACCAGAGAATGAGCATCCAATTAAGTCCTATGGTTATGCTGCCCATGATACTTCAGGAACACTTTCTCCCTTCACCTTCTCCAGAAGGTATCTTTTTTTCAATTTTTTTCTACTAATGGTTAAAATTTAATTATATAGAATGCAATTGACGATGCACGATAGTATTTCAATTAATTAATGCAGGGCTACTGGAGAAAACGATGTGAAGTTTAAAGTAGCGGAATCTGATACAGATCTTAGCTATATCAAGAACGAATGGGGCGTAACCCCTTATCCTGTTGTCCCTGGGCATGAGATTGTGGATGTGGTGACCGAAGTAGGGAAAAAAGTAAGAAAGTTCAAAGTTGGGGACAAAGTTGGGTCGGATGCTTGGTTGGTTCATGCAGAACATGTCAAAGTTGTGCTAATGATTCTGAATACTTTTGTACTAAAAGTGTTCTCACTTACGGTGCTCTATATTTCGATGGCACCATGACATACAGTGGATATGCTGATCACATGATTTCAGTTGAGCATTTTGTCCTTCGTTGGCCCAAAAATCTGCCACTTGACTCTGGTGCACCGTTGCTATGTGCTGGGATCACAACATATAGTCCTCTTAGATATCATGGGCTTGACAAGCCTGGTATGAAAGTGGGTGTGGTTGGTCTTGGTGGGCTCGGCCACATTGCTGTGAAAATGGCTAAGGCTTTTGGTGCAGAAGTTACCGTTTTCAGCACCTCCACTTCCAAGAAGCAAGAAGCACTTGAGGGACTTAAAGCCGATCTTTTTATAATAAGCAAAGACGAACAACAAATGCAGGTTATGATCATATCCACCGCATTTTTATGTTTTACTATTTTAGAAATGTTTCTTAATTTTATTAGTAGAGACAGAAGACAGAACCAATATATACACAGTGGGTCAGTTCAACCCATTTAAAGTAATTTTGTATGACTTAGCTATGAATCCATTGATTTTCAATGCATACATTACTAATCTTGATCATGAACCCGATCACAATTTCGTGGGACAAGTCTAATATTTTCTTGGTTTTGTATGATCATGTATAATATACAGGCTGTTGCGTGGTCACTAGATGGCATTATCAATACAGTGAAACCATCCGATTGCACCATTGTTTAATGCACTCAAACCCCAAGGAAAGCTCATTCTTCTTGGTGTATCAATGAAACCAATTAATATAGCAGCATTATCTTTGATTATAGGTAACAAATTAGCAGTTATGACAGTTGATATATTTCTGCCTAATTTCTGCATTGAGCTTTTGCAACAAGCTTGATGAACTAGTGAAATACTAAAACTTTTGGTGGTGTTTTGATAGGGAATAAGATTATTGCTAGTAGTGCAATTGGATGGATTTAAGGAGACCCAAGAGATGCTTGACTTTGCAGCAGATAATGGCATAACTGCAGACACAGAGCTTGTACACATAAACTATGTTAACACAACCATGGAGCGGCTGGTTAAGGGTGATGTAAGGTATCGATTTGTGATCGATGTAGCCAATTCCCTCAAGTCTAAATAGTGCCATTATTTGGGCTGCTGATGGACGTTCTGTTTCTGCTAATATGTTTATACATTTATTGTTACAGTGTTCTAAATTCTAACGGTGGAGTGACGATCTGATCAAGGTTGCGGCTGTATGTATTTGTTATCTTCTATATTTTCTGGAATAAAGATTGTTTCATATTAAAGGTGTAAAGAACCATCACCGTGTCCTCTGTTGATAATTTTAGTATCTATCGCTTTAGGTCAATGGTATTTACTTGAGACATAATGAATTTTATATCAAGTTTTGTTATGAGTTGGAGGTGATTTTTATGACAATGAAGTAGATTATAACAATGGGCAAGTGTGTCATCCTAAACTATCAATCCTGAACATTTTTTTCTATTAAAATCCTAATAAAAAGAGTGAAACTTGATATCATGTACAAAAGTGTCGCATATATGCATTTTAAGATTAAAGGCAACACCATTTCCATGTCTCCAAAGACTCGTATGCAGTATGAACACAAAATGTTGAGATTAATTTCAAAAAATTTGTGGTCATTTTGCAATGTGAGAAATTATGAATCTTCGTTTCTTGGTTTGATATTAAAAAGTACCTGCTTTCTCAATAAGATTACCACTTGTAGGAAGAATGCGACACTTTGTTATCCTTTATACTCCCTCTGTCCCATTACAAATGTCCACTATTAACTTTCTGAAGTCTTCATTTTTCAACTTTGACCTTAGTAGTTGTTTCAACAGGATAATTTAACATATTTTGAACTGAATACTGAACACGTTTTGAGCTAACTTAACCTTGGGGCCTAACTAGTGGTTAACCTATACAGTATTACCAAAATTCATAGCCAACCTAACTTTCAAAACGATAACCGACCCAACTTTTGACCAAAACTTGTCAGTTTGTAATATCAGTCATGGATAAGGTTTTGGATCATAAACTGCCTTTTCTCATCCTTACAATTAGCTAGGCTGTTTTCAATCACAGTTGGTGGTACAGATTCATGACCAAGGTTACACTCTTTATTTGTTACGGTTTTTACTTCATCTAATTTAAGGTGAATTCATGTCTGTCAAATTGAAATCACTATGAATATGGGTTTATTTCAAGATGGAATGAAACTGGGTATAAATTTGATCATTCCTGATTATCCTTTGGCTAGTTATTAGTTTGTGTATCAGAATTCAAATAATACCATCAAATAACTTCATTTCTCAGATTCATTTACTAATACTGATATTGGATCAGTCTTCTTGGTCACAAAAGGTTTCGTTCTTGCTTGATGATGACCTCTTGTCATTCCACCAAAGAAAAATAGTGAACCAGAAGCTACAAAATTGGTCAAAAACGTTTCGGGTGATGATGGAACTAAAGTTGATTAGTTAATGAAATTTATCCATGTCATATTGTGAATTAAAGAATGCATTAGAGCATCAAGTAAAAGAAAAGAATACTTTGAGAATACATTATCAAGAACCAAATGCAAAGCATAAACAAAAACATAACCTTGAGTCTACCTTTAATCTCTCACTTTCATCATTTTTGAACAAATTCCTTATCCTTCTACACTTTCAAGTTTCAATCATGGAGAATTTGATCAAACAGGTTAGGTAAATAATCAAATATTTAAACCATTATATTCTATATTTATTATAAGTTGATCAAAAGGGCGTGTGTGTCTCATAAGTACTAGTAAATATTGAATTCGAAATGTCAAGTATGTACTAAATTCTTTTAGCATCTTGGTCAATAGTTTATGCAAGCTCTTTGTTCCTGAAATGAACTGTTTGATTAACATATTTTGCAAGAATAATATAATTTTTTGTATATGCGGTTTTTCTTGTTAGCCTGCGAATTTTTGGTATCGATGAGGAGGATAAAACACAAACTGCACGTGTAGTTAGAAACCGAAAGATTTCATCTCGAAGAACACGGTCCTCTAAAGGAGGTAAAGTTAAATAAAATGAAACCTTAGATACTTAATTTTGTTTCTTAATATTATGCAACACATAGAATTATGTTTTGAACTAAATACATATAGATGTAGATAGTTGGAAAGATCCGAGTTGGGGTCGAAGACAACATTCTCGTAAAACAAGCCGTGATTATGACAAAACAGAAGGTGACGAGTTTCGAACTGCTGTGGCAGCCGCTGCCTTCATTGTCAGCTCTATTGAAAACAAAGAAGATGATATAAAACAAGAACCAACTCCGAAGTCTAGAAAAACCTTATCAGGTAATATATGATTTTATTCATTTTGTGTTTACCAAAGAAAATGCAAGAAGTTAAAACAGAACTCTTTAGGAGAATGCGAGCGAGTGTTTTTTTTAAATAATATTAAATAATATTCCTAAAATGAGACATCATGAATGTTTTTTTAGGAATGATACCTATATCTAGTTTACGTAACAATTTAAATAGTGAACGTCTTAAATAAATTGTCATTATTTAGCTAGTGATATTAGCCTTGTATTCAAATTTTAAAGTATAGTAGTGCATTTAATATATGTTAAAAATTTTATATACTCAAAAGAAAATGTAACATAATCGGATTGTAAATTGATCTAGAAATACTAGAGGTGTCACCCAAACCAGAAACTAATGATCATCTCCCCGGTCCAACGCCAACCATGGTTACAACACAAGCTGACGATAAAGTATCAACAAAAAGCATCAGTCCAGCAACATCGATCAAGAAATCACCTAGTTTTGTCTCGGATAAGCAATCGGCAGAAGAAACTAGCCAAAAAGAACCCGAAAGGAGACTTGGGGAAGCAGGTATTTGGGAGAAAACCGAGATGGAAAAGATCAATCAACGGTACGCTTAATTATCTCATTATAAAACTCAAAATTAAGGCTGATTTATTAAAGCGTTGTATATCAAATTTCATCATAAAACTAATAAAAGTAGACATTTTAGTTATTATTTTATTATCGATCAAGTGAATTTGATCGAGCAGTTGAGACAAAGATATGATCTAATGTCAACAATAGACCCAAATGTCTTATTGGTTTATAATCTATTTGATGGAATATTAAAGTTATACGTTATCTTCTTAGAGATATGAAGAGTTGTTCAATTTCGGATAATATTCTATAGCATGGGTTTCACTCGATGAAAGAGTCAAGTTGACCCTAGTGAAGTTAACTTAAAATTTACTACTAATATATACTCCGTATATATCATAATGAAAAATTGAATACTTGTTCATGAGTTTGATCAGGTATGTAAATTTGAAAGCAAAAATATTCGAATGGGAGAACAAGAAGAAGTCGAAAGCCAAGACCGAGTTAACAAGAAAAGAGGTACACTCTCATTTCGATCGACTATTTCTTTTTATGTCGATATTAAGTCATTTGAAGCAACCAGGATAACGTATGAAGATTACAGGGTAAACTAGAGTGGAAACGACTTCGAGCATTGCAAGATTTCAAGGAAAAAATGGAGACGATCGAAAAGATCTCAAACGGTGCAAGATCACAAAACGACGAAAACAAGAGAAAGGAAGAAATGAGGATTAAAGCGAAAGCCGATTTGATTAGATCAACTCGAAAAATTCCTAAACCAATATTTCTACGTTGGTGTTAACAGAGTGATACTTTGTTCAACACTATTATAATTGTGACAGTTCAAAATTGCAAATTTATTACAAAAACTGTGCCAGGTTTATTGAAATTATGCGTAACGATGATATATGGTCTATGGTTAAGAAAAATATGGCGGTTATGAGAAGACAAACATTACAATTATCACTTAAATCTTGAAAACGACACTTCGTAAGATAATGAGACAAATGCTTAATTTGAAACCACAACGAAAGTTGTCCGGAAGACATTGTGGATCACACACGTATGTAGACGCAATATTTAGGTATATACGCGCTCCGTCTCAAATAGGTGTACTCAATCTGTTTTTACGGAGTTTAGAATTATTACATTGTTTGGTAAGGAATATAACATGTTTACTCTTACTTTTAAATATTAGTTTGAGAAACAATACGGAGGATATATATTAAAAGTTAGGTAGTAAAGTTAATAAATTATTTTTGTAAGTGAACGGAACATATTTGGAACTAAAATGAAAAGATAAAAATTTATTTTGAGACGAAAGAATATTATATAACTGAGAAAGAATATTACTAGTAGATTCCCTTTAAATTTGGAATGCGAAATGGAGGGGATACAATGAAATGAAAGCAGAAAGACCCACTAAAAAAGGGTTTAGTTTAGTGGTTATGGAATTTTCCACTAAAGTGGTTTCTTCTTGGAGTTGAAGGGTTCGAATCTCGCCCATGGCATGCATAGGGGAGGGGGAGACTCTGCGGCACGATACCCATCTAAGACATAGAGTTGAAGAGCAATCCCTTTAGAACGTCGTCGAGATTTCGAACCATGAAACGGTTCTCATATCAGGAAATAACCGATTGTGGAAATGAACGGGTGAAACAAAAAAGATCATCAAAAATTTCACAACTCCTTTACAAAAAGCCACAAATAGTCAAACAACGGTATTAATCATTTAACTAATTAATAACTAACTTTCCTCTTATAAGCCACTAAAAAGGATGGTCATACCCACTAACCTACTACGAGTAGTATAATATATAATATATTTATATTTATATTAATCAATCTTATAAACAGACAAAATAAGAAATATTATATCCTTCTGAACTTTATAAAGGAAATAATTAAACTTATAGTATTAAACTTTTCAATCAGCTCATAAAATAGCTAATATCTATACGGATTTGAACTTTAACGTGTTTGACGAAGGAAAATGATATACTTCGATCAGTAATTGATTTTGTGAAAGTAGTTAGATAGTAAATCACACTTTAATACTCCGTATTTAATATAAATATAAATATATAATCATAATCATCTTTAAACAGTACATAAATACAGTACAACATCAACAACACAACGTACAAGTCACACTCCAAACATGTCAACACAAAATATAACCAACCAACAATTACTGTCTACTTAAAAAAACTTCCGGCAGCCTTAAAAGCATCCGCCGCACCAAACCCACTTCCATGTTCTTCTTTCTTCTCCTCCACCGGTGCCGGTGCCGGAGCTGCTTCCTCCTTCGCCGGCTCCGGAGCTCCTTCCTCCTTGGCCGCAGGCGGCGGTGCAGCGGTCTCACCGGCGCCGGACTTCTCATACTGATGAAGGTAATCATCAGCTTTTTTCAAATACTGTCCCACACCTTGTGTTTCATCAAACTTTCCGTACTTTTCGGCGGCTTCAAGAAGGTCACCGGCGGCGCCCGCAACTTTCGGTTTGTCAATTTTGTCGGTTTGACCACTTGCAGCACACTGAGCTGCCTCAGACACAAGTTTAGCACTTGACATGAGGTCCGAGTTTGACGACTGGTCGGTCACGGTGTTGGCTTTCTTGTCGTCTCCACCGGTGACGGCGCTGGCGGCGGCGCTTTTGATGCTGCTCATGAACGAGTCCATTTTTCCGGCGATAAAGTGTTTGTTAATGGAAAATAAAGTGGATAATAGATAGGTTTCTTTGTGGGGTGATGATCTGATATATACAGGGTGATGTTATATAGGTGAAATGTTTACTATTTTACCCCTGGTGGAGAAGGGTAGTGAGTGGTGGTGGTTGTTACACGATGGAGGGTAAATAAGTCTATATGTAATTGATTTAAAGATTATGTGTCGGCCACTTTGTGATCGATCCACTTTAATTGCGTGGGGCCTAATAGAGTTGTGAATTGTTGCCAACGTGGCAGGGGTCTAGCTTTAGCTCTTCAACCGTTGTGGCTCTCCACGAATTTGTGTTTAAACCGTGTCGTGTAGGTGTAAAACTGTAAATACTTATTTAAAAAACGGTGATTTGTATATCATATTTTTTTACGTTAACAAATTGTGTTTATACAACATAATAGTACACTATTTAACTGTGTTTTACAATATTGTACTTTACAGCAATATAAAATATAATAAGTGGTGTATAAAAAAAGTGTTAATAAAGGTCTTAATGTACAAATCACTCTCGTATGGAAAAGGGTTTTGTTAGGCTTGTCTCAATGGCTTCTTCGGTTAGGCAACCGACTAAGGCGGGTGCATTGGCACGGTTTCGTCAATTTTACTTCTTTATGTATTGTTATTTTTTTTGTTTAGTATATATAAATATAGGTATATTAGTAAATTTGGGGCTAAAAAGTTGAAGTGACGAAATGAGTGTTGGCATGGCTGAATCTGTCTTTCGTCAGTTTTTGATGTGCTTATGTGGTGCTGAGCAGACATAACAGGAGAAAAAAGTGACGAAACTAAAATTGAAAGTGGTCTTAACGATAAGATCGCTATTAGAACGTTTGAAAATGAGTAAATGATTGTATTTACAGTTAGAGATATAGAGCTTCGTTGACATGAACGCGAATATAAGTTTAAATTTTTTTCACTAACTTCAATCTTAACCAATAAAAAATAGAAAATTATCTAATATACAAAAAGTCTCCTTGAATTAGTTGAAATAAAAAATCGACACTTAATTTTGAACATTACGAAATAAAAAGGTAGAAATTTGTTATTGAACGAATATCTATCTATATATATAAAACAAAGATTGTTCCTAGCTAATTAGTCATGCCACATCATCAAATTTCTTTTTTTAAAAGGCTACATAATTATGCTACATCATTAACTTAGTTTGTCCTTAAATTTTTCCTAAATCCTTAGTTATACCACATCATCAAATTTTCTTTTATAAAACCCTACATAGTTATGCCACACTATAAAATTAGTTTTTCCTTAAAAGTCTTTAAAATTTCAAACACTCTCATCTTATATGCTTCAAGATTTTTTAATTCCCAACAAAGTACTTTTTATTTTGTGAGGAGTCGTAATTCAGTTTAATTATACTTTATTATAATAGCGTTTTAAATTCTTACATAACATTTAATTTAATGATTTTTTTCACATAAAAAATAAATTCATTTTCTTACTAATATCTTATACATTAAACTTATCTACTATTATCACCATCAACTGTCATAATATTATACTATTTATTACTCGTAGCGTGAAACTTAATAAGCAAATATTGTTTTTGCTTATGTGTCATCTTTTTAACCATTATATAATGACATGTCTAAAATATAGTTACGCCTAAATTATTCTTCAAATTTTAGAGATGCCACATGGCTTTCCATTTTAAATAATTCTATTATTATTATAAATCATTTTAATAAGGATTAATAATAGTTTAATTCTCACACTTTTTTGTTTTTGTTTTTTGCCTTCTAACTTTTGTTTCTAAATGTTTAAACACGTTAACTTATAGGGTGACCAAAATTGAATAATTTAAGTTTATTTTGAGTAAGTATGTTTTGCATTGATTAAAAAAGAGTCAAGTGCACCCTTTATCTCATTGGCATTGTCTCATTGACTTTATTTCATTTATAATCAAATTTCATTTATCATCATCTATATGTACACATTTTACGAGTTAAACATATTGGTAGATTGAAATGTTGAGTTGAGACAACAATATTAGAAACTATTACATATATGTTGCTTATGTTAATGTAATATAACATTTGTAATTGTAATATTTTACATTAGCATTTGTGTATATGTTGTATTTGTTTCTCATGTTATTACTCACAAAAACTTCAAAGTTTTTATTCGCTATTTTTAGGTTGTTGTATATTATTTTTTCAATTTTCATTGACATATTTATAGTTTTTAATTACAATATTGACATCATAAAAAAAATCATAATATATAATGGATTTGCATATATTACTGTACGATCACGAGCTCCAAGACCTACATTTTTTTGTGAATACATGTAATACTTATTAATTATTTATCTTTTTACATTGTGCTTTATTTTGCCCCATATATTAATTTCGACAACTAATTATAACAGTTTCATTACTTTACTATATAGTTTCGTTTATGTTATTATTTATTTTCAATTCTCAATTACAATTGCACATTTTAAGTTGACAACACTAATTCATTGAACTACTATAAATAAACATATAATTGTATTTTTTAACGATCGTGCATCGCACGAACTAAAAATCTAGTTATTTAATATATAATGCTGATATCATTTTCTATTCAGTGATAATTATATTAATATTCTTGGAATCATAGGAAGGTAAAATCTTTTGATTTGATACAATCTTGTTTTTTTTGAGTTTATGAACTACAGTGAACAAATATGTTAATTTGTCTGCTAAATGGAGCAAATGGATCAAGCGATTCGTGATAGCACTCTATATATTCATGTGATGTAATTAATTTCCTTAAAAACCATCAAATATTTCAATTTCAATATTGGATATATGCTTGTTTTCGACTTATAAAATAAAATAAATTTTATAATCTAATACAGTTATAGGGACAACGTAACTATGATCATACATACAGTTGTTGCTTGATTCACATATGCACGTGATCTATTATTATTAGTACATAAATAAAAAATAAACATACAATATCTGTTACACCAGTACAAGTTGTAATACAACTATGATCATACATACAGTTGTTGCTTCTTGATTCACATATACGTAGTATAACAGCACAATTTCAATTCTTTTAGCCGAAGAATCCTTTCTTCTCGGCCGGTGGTGCGTCAGCCTTAAATGCTTCCAGACTGCGCCCAACTTTGTCGGTCTGGTTGGTTACAGCAGTCTTAGCCGTCTCAAAGGCAGGCCCGACTTTGTCCGTTTGTTCAGTTACAACTTTCTTAGCCGATTCCACCACTTGTGTGGCACTTGATGTGAAATCCTGGGTTGGGGTGCTCTTTTTTTGTTCGCCTCCTGTTGCGCTTTTGATGGTGTTCATAACCGATTCCATTTTGGTTTAACTAGTGAGAAAATATTTATGAGAGAAGCTAGCAAAAGAAAAAAACGGATGATAGATATTTTGGAGTATGCTCATTCAAGGGGGTATAAATAGATGAACTGTTTACTGTTTTGCCCTTGTTACATGTGGTTACGAGTGGTAGTTGGAGTTATATGAATGAGGGTGCAGAGGTCATTAACAAATCGCATGTCGACCATTTTTTGGGCCCGTGTTCGGATGATGTTTTGTGTGGCTGGTAATTAATAGCGGATGGATTGCAATTGGTTTGGTTCAGTTTGGTTAAATTGTCGGTTTAAACTAGAACTACATAGTAAGTATGAAGCTTTATTCACATACACACTAGAGTCCTCTCAAAAACAGCAACAACTTTCATTATTTAGGTTGACTTAAAAGTTACAACGAGTTAGCTTTAACTAAAATTTTCAGTCTAATTTACTTAATTGCAAGTTAACAATTATTATAACGTACATTTTGTTTCACAATCTTCACCGCGGCAGGTCACAATATAATCAATTGCTACTTTAAGTTTCAAAATATCTGAATTGTTACCTATTATACCTAAAAAAAAGTTTAATTAATTTGTATGTAGCATAACAAAATTATTAATAATGTTATATGATAACACATCTTTTATACGTCAAATGACTTTGACCCCGCTAAATAATTCGGTCAAGTTCCGTCACTCCTCTTAAGAGAAAAACAGAGCGAGAGAAAGTATAATACCTTGCATCACGTATCAGTAGTTCATTACTGTAATTCATAACTTTTATATCATACCTATATTAAACAACTATTAATTTGTAACACATGCTACTTATGTGCAAACGTAAAGGAACGAAAAAAGCAGTGAAAAAGATGTAAAAGAAGTCACTACGACCTACCTTATAAATTCATAGATATAATACGCGGATACATGTAATATGATTATTTTGTAACATAATATTAAAGTGTACGATCCTACAAATCTTTGCATAATTCAAAAATTCTTGTGGGAGCGGCTGCTCACGTTACCACCGCCCTGTCTCCGTCCCTGAATATATATGTTTGTTTTCGACTTTTAAAATATCATAAAATGAATTTTATAATCTAATACAATTATAGGGACAACCATGATCATACAGTTGCTTTTGATTCACATACGTACGTGATCAATTGAGTCCGTATCATTAATTCATACAAGCTGATAACGACAGTATGTTGATCAATTATTTTATTAGTAGTACATAAATAACATACTCACAATATATGTTACACCAGTAGAAGTTGTACTACAAGTCTACAACTATGATCATACAGTTGTTACTTCTTGATTCACATATATAACAGAACAATTTTACGAGTAATTCTTTTAGCCGAAGAATCCTTTCTTCTCGGCCGGTGGTGCATCAGCCTTAAATGCTTCCAGACCGCGCCCAACTTTGTCTGTCTGGTTGGTTACGGCAGTCTTAGCCGTTCCCACAGCAGGCCCAACTTTGTCCGTTTGTTCAGTTACAACTTTCTTACCCGCTTCCACCACTTGTGTGGCACCTGATGTGAGATCCTGGGTCGGGGTGCTCTTTTTTTCTCCGCCTGTTGCGCTTTTGATGGTGTTCATAATTGACTCCATTTTGGTTTAACTAGTGAGAAAATAGTTATGAGAAGTACGTTAAGATAAGAAAACCGGATGGTAAATATTTTGGAGTATGCTCATTCAAGGGGGAATAAATAGATGAACAGTTTACTGTTTTGTCCTTTTTACATGTGGTTACGAGTGGTAGTTGGAGTTATACCAAAGAGGGTAGAGAGGTCATTAACAAATCACATGTCGACCGTTTTTTAGGCCCGTGGTTGGATGATGTTTTGTGTGACTGGTAATTAATAGCGGATGGATTGCATTTGGTTTGGTTTTGTTTGGTTAAATTTTCGGTTTAAAGTCCAACTACAAATATAAAGTTTCTAGATTTTTATTAAATGGTGTTAAGTTTGCATGTGTTTAATCTTACATTTTATTGGCGGTCAATGAAGTGCGGAGCTAGGATTTGATGGTTGAGGAAGACAAATAATATATGTATTATTTTCCTTTTTATACTTTCAAGGGGACAAAATACACAATATATCAGTATTGCCTATAAAAAGAATATCACGGAATTTGTAAAAATTTTTTAGGGTGATTGGTTGCTGCCCCATTGTGATGATTCATTTTATGGACATTTAAAGGTTGATTTGTCTATTTATTATCTTTATTGCTGTACACAAAAGGCAAAAGGGAATCCAAATTTTTCTTATTTTAAAATAAAAATGCATTTTATCCCGAAAATATGATTCAGAAACAATTTCATGTTTACATCTACGTAGCTATGGTCTGAACGTACCAAGAATCAAGAAATGTGAAGGGACTCAAGGGAGTACCCATTAAAGGCTGAAATAGTAATCGGCCCAAAAGAAATAGCCCATTAGAGATGTTCAGCAGTAGGTCCAAGTCCAATAGATTGGTTATCACGATCCCATCGCCAACATTTTTAAAGTACTTGTGATCTCTAAAGAGAGAGAGAGAGAGAGAGAGAGAGAGAGAGAGATCCAAAATGACTACAAAGTATAATACCTTGCATCGTGTATGTATCATTAGTTCATTACTCTACTCAAAAGTTTAATACCGTACATATATTTAACAACTCTTAATTTGTAACACATGCTAGCTACTTTTACAAACGGAAAGGAAAAAATAAACAGTGAAAAATACGTAAAGGAAGTCACTACGTGCTACCATATGAAATTCGTAGAAGATTTTTCAAGGATATGTTAAAGAGTGCACGATCCTACAAATCTTTGCATGTTACTGCATGTACATAAGACTTCAGAGTTCAAAACTTGCTTGTGAATTTACCATGAAAACTATGTCTTAAAAAAAAAGGTACATGAGCTATGAATATAATAATAATGAAGAAAATGACGTGTCATCAAGAGCATCTATTTTTTTCTGTGATTCTTGAGGCACAGTGGACGGTGCCATTTGGGTATGAATTTAGTTATCAATCAATAGCTAAATAATTACTACACTTTATGAAAATTTTAGTCCATTTTATGTATATGAAAATACAATATGTTTAGTTAATAGTATATATTTGAGAGTCCATCGATATCTTATATTATTTTTGTTGTTGTTGGATCTTTTATCCTTCAACTCTCTCACGTATACGTATTGAGTAGCCACCTCGATTAACTGTACTACTTAAGGTTTTATTTTTCTATAGAAGAGCAAAAATCAATAAACAACTCAAACGGCCAAAAGAAAATACATAACATAAAGGCCTCAAAGGATGAGCATCCAATTCAGAAAAAGAGAAATACAATGCAAAGCGCCCACTATACAAACTAAAACACCCACCCATAACCTAGATAGTCAAAGTTTTAGTGATTACTTTTACCTTACAAATTTGTAGACCTAAGATATATATATCCTTATCAATCAAACATGATCATATACCTTTTTTTTCTTCTTCTCCTTTACCACTTTCTTTTTTATTTTGTCTCTTTCACCCACCAACAATGAGCTTTAGTCTTAACCATGTTAGCAACTTACTAATTGCTTTTGGGGCAAATATTATCTTTTGTATTTTCATAATTTTCAATTGTGAGTATTATATAATTTAAGACATCAAAAGTACATGATATTGACATAACTAGCTCAAGCTCTGAAGGCAACCCAAATCAAATTATGATATTTAGATAATGTAGTGTTGTGCTCATGAGACATTTCCACTCTTTTTGAAACATGGAGAAATGTTATGTGCAAATGATAACACCGAACTTCGAGCGCTGTTAGGTTGAAATGAGGAACGAACTTGTACATATAATATACTTAAAACCATAACATTCTCAATATTATTTGCTCGTAACATCACACAAGTTCAGTGAAGCTAACAGCATGGATGATCCAGCTTAGTATGAATACATTGAAGTGTAATTTGTTACCAAAAAGTAAGTTGTTTGAATTGAAACCAATCTCTCATATTTTAACTTTTTTTTTTGGTATTATATAATGAAATGAAGAAAAGAATGGAAGGCAGAAAACAAAAAGGTGAGGTTTCGCAAGCATCTACACGGCCGCATTGGATAAAGGGTTAAGCTTTTACTGACAAAATGTAGAATTTGATACCCTCTTTCATATCAACTTTGGGAATCTCAACTTTTTATCCACCATCTATAAACTTTTTATGTATTTTTCTGATCAATATATAATCAATAACCCACTTGGTACAAGTTTTTATTTTTAATCATCCGTTATTGGTTTTTTTCAATAGTATGTACTTAATCCCATGCCTCGGATGTCATAGTATGTCAATGCGTAATTTCATATACTAAAAATTAAAAAGAGAGAGAGAGAGATGTGATACACACACTTGATTCAACAACCTGAAAACATGTCTAAATATATGATTGATGCATCTATAAAAATCTTTAGAGACAAAGAAATAGAATAAGTGAAGCACATCTATGATTAGGAGAAATATAAAAAGGTTAAAAGGGGCCTTCACCACGAAATCAATGGTTTGAATTTCTAACCAAATCTTCATAGGATATAAAAAGTTATACGGGGCTACTTGTGAGGGTCGTTCTCATTTACCAAGAACAACTGAACCCCATTAGCTATCTCTCATTTCATGTAACCATCACCACGAAACCAATGGTTCAAATTTCTTACCAAATCTTCATAGGATATAGTTACGAACTTACGATACTTCAAATTAGAGATGATGTTATAGTATCATCAACTAATTATAGATTAAAGGGAATTACGTACTAATATATCATTTTATTACTAACGAGTCAAATTGCTGAATTGTAAACATAAACTATAGAAGAACTAATATAGGTTGAACAAGTTGATGAAATGTGGTGAAATATATAATTAAATTGGTTTAGACATTAAGTTGCTAATTTTTAAGAGAAAAGAAGTTGAAATTTTTAAGAATAGTGTCTAATTTATATAATGGACACTTATTTTGTGATTAAGTTATCATCATATAACTTATATTATATGTATTTTTTATATAACTAGTTGAGTACATCAATTTATTTAGAAGATAGGATTTAAATCAATTCATTATAAAAATCGTGCAACACATTTATAAAAACTCTATCAATATATTTATGATGTATTTTAGTAAAAAATTAATCGATATAATTAGATAAATTACATCCATACATATATTATGAAATAACTATAACTATGGCGTTTAAATAATTGCATTAAATTAAGTGCACAAAAGTCATGTTTGGCTATACAAGTAGTTTTCTTCATCGGCCATGAATTCATGATAAGGGTAGAGGCCCCATATCTTGCACTAAAGTGTCGGCTATAGTGCTATACTACTCCATTGTGTTTCTTCTTAAAACTAATACATTGAAAGCCTTTGTATTTATTTTAATTATAACCTTTTAATTTCTTTAAAAATATCTAGTTTTATAATCCGTATAAGATTTAACTACTGAATCCATAGATATACATGAGATGAAATCATTAGAGTACATGAATTTATCAAAGTATGGAAGTACCAATTATATTGTGTCATGTGTACAAAGAGAGTATTTCACGTTTATAATACCCATTTACCTGCAACATCAATTATCTCACAAACGACAAGTCGAAAAATTATAAAAATTGCATCATATAATTCGTTTTCTTCTCCTCTTCGATTTGCCGTCCCTCAATGCATACTTTCGACAAGTTTTTTTCCTTCTTTTTTAGTGGGTTTCACATTTTAATAACACACGTGCTAAAGTGTTGCGTTTAGGGTTTAGGGTTTGGGGTTTAGGGGTTAGGGTTTGAGGTTTGGGGTTTCTCCCCGAAACCCCAAACCTCAAAACCTAAACCCTAACCCCTAAACCCCAAACCGTAAACCCTAAACGCTTTACAAAACGCTAAACCCTAAATCTTTCTAAACCCTAAACCTTGAACCCTTCTAAACCCTAAACCCTTATAAACCCTAAGCCATCAATCATACTAAACCCTAAACACTAAACCCTAATCCTAAATTAAATGACAAGTATGTTGTAACGCATGTGTTAATAATTTATAAAATCCACCTTAAAAATGAAAAAAAAAATCGTTGAGGGACGGCAAATCGAAGAGGAGAAAATGACGAATTTAATTGTGCAATTTTCATAATTTTTTGATTTTTCGTTTGTGAGATAATTGATGTTGGAAGTAAATGGGTATTGTAGATGTGGAACATTCTCTTTGTACATTTAACATAATATGATTGGTACTTCCATACTTTGATAAATTCATGTACTTCCTTGAACTTTTCTCAGATATACATATGTGTTCATTGAATTGTAGTACCAAAGCTCATAATTACAAACCAACATGCTATTTTCCTTTTATGTATTACTCCGTATGATAATGATATAATATATATTTTCGTATATAAAACATAAAGTATCGACTTTAAAGTTAGCACTTTATCACTTATTTGAGTGTTACTAGATGAATGGCCACAAATACAACAACAAACATTTGTTTTATCCCGTCCGTGGAGCTAGCTACTCGATTAATTGAACTTTCGAGATTAAATATTTATATATAAAAGTTTTAGAAAATTCTACATTTTTATGGCTTGATGAATTGAAAATGAGATCGTTTTGGCATGTTGTGGATGACGAGCAGGGGCAGAGCTAAAATGGGGGCAGCTCCCTCTACAAAAATTTTGAAATTACGTGAAAACTAATTTTTTTTAAAGTATTAATAATATTTTTAAAATTTTGCCCCTTCAAAACTATAAAGAACCATAAAATAATTTTATTTTTACCCTCTACATGAATATTTTCTAGTTTCGCCCATGGTGATAAGGGATTCGAATTGAAGCACCGACGCTCTGGTTCGTATTCATCGTGCTCGATGAATTGAATGGGTTAAAATCATTAATGAAACATGAACTTATTACATGGTAGTCGTTATCATTCATGTCGTTTCACATGTTTTATTTTGATATGCTTATATTTAATTTTTATCAAAATCCTAATTATAATTTTTAATCGTCACAGAATTTTCAAGTAAAAAGGAATCGTATAATTTTGAGGGGAAAAGATAAAGTTTAAGTTTGTGATCGCGTATATTAATTTCAGGAGCAAAGAAACTTTTAATAATTGTAGAATTAGTGGTGTTGGCATCTTTTATGTTTTTATCTAATATTTTCACCAACAAATTAAAAAAGGAAAAGCTTTCTTTTCGATATGATGACTTTGACACCTACTACTAGTTACGGGTCATTTTCGTCATTTCACGGTATCATACTAAATTAAATATAATTAATTAAGAAACTAAATTATTTTTAGTCGCGACACTAAATTTTAATATAAAGTTAGTTAATTTGAATGTATAGCCTAGAATATAATGTCTAATGTTTACTTAGTGAGTGATGTTACAAACCAATAAATTCATAAAATTCACATTTTCCGAATTGGAGACACACAATATACACGATGTCGATATATTGTAAGTTAACTACAAAGGCAAGTGTGTATGAAAAAGCATGTGAGCACATGCAAAACACAACCTGTATAATTTGTCTTTTAACAAGTTTCTACTATATATACATTTAATCATTAGTAATCACTTAATCATTGTACAAGTCATTAACTAATTAAATAAGTAAAAGTTATATATATTTCAGGACATTTAATTAATTAAATAGGCATATCTAAAAAAGTTTTTCAACTTCTTAATCCAAAAGAGGATACATGTATCTCAAATATGTGGTAATATTTTCATCATAAATTTCGATAAAATAATTGTACTAGTATTACAAGCATGTAAATATATATATATATAAGCATTTCTAGTAGATTTATCAAAAACTATACTGAATTTATCACAATCATTTCCAAACTACGTCAACATAAATCACGTTGAAGAAAAATATATACGCAATGAACTCAATTTATATTATTCGAATGGACGGAATATTATATATTATATATATATTATACGGAGTATATTATAGTCCGTAGTTTGTTACTGTACAATATTTAAATGATGACCAAGATTTGTGACAGCAGTCAGAGGCACACACTTCAAGCCACCTGGACTAGATAATACACAAAAATAATTTTAGTAAAATTACACAGTATTTGATTGGCTAGAAGCCTAGAACAATGCATAAGTTTCCAGTAGCACCGAAATCAAAATATTATTAGACCTCATGCAAATTTGTAAGCAATACTTTACTATTTGACGATTAAAGTGGAATGATCCATACACTATGTACATCACTAAATATATTTTATAGATTTGTTTAAAATACTGTAAATCACATTTAGTAGTTTACAGAGAATTTTGATAATGTATGAATGATCACCCGATAAAATGTCATAAAATACCGGAGTATGTAAAAAAAATTAAAAAATTGAATATAGCATGTCGACAGTCGACTAGTGTGTTTTTTCTTCCCATTCTCAAACACATAAAAATCTACTAACTACCGTAATTCTGTAACTTTATGAATACAACGTTAAAAAACAAAATCCTACAGGAATATATGACAGCCTGCATTGTCAACTTGTAACGTACAACACCCCACACCACAATAAATTCCCTTAAAACCAAAGCATCCCATACCCACTCTTTAACACTCCCCCTACCAAAACAAATTGCTGTCCACACTTCTTTTACAAACTCAATCATAAAAAGAAACCACCATCACGACTACGACTACGACTACCACTACCACCACCACCGTTCACCACCGTAATCAATCATGTCGGTCAAAGAATGCACTCACCACAAAAACAAAAAAGGAAAGTTTCTCCGAAAACTATGTGCCGCATTCCTAATCCTCTCGTTCATCGTACTCTTAACTTTCCTAATTACATGGGCAATTCTCCAACCCAGAAAACCAAGGTTCACGTTACAAGACGCCACGATTTACTCGTTCAACGTTACCGCCCCAATTCTCTTGTCATCCAATTTCCAAGTCACTATTTCGTCGCACAACCCTAACTCCCGAATCGGTGTTTACTACGATAGACTCGATACTTTTGCTTCTTACCGGAGCCAACAAATCACTTACTTCACGGGAATTCAACCTGTGTACCAAGGACATCATGACACAAATGTTTGGTCACCTTTTGTGTACGGAACAAATGTTCCCGTGGCCCCGTACAACGGGGCCTCGTTAACACAAGATCAATCCAACGGTGCGATATCGATTATAATCAAAATGAATGGACGGGTGAGATGGAGAGTTGGTAGGTTTATTTCCGGGAGGTATCATATTCATGTGACGTGTCCTGCGTATATTCCGTTTGGGAATAAACAGAATTCTATGATTCCGGGGATTGTTGTGGGTGCTGGAATTAAGTACCAGTTATCTCAAAGATGCAGTGTTAACGTATGATCGATCGAGAAGAGATGTTGATTAACGGGAACTTAACGGCGTTAGTTGTTAAGTGTTCTTTCTTGTCACACTTTTTTATATTTTTTAATGTATGATTACATTATTACATGGATGGATTTGTAAATTTAGCTGGATGGGGAATAAAGGAAAAGGTGGGAATGGAAAGAAGCCGAAAGTTATATATAATTGCAAATTTATAAAAGTTGACAAGTTGTATGATCGATGATAATTGATGATATATCATGAATTATAAATGTTACATATATAATATATTCTTCTAGAGATGTACAATCATATCATAAGTTTCTAGTAACATTTAATCTATTTTTGCATGATTGGTGTGGTTGATTTTGTTTTAGTAACTTTATTTACTGTATATATCTATATCTATTATTTTTATAAGAAAAAGTTTGGCATGCTATATATGTTACCACACGCTTGAAATGAAGACTTTAAGTTAATTATTTATCAATTATAAAAGGTGGAAAGAAGAATAGGGTGCAAAGGAATAGAAGCTTTTTTTCTGTTTATGAATTAATGGTCCATAACGAATTTAATGCTTTATTTATGTGAGGTTTGGTGTTATTACTTATTAGGTATGGAAAATCAACACCCATGTGACATAATATGTGAGAATATTATTAAGCTGTCTACTTACGCAATGTAAAATTTTAACAACTCATGTTATAAAAGTAATAAATTAAAACAAATATCAATCTTATACATACATGTACACGTGCTAGTAAAACAATATTATGTATATAATTTGGATAGACACTTAATTAGCATTTTCGTAAATTCATGCTATAATTTAACGTTTTTGTTTCCACAAAATATGGATAAATTAATCGTTTGGTGATGAGGGAATTTGTTGATAGTTGAAATAATGTGTATGCTGGTGTAAGCTTTACTATATCGAGTAAGTTGCAGAATCAAATTAAAGCTTTGCCACCCCACTACCTTTTCTGTTTTGTACTGTAACTCATTTTTTGTACGCCTATTTTGGAGGTTTGGATATGATCATACCACATAGTACATACACTCTTCTTGTCTCATCCAATATTTATTCCGTATACCTAATTTTAGGCAGGTAAATTCCGACACGATTAGAGACTGACTTAAAAATATCTTAGATTGATTAGATGAGTAATAGGGATAGGAGATGTGAAAAAGTACAAAAAGGGAGTTGCTTTATGTAGTCCCTTTCAGTAGCACTCCGTATATACTTTTTTACTTCGATCTATTAAAATGTAGAGATGTTGAAATTAGTTTATGTATTTTTAGGTATTTGTATCACATTATTATATTTCTACTGATATTGATGTTTTGGATGATGGAATATACGCAACATATTTGTGTACATCACATCATACAAATACGAATCTTAAATTATTTATTGAAATACCTCGGGTTCAAATGACTACATCAACTTTGAGTGATAACGGAGGAACCAATCAGAATGTGCTACGGGTCACAAAACCCATTTCCCTCATGTTTTTAAAAATCAAATATCTCACAAACGATAAGTCGTAAAATTATAAAAATTACACCATAGAAATCAGCATTTTTTTCTTCGATTTGCCATCTCACAAGGTATACTTTAGACAACTTTTATTTTTTAGGTTTTACAAATTGTACATAACTAGTAAAACATGTGTTATTAGTCATTATCACATGTTTTACTCGCCCGTAACATATGTGTTAGTCGCCGGTAACACATGTGTTACTAGCCGGTAACACATGTGTTAGTCGCCGGTAACCATGTGTTACTCGTCGGTAACGCATGTGTTACTCGTCGGTAACGCATGTGTTAGTTGTTTTCAAAACCCACCGAAAAATGGAAAAAAAATCGTCGAAATTATACCTTGTAACATCTCTAATCGAATGGAATAAAATGATGCTTTTAATGGTGCACTTTTTATGATTTTTTGACTTACCATTTGAGAGATATTTACGTTTGAAAAACATGGAGAAAGTGATTTTTGTGATACGTGACACATTTTGGTTGGTTCCTCCATTTCTACTCAAAGTTGTCGTACTAATTTGAACCTTAATTTATCTTTATAATATCACCATTCTTATTAAGCTTTAATTTATTAATCAAGTCCTTTAATTTTAGTAAAATTTTAAAATAAGACCTCTAACTTATTAAAAATAATATTTTAATCAGTTACTTACTCACATATAAAAATAAATTTAGTTCATTAATTAGCTAGAATATTATTCAAAACGATATGTAATGTTTCTATTTTTAATTCACTTAGTAGAATTAAAATTAATTGAAAATATTAATATAGACTTAAAATAATTAATTTTTTTTGCTAACTTGGTTTCAAAAACTTTTAAATTTTTAATCATTGTTATATAAATTCATTTACATAATATTATATATTATGAATCTAACTAATTGCTTAATATACATAATACCTTACACGCTTTATTATTAGAAACAAGATACGCAATATGAAATTTTATATAAATCAACGGTCCGTGTGTAAACGTACACGGGGTTAAAGTCTAGTATAAGATATATTAATCCGGTTTTAATTTTCATACGCGAGTTTATCGTTTTATATCAAATTTTCTATTCTTTTCTTTATAAGTAGTCCAATTAATATTGTAGTTTACTAATTGGGAATCGATCAAGTATTACCGTCACCGTAAATGCTTTAGACTTCACATGTGTAATTTATATGTCATGGGTTCGAATCTATAGCAACTTATGTGGGTGATTTGTGATTTGTCTGACGTCCTTGCAGGTGGGATGAAAGCGTACCATTGAATTATAATAGAGGGGTCGACGGTACCTTCCAAGTTACCATTTTAATATTGTAGTTTTTCTTTACTGTCATTTTTTCTTATATATAACAACGATGTACTATCAGTAAACTGGCAACACACTATAAGGAAATCAATATCTCAGGGGAAAAAACGGATTGAAAAGGATTACAATTTTGTGATTAATATAAAAGCAGCAAATCAATATCTCATGAAAAGACAACATATTGCATATATGGTCTAGTACAGTGGTACTACAATAATTAATTAAATATATTATTGTCATCTTCATATATGTGTCCTTTCATATGAAAAATCATACGGTAATATAAACAAAAAAAGATAAAGAGTACCGGTCAATATCTCAAGGAGAAAGGTGATTATGACACAAGTTTGCTAAGTGAGTTCGTATACTTTCTACCAATCAAATAATACATCTACTTAATAAAGTTTCTTCCGATTTGTTAAAACATAAAATTTGACACTTATTTGAGACAATTCAAAAAAGTAATGTGGACATTAGAGGTGGAACGAATGGAGTCATAAAATTTCAAACCGGAAGTTGTAAAACTCAACTCAGAACGAATAACCTAATACATTCATCGGATAATATAGTTTCTCTCTTCTAATCTTACTAATTGAACTTGACATATGTCGCTCTTATATTTTTAAATTCACATTAGGTCTATCTAGTTAGTCCTCCTAATCATTTTCTAATCATAAATGTAAATGAAACTTCAAGTAATGTAAATTCATTTGAGTAAATGAATTTGATGAGTCTCAATTCAGTTTTTTTTCTTTAAATCAAATATAGCTATAGAATGGAATTACGATTTCAGTTTCATCGAACTTCTTAAAATTTTGCAAATCAAATAAAGTCTAAGGTTCCGCCTCATTGCATGGGTATTCTGTTGATATGTACATATACAAAAACCTAATACTCGTATTAAAACCATAAACCCTAATTTCCACAAAGATCCCAAGAAAACCAGCACTAATAAGACATGCAATTTGAAACTAAATTTATAAGGTCATTCCGTTAACGGATAGCATCATTTAGGCAATTAGGCTAATACAGTGAACTAGGTGGTGATGATCAATGATGATGTCGACGTTGGATGAAAGAAAAAGAGCGCGTTTAGTTACAGAAAATTTTTTCCAATTTTCTTTTCCATTTCCCTGGAGAATAAGAAGTGTTTACCTCTCTAGAAAGGCATGAAAAATCTAGAAAATGTGTTTAGTTGCGAAGGGTGAAGCTTTTATTTTTTCCAGGGAAGAATAAAGATGTAAAACTTAAAAACCATCAAAAATAGTTTTCACCCTTGTAGTTATAAAAAGGAAAGAGTAATGTTGTTACATAAACCTAATTAGATGGATCAAAATTTAGACCTAAGAGAATGCCCAATGTAAAAAGCTTTACAAAACTTTGTTTCGTAGACACATCATCAACGTTTAAAAAAGTTTTAGAAAAAAAGCTTTTGGAAAGCTTTTCTTTTGAAACATACACACACAATTTGGTGAAAAAGCTTTTGCTCAAAAGTTTGAGCTATGTCAAGCATTACAAAATAAAAGCTTTTACTCCAATGATAAAAAAAACCTTTTACTCTAATGATAAAAAAAACTTTTCAAAAGTTTTTTTGCATAATTTTTTTTTTTTTGAAAAAGCTAACATTGGAGATGCTATAATACATTCATTAGATAATAGAGTTTTTTTCTCCTAATTTTACTTGTTAAACCTGACACATATCACCCTTACATTTCTAGGTCAACATTAGGTTTAACTAATTAGTTATATCAATCATTTTCCAAAGGAAAATAAGGATTTTTCTTTTCTTAGAAAAGTTTTTTATAAAACTTGAATTTGAAAACGTTTTCTAATTTTGTTATTTTCTTAGAGATCTTTTCTGAAAAAGTGGGAAGTAATCTTCAACTAACGCACCCTACCATCATTAGGCAATTAGGCTAACACAATGAACTGGCCGGTGATGATCAATGACGATGTCGACATTGGATGAAAGAAGAATCTTATCAAATTTTCATGTGCAGAAGTCTCCAATAACAGAGCTGACAGTCAACAAATTTTTAACTTGTTCATATACTATACAAATTAAAGATCTTATGCTGCTTTTATCTATTTATTTATATTTGATAAGAAATAATGAAAATGAATTAATGGGTGTACGTATCTGAGACAGGTAACAAGTAACAACCTTTGGATCGTGTTCCTATTAGTCCAACTTTTATAGCACTAGGATTTCATCTTATATGTTAATAAAATAAAATACTAGAAGAAACAAATTAACAATGTCATTCAAATGTTACTGACAACGCCTTTCTTAAATTAATCTGAATATATTTGTAGGAAGTTTAATCAAGATATGATATCGAGGGATATGAATTGAAGGCTACATGATATCAAAGAGCATATGCATTGAATGTGACACAACTTAATTATAAAAAGGGTGTCTAATCTTAAGATTAAAGTGGTGGTTCCTGGTTGTAGAAGGAGATTGTATTAAATTATTGTGTATTTTTATAATTATTATTTCAATTTTGTTTAACAGAGAAAGCACTAAATATTTGGTTAAATTTTTATTCACAGTTCCCTTTAAAAATACTAGAAGGAACTTAGAATATAAGTGTGTTTTCTCCTTTTTGGTGCCTTTATTGGAAAAACATATTAAACATGCCTACAAATTACGACAAATTTGTGTACTATGTTAGGCGATAAGTATGTGTATTCTAATTGCAAATATGATTTAAATATTATGTTTTGGTATAATTGTTCACACCCTACTTTTTATTATTGGTGACTAAAGTAACATGCAATTATCTTATACTATCTGGATAATTGTATGATTGAAATATTTAGATGACCATAAACTTTAAGTAAAATAGACTTCACATTTCATTGTATCAATACTCTCTTTGCTTGATTATCCTGCTTATTCAAGGGATTTGGTGCACATATAAATGTGTCTGTTTTTTTATCAATGTATTCTTTTTTTAGATGTGGTCATCTATCTACTATGTAGTTTCTTTTTGGCCGAATTTTCCATTGAGATCCTAAAGCCTCATCTTTGCAACCCAGTGACACAAGTTTCGTTGATAAATACTTCATAATGCGGATAATATGTGACTGCACAAATGTTAGGTGCTGATGTAGATATTTTTTTGAGTTACAATTACTTGTATTTACAACTTTGTTCTTTCCATTTGCTTTTATTAACCCAAGATCCCTACAGTTTGCAACTCGGATGATTTCCCGTAATTAGATTTTACCTTAGAATTTTGTGTCTCCGTTATCGAAAATGAATGGCATAAGACCATTTTATAACTTTTCAAACCATTATACTATAAGACTCATCATCAGTTATGAACGGTTTATACCAATCATAATGTTTTAATCAATGTGGCTCTTGGTTATAAATTATAAAAATGAAATATCAAAATTGATATAGGGGCATATAGATTAGATGGGTGGTGGTGGTGGTGGTTTTGATATGATTTGCAAGTGATAGAAAATCAATGAATAATAATTATTTTCTTGAAGAGAAAGTGACATAAAACTTATCAAGAATCAATCATTTCTTATCTTTACATTTTCATTTCATTTCTTGTTTTTAAAGCCAACTCACCTAATCACATGTCTTACTTTTGGTGAATGTCCGTTTCAAGCTACATTACATATTTGATATATTATATACCATGTGAATCTAGTTGTACCCTTCCTAATGTACAAACACATAACATTCATAAGTTTTTAACATGTCGCCTTTTACATACCCCTCAGATTTAATTAAAATCATATGGCTTTTGCTTTGTTACGTAATTTTAAATCACCCTTTTTGTTATTCCAAAAGTTTGAACACATAGATTTCAAGACGTAATATGTAACTAAAATCCGTTGTGTTTAGTATGATTCTAAACACGCTATCATGATATAACATGTGAGGCGGTATACATGTGAAGAATTAGTAGTCATTGTGTTAAATCGTTGTTTCCTTAACGAGATGAATTTTACAACGTACATTATGTTCTGCGGAAGATGGATGAGATTGCATAGTGGAATGTGGGTCTCGTAGTGTCTTTGGGAAGCTATGTTGTTACGAAAGAGAATCATCTTTTTGCAATAACTTTGTTTTCCATGATAGAGTCAAGCGGCTTTTGTTGGTTAAATGTTCTTCTTTTAGTTATTACTTTGTTCCTTCACGTGAGGATTTAATATATGTTGTGTGTGGGTGTGTAGAACACATCTTGTTCCTAATTATATTCGGGCTTTTTAAAACAATCAAACAAACTAAAATTAATGTTCCCAGCTTATACTTCATAATAGTCGTGATAATGAAAGCGAAGAAAGAGTTGCACGTAGAAAACGATGTAGTTTTTCTAGTTTTGTTTAGTATCAGGGTGGTTTTAGTTCGAGTTTCATGTTTGTGTAGTTTTAGTTGTTGACAAGGTTAGGGTCGTTGTATTAACTGATGTTGTAGTCGATCAATGTGTAATTCATGGATCTTTTCGATCCTTTCAAATTAATTTTAGTGTTTTTCGAAAATATAATAATAATAATAATAATAATAATAATAATAACAATAATAATAATAATAATAATAATAAACTTAGTTACGAACTAAGTTAGTGGACCAATTCAGATGATAAACTAGCCGTTCTATTTGAGCTAAAGTACAGGATGTTATTGGGCCATCTATGGTAGCTGGCAGGCTGTATTGCCATATTGGTGCCTGTTTGGTTATGCTCTTAAATAATGGCTTGGTTAGACCCAAAAAGAGTGGTACTGGGCTTTTTAGGACAGGGCTGGAGCCGGGTCCAGTACCAGGTTCGAGTTTCGGCTTTTTCGACCATCTCTAAATTACTACTGTAGTGGAGTAGTATTAAGTTATTATTAGTTAACTGGTGAGGGTCGTTAGCAACATGTCAAGACTCAAAGAGTTATATAGGCTGGTTTAGAACAAAATATTGTCTTGTAATGGTATTGAAATAAAAACATAACCATCCGTAGGTAATTTTCTTGATTCCCAATTGGCCAAGTCTTAAACAAGACAATGTTACTCATATTTAATCAGCATAATTGACCTATTCCAATGTTCTAACAATATCTTTTGAGACTTTGTCTCATGAATACAAATTTGTCTCATGAATACAAATGTCCTTGTGGTTTACATACATATTCACCGTTAGTCATTGTACACTGTTTGTTGTATGGACAGTCTAAAAACTCAGAAGTTGTTGCATGGTTAGTCCCTCATTCATCTAAAAGGGCTAAAATACCCTCATCTGGCCGAGTAAAATATATAGTATCACCAAGGGTAACTTAGTCATTCTATGTAAGGAGGGACTATGTATGCAATAACTTTTAAGTTTTTGGACTGTCCATCCAATAAACAAACATCAGGGACTAACGGTGATAATATGTGTAAACCACAAGCACCATTATGCAATTTACTATACATTTTCACTTGTTTTTTCAATGTAGCTAGCAATTGTTTTGAACGATTTAAAAAGTTCGTTTGACGTTTCTTTTTCTTTCAAACATTTTCGAGATAAGTACTATGAGAAATGATGGGATAGCCAAATTTTTACATAATTATATTCACAAAATGAGTTGTACCAATGAATGATGGAAAAAAAATATGAGAGAAAAAAAGAAAATGATTTGATTCGTGGAACTCACTTGGCACCTCATTTTGTGAAGCTTTGTTTGTAAAATTTATGCGAGTCTAGCAATTCTCAAGTAGAGTCTATTATGTATGCATATTTTGGTTTGCGATTGTGTTATTGTTTTTTGTTGACGAAATAATTAAGCTTGTCTTGGAATGGGATTAAAAAGGTTCAAAACTTTCAAAACAACAGGTCATTCGAATTCAATACTAACAAATGTATAAAAATTAAATAACTAGTAACTAGATTATTAATTTATAATATATCGCATTAAAAATGTCTTTACATTTGACTCAGCAAATGGACATGAATCAAAAATTGATTAGAATACAACACGTGGTATTTGAAAACGACTAACGATATCGAGTACGATAAGTAAAAGCGCGTGATCGTTAATGCGTATGTATTCGGTAACCCAACATTTTATATACATCCTTCCATATAAATCAAACTCTTCTCTTTTGTCCTTTTCTAATTAGAAAACGACTTCTTAAAAAAAAAATTGTCAACATTTCAACCCATCCGACTATTATTTTAGCAAGTGAACTTAAAAACAATCAAATAAAACAAAAATAAATCATTTCAACTTTTTATTTATGCGTGTAATAGAATTTAATCATAGATTTTGATCACCTAGTGAAAAGATAATGATAACTAAATACTCCTTCCGTCCCTAATTTATTATCCAGTATTTCCTTTTAAATTATATCAAATTAATTGTTCACTTTCTTAAATAGAAAATAATAATGAGATAGAGTTCTTTTTACCCTTAGTGTATATATTAGAGGTGGCAATATTAGACCCATTGGTTAATTATAGGTCAATTTAGTTAATTTTTAGGAGGGGATAGGTTTGTTGGGTCTCCTCCCCTTTTTTGGATGAGTCTAAATGAGTTTTTCAATATAACTTATAATTGTGTAACAATTAACCAACGGGTTTGGATGAGTCTAGCGGGTAATTTTTTTTTCCACCTCATTTCATTTTTCACTCAAATAAAAAAAAAGTTTGGTGAACCCGATGACCCGACCTGACCCGAGACCCATTGACCCGGACCCGTTTAGACTCATCCTTCTAAGTGACTCATCTAGACCCGGACTCATTTAGACCCAAACTCATCTGGACCCGAACCGACCTATTCATTTTGCTACCTCTAGTATATATGTATTACTTAAAAATTAGGTAAAAAGTAGAGGGTAAAATTATTAAAGAGATAATTATGTTTTATTAAATCGTATGTTTTTTGTTTGGAGACAATAAAATTGAAACTGAGGATTATAAAAATAAGAGAAAACCGCCATATTATGTATGTGTACCAAGTCAAAGAGTGGGAAGTTACACGGAAAGTGGTGACCAAAATTAAAGCAAAACGTACGTGTTTTTACTTGCACCCGGTCCACATACAACGCGTTATAAAATATATCATCTAACCATCAATCAATATAACTACTATAAATACCTTTTATCCCCTACACTTTTATCACAAACAATTCAATCCAAAATGTCTAACGCAGATCAACCTCACCTAAACGGAGCTTACTACGGTCCTTCAATCCCACCACCAACGAAAAAAACGCGAGCCTACAACCGTCCTAGCCGCGGTGGTGGCGGCTGCAACCCGTTCTCATGGTGTTTTAGTTGCCTTTGTGGTTGCATCTTCAATCTTATATTCCAAATTCTTATTACAATTCTAGTCCTATTAGGTATCGCGGTTCTCGTCTTCTGGCTCATATTCCGCCCCAATGCGCCAAAGTTCCACGTCAACGATGCTACTTTAACCGAATTCACTTTGTCCCCGAATAACAACACGCTTTACTACAATCTAGCGGTGAACATGACGTTTCGAAACCCAAACAAGCGTATAGGTATCTACTACGATAAAATTGAGGCGAATGCGGAGTATTATGACAAGAGGTTTTCGACTAGGGATTTGGATAGGTTCTATTTGGGACATAAAAAGGAGCACGATTTGAGCACGGTGTTTAGCGGTGAGCAGTTGGTGGTTTTAGGAAACGGTGATAGATCGAAATATGATTCCGAAAAGAATGATGGTGTTTATAATATTGATCTGAAGCTTAAACTTAGGATTAGGTTGAAGGTTGGATGGGCTAAACCTAAGTTTAAACCGAAGTTTGAATGTGATTTGAAGGTTCCTATTACTGCTGGTGGTACGGTTGCATCTGGTGGATTTCAGAGGACCAAATGTGATTTTGATTGGTAGATATTTACGATTATTATCATCATCATGGATCACGATTTACGAGATTCTTGGATCAAGGGTTTGTTTTAGCCTTTAGTTGATTCGTTGAGTTGATTGTTGCTTCATTTATGTATTTATTTATTTTTTAGTGTTTATGTTTATTGTTATGTATATATGAGCGGTTTATTTTTTTTAGATCCGTATTTACATTTTATTTTAGTTATGTATTATCTAGTAGATATTTTATTATTGTTTATGAATAAATCCATATGTTGCTTTGTTTATTTTATTATATATGTATCTTGATATTAATATTGTTATACGGAGTATTCATTATCATCTTTGATTTGAGGTTTGATCTGATAAATAACCATTACCATGTGTCCTTTTTTCTATAATAAGTGCGGCTCCTTACTTTCTAAATTTCCGACGCGTCTACAAATAAATATTCAAACAATCAAACCGATATAATAAATTTAAACGCTAACTATATAAGATTTTAGATGAGATGAGATCCTGTGATGGCTTGGAGGGAGTAGGAAGTATATCTCAACTCTTTAATTTTGATATTCGGTTTAAATTTATTGCATCACAATAACATTGCATTCAAAATTCATGCCTCATAATTATAGAGTATATATCAAAATTATTATAATTTTATACTCTTTAATAATAAGATAATTTTCTTAAAAGATATGTGATATACATTATAAAAAAATTAATGTGTATTACAGTATCACACATACACAACTTTTATCTGTCTATCGTATATTTTTTCATTTTTAAATTAATATAATATTAATGAGAATAAAATTTTAATAATTTTGACCTTTTTGCAAAAAAAATTACATTTGTTAAAATTAAAAGTGAAAAAAAGTCATTCATGCGATTCCTACAATAAAAAATATCTAATAATACATTTTACCATATAATCTTGTCCTAAAATATTGCGGTTTCATGTATTCCTCATTCTTCTCAAAATGCACATGCTCCTTTAAAGTCTAAACTACACCCTATGAAAGGCTTTTTATCATCCGTATCGACAATAACTAATATTAACTTTAAAAACCAAAAAACTTCAGCTATTTTATTGCGTCTAGCAATTAATCACACTTCTATGAGATTTTCACTAGTCAAACTAATATATTATTATTAAGTAATTATTCATCATTATATCATAGTTGATGTATAACAAAATAATAAAAATGATTTAACACCGACACGGTTCAGCACTTTTGAAGTTTTGATAAATTTATTTTACCATGTAACCTTCGGGTATTTTGAATTTTTGATGGTAGTTAAATAATTTGTAAACTAAAAGGTTAATTGTAAAAAAAATGCAATTAACTATGCTCTTGCATTCATAGTGACTTAACTACTCGGACTTCCATTCTGTGTAGGGAAATAGTTATTTCATGCTATTGTATATAATTTTTGGTATTTTTTTCCGCGTGTCATCTATATAAGATGCCACTTATCATCCTTACAGGTTGACATATCACCAAAATACATACAATAGCAAGAAATAACGAGTTTATTGCATACGATTTACGTCTGAATAATTAAATACACATTATAAATCTAAGATCATGGTTAATTGCATTTTATGCCCGTGAACTAAATCCATTTCAAATTGCATCTTACATTCTTTTGACTTTGTATTTCTAATTTTAGTTTGGGCCAAGGTATACCGAGGTTCTAACTGTTTCCTTTTAGCCCAATGGGCAAAACAATAATACTTACGTTACGTACCTCAAAGTAGTGGACTTTTGGTTTTGGTCTCGGCCTTTTTATAGATATAAGAATAATAAGATCATTAATCGGTATAAGTGGCAAAATGTTCGCAAAAAGAGTGAAATAACATATCAAAAAATCCACCTTTAACTTAAAGTGTTACATTCACATTTCTACCTACAATTATAGAACTTACTTTATAAGCTGTCGAGTATTTATTTGCAACATAACATAAAACCGATATACCCACTTAATTGAGCTTCGTATAAACTCATAAAAATCTAGAAAACGACTACCACGACAAAGTCCGCATATGGAAGTTACCAGGAAGTTAATATTGAAAAAAAAAAACGTAACCCAAACATTATAAAGTCGTCCATTACACACACATCGCCGTGTTTTTAGTACCTACTCCCAACGCGTTACGTAACCATTAAATAACAACTCCAAAATATCTTCTACTATAAATAAAACACATACACCTTCCATAATATCTCAACATATTATTAACTACCACAATAACACAATGCCGAGCCCTGATCAAAATACTCACCTAAACGGGGCTTACTACGGTCCTTCGATCCCACCACCCACCACAAAAACCCGATCCTACCACCGCCACGGTCATGGCAGCAGCTGCAACCCTTTATCATGTCTTTGCGGTTGCATTTTCAACCTCTTTTGCCAAATACTGATCACAATTCTAGTCGCACTAGGTATAGCTGTCCTTGTATTGTGGCTCGTTTACCGCCCAAACGCGCCCAAATTCCATGTCAACGAAGCGACTCTTACTGAGTTCACTTTGTCCCCAAACAACAACACTCTATACTACAATCTAGCTGTCAACATGACGTTTCGAAATCCTAATAAACGTATTGGAATTTACTTCGATAAAGTTGAAGCTAGGCCTGAGTACTACGGTAAGAGGTTTTCGACTAGGGAATTGGATACGTTTTACTTGGGACATAAACAGGAGCACGATTTAAGCACCGTGTTTAGTGGTGAGCAGTTGGTGGTTTTGGGAAACGGTGATAAATCGAAATATGATACGGAAAGGAATGATGGTGTTTATAATATTGATTTGAAGTTGAAACTTAGGGTTAGATTGAAGGTTGGGTGGGCTAAACCTAAGTTTAAACCGAAATTCGAGTGTGATTTGAAGGTTCCTATTACTACTGGTGGTAGGGTTGCTTCTGGTGGATTTCAGAGGACCAAATGCGATTTCGATTGGTAGATATGACTTACTCAATCATGATTTTTGGATCAAGCTGGTGTACTGTTTGCTTCATTTGATCCGATCCATTGATGTATGCATTTTTTATATTCGGGATTAGTGTTGAGTTCTGGAGATGGTAGTTTATGTTTTTGGATTATTGTTATTATTATTAGTTTCATTCTATTCTATGTATTTTATTTACATATCATATATCGATCGATGTTTATAAATAAAGAGGTTATTGTTTTATACTAGTGTGTCATTTTATAACTTCTAAAAGTATCAATCAAAGCTAGTAATTCAATGTACGTTTAGGTAATCAAAAGACAAAATAGTGTGATAGTAGTAGGTGAAAAGCTAATACTATTCAAAACACTCAACGGGATCACCCGGTGTGTTTGGGAACAACGGGCTGAAACTGGAGTTGGGACTTGGGTTTTTATTCAAAAATCACTTTAAAGTCTTCTAGGGGCTTATTTTTTCAAGAAACTCTATTTTTTTATGTTACCAAACAAGTCTTATAACCGAGACTTATAAAAAATAGATACTTACGCCTCAAAAGCCCCTGTAAGCCCCTAATCCAAACACACTATATTTGATTTAATATATATATAAAAATAATAATTAAAATTCAGTTGTATATCCCACACTCCAGAATCCAGATAATTGCTGTATATTAAAGATGATCGATCAGGTATATATTCTGGTTTATTACGAATTGTCTCAATTTAAGTGTTCCATTTTTGTATAACTATATTTATTAGTATTTTGTATTTTTGTTAGTGTAGTGGCCTTGTGAGTCTGTCTATTAGTCTGATGCATCATATATTTAATTAATTTTAAAATATTTTAGATCAAATTAACGACATTATAAAGAGTTGACTCTAAATAAATAACTCTACAAACATATATATATATATATATATATACTTGTAGAAGACCGGGACAACTTATCTATTGGAAAAGGAAAGAGACAGACATATTTTAATCAAGTTAAAAGAGAAATATGTGTCTTCTAGCTTTATTAAGTTTTTATATAATTATTAATTCAAAAGCTTTTCGTGTTCTGATGATTTTGTCTTCGTATTTAATCTAATAAATAATAAAAGCCGGTGCCCAGTCGGTATGTTGATTTCTTCTTGTATTATGATGAGTTTGTTAAATTAATAAATAGGAAGGCGTCCTTTTTTCTATTAGATAAATACTATGTATTAAATAAAGAGTATTAATTGCTTGAAAACGTTTATAAAGTAATTTTAAGATGTCAAATTTACAATGAAAATATATATACATTTTACTTATGAAAAGGAGAGATCGAACTTATACATGTTGTGCTGCTTATTATTTTGTAGCACATTGATAAACGGCAACGCTAACACCTGACACTTATGCTCAACTAAAATTACTAACATTACAAGATTAGCTAGTACCGGTTGTACGTACTTGACTAAGATAATTTACAAAACATGGGACCCGATCACCATAGGCCGGAAGATGATCGATCTATTCCGGTGGATTACCATACATTAACGACAACATCAAAATCATGTTTGATAGATACACAGTAAGAAGCCTAGCTAGCTGATATAATAAACGTACATATATGAGTTTCATGTCGTATATATCCACAAAATAAGTACTTACCATCACCTTCCATATATATGTTTTTTATTTGACAAACTAACACATTTTCATTTGTCCCAAATTGTATTTCAACTTGATTTGATACTTTTTTATGTCGTCCGATCCGTCATCTATCTAAAATCACTTTTTTTCAGTTTCATGAACGTAAACAAACTCAGACTCCATAACATCACGTGCCGGAGACCCCATTGGCGTAAAAAACATGGGTGAATCACACGGTGTGGAGAACACCGTCTTCGTGGTTCCATCCTCATCTCCATCAACCGTCACTACCACTTGTTCCGATAGAGTCAATGGTTTGTTGATAACAAAGTCAACGTCGCGTGTTGACTCAACACCTTTTTTATGATCCTCCTCTTTAATCGTAGATACAAACTTCGATGATCCATTTGCTTCTAACAACTTAAACACATCGACCAATTCATCATCCTTGGATGACCCGTTTGGGTTCTCGTTGGGTGATCCGGATGGATTGAGTTTGACCGGGCTACGTGATGGGCTCAAGCAGAAGAAATATAACAGTTGTTCTTTGGTTGGAGCGTGGGAGGTTTGATCGCCGCCGTGGGTAGGGGTGGAGTGACGGTGGAAGGAACGACGGAACCAGAGAACGTAAATGAGTTCGGCCACAAGAGCGAAAATGAAAACTATGAAGATTACGGAGAGAATGGTTACGAGGTTACTTACACTCATTTTGTGTCAACTATCAAGTGCCTTTGAGTGTGTGTTTTTCTAGTTCATACAAAAATAATAAAAATATGAAGAGGTGGTTGAAAGTGGTTAGGATAATTGGGCCACCAGTTGCATGGAAATTGAATGTTAATCGGAAAAGTTGACGTACGTGGTGGTTGATTGGTGGCGACGATTGATGTTGACGTCCCCGATGCTTCGTATTATATTTGGATTAAATTAGATTAGATATACAGTAGATATGGATAGATCGGAGTATTAAAAAGTAACAAGTGATGATAAGTAAATCAAGACAGTTGAGAAACCATGATCGTTTGGATGTTTGTCGTAACACGTTTAAAAAAAAAACAGATATGAATTTTTTTAGAACATCAAAGGATTTCATTACATCTAATGACATGTTTAGATGTACAAAACAACTCAAAACAAAAGGCACCACATCAGAAACATGTTATGCCCCAATGATGGATTTTAGGATTTAAAGTGACTCGAAACATTGTTATCTCAACTTGGCACAAATAGAAAACGTGCCAAAAAAATGCAATTTTTGATCAAAGTTCCACTAAATATAGCAAATGCAAAAAAATGCAATATTTAATAAAAGTTACACTAAATATAGCAAATGAACCGTAGCAACTCTTACTCCCTCTTTCATGCATCCCTGATTCCCAAAACAAAACACCACCTTATAAAGACGCCTACGAGCTCATATTCTCCAATCTCCATTAATCAAACAGAAGGCCCATTCAAGTCCTCAAATCAACCAAAAGTCCAGGCCCAGAGAAAATGTTATTTTGGCCCATACTTGTGGGTATGGGCCCTATCCTATCCCGGATCCTCTATTTCACGTTCCGAAGTCCGAACTTCCGATGCAAATGGCAAAGATTTTAAATTTTTGTCCTTCAAGCGCGTATCTCGTCACAACTTTCTATTGAGCACACATTTTCATTATTTTGTTATATTCAATCTTTCACGTTGAGCTTTAGGTCTCTTCACAATTACTATTTAAATACTATAAAAATTTTTTTATCTAGAATTACTATCTAACCTAAATTATTTCATTTCCTTTTATTAAATTTAGTTCATTGTCTGTGTAGTTTCGATCGGTTCTTTTGAATTTGATTACAAGACTGAATTCTAATTTAGAGGTACTTTGTACCTGCAAATGGTTGTTTGATGAAGTGCACACCAAATATTTGATTAAATGCCTTAACGAGTAATTAACTTCATTTTAATTTATTTTATTTTTTTTGTAAAAATGTGTTGTCGATGCGTAAACGCCATTTTTATATCGCACAACTATACATGATATGTTAATTTTTGATATTGTAACCCATCGCAATTGGGATGGCGTTGAATACCTTGTTTATCTCAAATAATTTTTGTGTGCTTTGTTTTCCATGCCTTAATCTTTTTCAATGTAATTCTATACAACATTAAAATAATGTTTGAATTAGAACTCACTCACGACACAAAAATAAAAAACAATTTACACATATAGTGATTTAGAGTCCCTTTTGTAGCATTGTGGGTTGGCGCTCTTTTTATTGGGCCATTGGGGCGTGGGGTAAGTGGGTAACCATGGAGTGCTGTTTTTCTATCTTACATGGATATCAATGGTTTGTCACAATATTTTTATGCTTGCAAATTATTAGTTAAACATTAATTTATTATTTAGTAAGTCTATATTAATTATTATATATTACTCGTATTAGTTAGTATATAGTAGTATAATAATCTGATAATAATAAAAGGCTCCGAGTTCACTGAACACTTACTATGAGGGCAAATGTTAGACACTTGAATTATTCATTATCCCTATATATTTTTTTGGAATTTGTCGTCCTTCAAGACATACTTTCAACGAGTTTTTTTCCATCTTTTTGGGTGGTTTCACATTTACTAACACATGTGTTAAAGTGTTGCGTTTAGGGTTGGAGGTTTGGGGTTTCGCCCAAAGTATGCCTTGAGGGACTGAAATCGAAAAAGATAAAATGCTGAATTTTATGGTGCAATTTTCATGATTTTTCAATTTACCGTTTGTAAGATTGATTCCTTTATTCTCACTCAAAATTAATGTAGTCATTTGAACCATTCATATATCAATTTACTTCCGTGGTTCAATACAAGTACGAAACTACGAATAGATTTCAAAACAATGAAAAAAGAAGAAGAAGTAAAGATAAAAATAATTGTGAATAAATAAATAAAGAGCAGATCACCCATGTGCGGGTAGGGTCGGGTCGGCTTAATTTGTTTTGGTGATATTGGTATGCATCACATGTACCTGGCTGATTGGCATCATATAGTGGTATGCTATAATCACCCAAGCCATTACTCCCACTAGATTACAATAACGTTTTCAGTGCAATCGTCCTACTACTAGAAACTTGTCTTCCAGCCTTAAAAAAGACGACCTTAATAATAATTATATTAATATATCCAAAGATGATTTGTCTTCTGTATATGGCTACCATATGTATATAATACTTATATTAATATTAATTGTATTAAAAAGTGATTTAAAAAAAATAATCAAAAATCCGCTCCGACCGGTCAGTTTCCGGCCGAACCGTCCGGTTCGTTGACCGATCAAACCCTGGTCAAAACCGGTTTTGGGACGGCCGGAAGGGGTTCGATTTCTGGTTGAACCAATCCGACCGGACGGTTCAACCCGGTTTTCAACACATTGCTTCAAAGGGTTAAACCATTAAGTTTTTGAAAGTTTGATGATTAAACTAGAAAAAATTAAAAGGGTCAAATCATTATAAAAAATAAACTTTATAAATTAAACCATCAAAATTTTGAAGTAAATTCAAACATTAGGCTTAAACCACCAAAATTTGGAAACTTCGAAGGTTAAATCTTTAGAATAAAACTTAAGTGGTTAAAAAAAAATGTAAAACTTTGAACATTAAACAATTATTAACCAATAGTTTTGTGCTGTTGAGGACCGACTACACAAATTATAGATGACGACCTTAAGTAATAAATTCGTTCATTATCATGATTCATGCATTATGCAATGTCATACGATATATCGGTCAGAATTATCTAGCATACATAAAAGAAGAGCTAATCGATCTATGACTATATATATTACGGAGTATTAAATCTAAAGATTTCTTATAAAATTTAGAAAGTGTTTGTTTTAAAGGTAATGAAATGAAATAAGAAAACCTTAAGGCTGGTTACATATCCGATGAAAATTCAAAATTAGAAAAGCCTTTAACACATCATAATGTTTGCAGTTTTTTTTATGAAAAAATAAGGTGGGGTTCAAATGAGAATAGAAAATTGTGTGGAAATGAGAGAACAATGATATTGTGTCATGTGTACAAAGAGAATGTTTCACATATATAAAACCTATTTACCCACAACATCAAATATCTCACAAACGACAAGTCAAAAAATTATGAAAATTGCACCATTAAATTCAACATTTCTCTTCTTCGATTTGCCTTACCTCAAGGTATACTTTCAACGAGTTTTTTTTTCCTTACATTTTTGGTGGATTTCACATTTACTAACACATGTGTTAAAGTGTTGCGTTTAGGATTTAGAGTTTGGGGTTTAGGAGTTAGGGTTTAGGGTTGGGTGGGGTTTCGCCCCGAAATCCCAAACCCACAACCCTAAACCCTAAACCCTAAACGCTTTACAAAATTCTAAACCCTAAATCATACTAAACCCTAAACCCTGCTAAACCCTACCCCTAAATCCTAAACTCTTAACCCTAGCCATAAACCCTAACTCTAACCATAAACTAAATGTACAATCACTCACTAACACATGTGTTACTAATTTGTAAAACCCATCAAAAAATGAAGAAGAAAAAGTCGTCGAAAGTATGCCTTGAGGGACGGCAAATCGAAGAGGAGAAAACGCTGAATTTAATGGTGCAATTTTCATAATTTTTTGATTTGTCGTTTGTGAGATAATTGATGTTGGAGGTAAATGTGTTTTGTACATGTGGACCAATCTCTTTGTACATATAACACGATATTATTGGTTCCTTCATTACTCATTTGAATTCTACTCTGAACAATAATACAAAAAGGTACTCTATCTTACATTTCTTTGTATTTCAAGAAATTGATAAGCATAAAATCCATTGTCATTGCATTATTTACCAAACAAAATCAAAAGTCAAGTTACGTAGCAGATAAGACAAATAGACTGTATACATTTCAGATATGCAAACAAGTTTCAAAACCCACTAGTGGTTACTGATGAATCTGCTTCAGGGGTAGGATTCTCGACCAAGATTTCAACTAGAGTCGCCAAGATGATCACTGGCGGGTATTGGAATCGGTTCCTCCTTCAACTTGGGCGTTGGCGCCTATTAATTGATTAACCAACACAATAAAACCATAATAAGGGCCAATGTAAATACTACAACGTATAAATAGCAAATGTAAAAGTTTTTATAGATAAATAAAAGGCTGTCTTGAGTGTGAGACTATTAGGTAAGGGCAGTGA
Organism: Pseudognaphalium luteoalbum; assembly: GCA_963422505.1. Taxonomy (NCBI): domain Eukaryota; kingdom Viridiplantae; phylum Streptophyta; class Magnoliopsida; order Asterales; family Asteraceae; genus Pseudognaphalium; species Pseudognaphalium luteoalbum. The sequence goes on along the minus strand of OY730195.1, from coordinate 21,536,724 downwards.
AGTTTATTATAAAAGTTTTTATAATAAATTGGGATACCTGCAAACGTCCGTCCAGTTTCTTGAAATTCCATCACGTTTTGCCTCCTCCTGTCAAAATAAATTGTTAACCTTAAGCACGGTTTCTATGTATGGTTACCAACCAAACACACTCAAAATTTGACGATTAATTACAATAATACTTATCAACCCAACCCTAACCTTAACAATCAACACTAATCTGATCGATCGATTATTGTATTGTGATAAGCAAGCAAACAGAAACATCAAACCGCCAATAAAAAAATCGAAGTTTAAAATATTAAGAATTCTTAACAACCCACCCCAATTAAACTAACGCTAAACCTAACCCTAACACTCGTAACTAATCTGATCGATCGATTGATTATTGTATTGTGATAAGCAACCCAGACCGCCAATCAAAAATCGGACACTAAATTTCAATAAAACTTATCAACCCACCCTAACCATTAACCCTAACCCTTAACCCTTACCCTAACCCTAACAATAAAATCCAATAATCAGATTGTAGATAACATACCTGGAATCAGGATATATATCTACCAAAGAATTAGATGATAATCGTCCGATCGGAAGCCAACTATTGAACGATGAGAAAATATTACTCAACGAAACGGAACCAAATATGGGGTAAACTTAGAATTATCGCGAACTTAATTTTTTATATAATCAAAAAATAAAGTTACTGTTTGTCGGCTACGTATTGGGCTTTAAAACGAGCTCACACAAAACTTCCCCTAAACAGCCTATTGGGCTTCAAAAAAAAGCCCATCATATTCCTCACGGGCAAGTTCATTAAACGGCTTACTGTTTCTACCGTAGGTAGTGAACTTATAAATATGGTCATAGATATTTTTTTATATGTCAGGTTATTAGTAAGGTTATTGTTAAAAAATAACAAAATCGATTCGACACAACTTTAAATTAGTAAAGTAACTCAAATGTTCGATTTGGAAGCTTATAAACACTTGCCACAAAGCCACAATAAACAACGTAAAACAACTACTCCGTATAAGATAGCTCTAAACGACTTCATTAAATAGCCAAACATCACTAAAAAAAAAGCCAAATTTAGAATGCTGAATAATCTAATAAACATAATGTATACACTGCGAATATATAATCTAAAAGTTACTTCAACAAGACGGTCAGGAACTAACTAATATTCAGATTGTGTTATCTCATTCTTCTTCTTCAAAGGATAAAAAGCATTTCAGTGACTTAAATTCGTTGTTGACAGCATTACCTCATGATCGCAAAGGACAAATGATCACCTTCACAAAGGAAGAAGGTACACACTATTTTTCTGATTTTAACACCTAATTTTGTGTGCACGTGTATAACACAGTTTCTACAACTTTTGTAGTTAATATCCAAACCGTTGTTCATTAAGCAGGAGAATGAATAGTCGGATGTATGCTAATTCCGAGATTTCGTGATTCATTGGAAAATGTTCATCAGTGAGAGCAAAGGATAGGAGTGCGAATAGTGCATAGTACTAGTACAATTCTTAAAAAAAATTCCTTTATGGTATTTTAGACGACCGAATTGAGGAGAACACAAGCAAAGGGAATGAATGCTTATGATTATTTGCAGGGGCGGAAACAGGGCGGGGTCAGCGTAGGCAGCCGCCTCACTAGAATTTTTAAATTACGTAAAAATGAAAATTTTTTAAGGTATTAATGACATTTTAAATTTTTTGCCCCCACTAAACTTCAAAAGAAGTAAGAAAATTTATTTCGCCCCCACTATAACTACAAAATAAATAACAAAAGTTTATTTCGCCCACTCTACTTGCAATTCCTGGCTCCGCCCCTGATTATTTGATATTTTGTGTTGCTCTGTAGCTAGTTTTATTACAGAGTTTCCCAATTAACACTAACCAGGCTATCGTTGGAATTTGGTTGTTTGGTCAGTTAGATACTTGAGCTAATTGAGTATTAATCATTTAATCGAGTTGAATCTATAGTAAAAGCACACGACACGAGGCAGCTTCATTGTATAAGTCTAGCCCACTACATCATGAGTTCTAGGCTTTTTTTATGCGCCTGTCACAAATGGGCTTATCCAACCCATTTATAGGATGTCACTGGCCCATTTGAGGGACCAACTAAGCTAAACCCAAACCGAAAATCAAATTGAAGTCGAGATGGGATTAGAGCATTCCCAACAGTGGTTGAACCACTTCTTAACCACTTCTGTCACATCAGCGCCATATCAGCTTTCCACCAACTGATTCAAAACTAATTCGTCCGTGCCAACAGTTTAACCACTTCCAAATCACTAACAAATTAAAAAATTTGAAATAAAAAAGGTTATTTTTTTTTTGTCCGTTGCTTATTCCCCGCTCCTCTCAACGGCTCCAATTCATTTTTAAAACGTTTCAAGCATGCAATCGTAAAAAGAAAAAGGAAAAAACATCGTGAGCCCCACAATTTGTGAAGTGGTTTGAAGTGGTTTGGATCGGCTAACTGGTTTGAATCGGATGGGGCACCAACCAGTTGGAGAACTGGTTAGCGTTGGCACCCAACCGGTTAATCGGTTGCCAACCGATTCTCCTAACCGGTTGTCGTTGGGAATGCTCTTACTTAGATTATACGAGTACATTTTGTCCAATTTATGTTTACAATTTTTAAAAAATGTTTTCCAAAAAGTCTACTTTGACTATTCACGCATACTCTAACTACTATTTATCAATCGAATATCGTCTTTACCCAATGAAATATTTTTTGAATTAGTTGACCACCAAAATTAACACTTATACTAGGACAACTTAAAATATTAATCTAGACATTTTAAGTGAAGGAGTGAGTATATGTTTTTGTATTATGTAGCAATTTACGTGAATTTTAATGTTAATCAGTAACCAGTCTTGTAATCCGGCTACATATAAAGTCATTTAACATTATCAGTACAAAACAAAATTACTATTTAGCCTTGTTACCCTATTTTTTTTTTAAAATTCTATATAGACGCTTACAATTGGACTTGAACCTACATTTACTGGTTAAGGGCTCATAGATCTGGGCCAAAAGGCCTCCGATATAAATGCCATACCTTTTTCACCGCAAAGCATGACCTTCGTCTGGAGAAAGCTATTTATGATCCCTACAAATACATTGAACATATCCGGGACAAATTTTTCAAATATGTTGACTATACCACGTCCAGGTTTTGCAACCAAAATGTCAGTGCACACACGCTCATACTCACTACAGATATCGAAAAGCCTGAAGAATTAGATATTATCAAAAAATGTGTTGGATTAATTCTTAAGAAAGGCGTGCAAGTGTTGGAGATTAACATTCCTGATGGCTGGGATTCTGATAACCCTATTACAAAGTACCTTTTGCCCAACTTATTCTCTCCATCAGCCTCTTCATTAACGTCTTTGACAGTACATGACTGTAAGTTCCCTTCATCCTTAATGGTTGATGAAGTAAAGTTCAAGTCCTTGAAGATTTTGGAACTTGTGTATATCGATATTGATGATGATGTGATCAAGTATCTAACCACTAGTTGCCCTCTTCTTGAAAATTTTTACGTTGAGCGGTGTGTTGGTTTCAAAAGATTCTGTGTTCATGGACCTCAAAATCTACAAGAAGTCAAGATTTGCTATTGCAGAGAAATTGAGAGAATAGATATGGAAGCTCCAAATCTTTGTATATTGTATTAGAAGAATTTGAAGAGACAGCTGATGCACCATATGTGACATTAGCTTCATGCAAAAAACTAACAACGTTGATTTATAAGGGGCATCCTTCTCCAAGCTTTGCTGACGTTTCGTACAACTTCTCATTCCTCGAATATCTGTATATGTGTCTTCCTGATCATTGCAAGAGCCTCACGTTTTCAAGTCATTCTTTGAGGAAATTTGTGATACATACTAAGTGTGATTTAGATGCAATTAATATCAATACCCATAATTTGCTTTTCTTCGAGTACAATAGCTATTGCCTTCGGACGTTTAACCATTGTGTAAGATATTCAGCCCACTCCATGAAATTTAATACCAAGTACACGGATGTTGGCCATCTTTGGTTCCAGAAATTGAGGCGATTTTTTGATAAGAAAAAAGGATTCCAAGTCTTGACTTTGGATATCAACGCGGTAATTTGTACTCACTACAACTCAGTTATTTTTATGTGTCATTTAATTAGATTATTTTTTACTTATTCCCAAACAATGATATAAAATAATTGTTTGTATCTACAGGTTATCTTACAGAGTTTCATAGATATCGAGGAGTTGACATTGATTCAGTCTCCTCTCCGTATGAACTTGAGCGTGTTCAGATAAACCTGCATCGCGTAAAAAACTACTCGTTTATGTAGCTATTGTGGATGCAATACTTTGGTGTTTCCATCCTCGATCTCTAAGTTTAGCATCGTGCTTTCCTTTCAGAAATTTTAAAGAAGGATAAATGACAAAAATCGACTACGTAGTGTCACAAAATACTATAAGTATGCAATCTACCAAATAATTTGCTCAGGTATGCAACAAATCGAAATTTTTTGTGTTGAGATCTCGATGAAGTGCATTTTTACCTTTTGAAGTTTGGAATAGCTGACTAAGCTTGCACATAAGCTGCCACATGGATTTTTTTGCCATGTCGAACGAACATGTGGCATCCACATCATATATTTGATTTTTGATCTGAATAATCATGATCGTTTTTCTATAATCAATTTCCTACTGTATTTAATAAACACGTTTTTATCTTTATATTATCTTTTTTACAAATTATCATCAACATCAACATATTCTTCATCATCAACATACATATTATTCATTGTCAATTAGGCATACAAAAAATAAATAAAAGAAAATTATCATCAATCACATGAAAAACACAACTTCATCCACAACAATTTCATTATCACTAACAAAACAACATCATCATAAAAAAAACCCTAATCAAAATTTCTTCCTATACAAAGCACAAATCAAAGGTGCTAATTTTAAAACATTTAAGACTTTACATATACAATCCCGTAGGTGCTAAGTTTTAAGTTGTCGGGGATGACGACACGATAGCGATAGCGGCGGCAATAGCGAGCATACCTTTTTTTTTTCTATTGTACCATCATCATCAAGAACAACAATCACAACAACACTTCCTTCTAATTTTTTCCTTTTCTATCGTACGACACCTTCATCTTGTTTCTGTATCCTCCAACCTAGCGTTTCTGAAAACGCTAACATCCGGTCCTTATGATCCGGTGTGAATTTCGTTCTGAACCGTTTCTTTGAACCGCTTCCACCACCGACACCTCCACCACCACCGCTTGAGCTAGGGTTTGAGATTTCGTCCAGATCTTCATGAGATGTCGATGGAAAAGCTAGCGTACGCTGCTGAAGTGACGACGGAGCACTGATGTCATGTGTAGGTATCCAGTCGGTCGGTGCCGGCATCGTAGTTGACCGGCGGGAGCTGGATTCCGACCTTTTCTTCTTGCTCTTCGTGCTCAGCATACTCCATTTTGTTACAATCAAGCTTAAGCAAGTTGATTTGAGGGAAAATTAGATACAACTAATTAATCAATTATTTAAGAGGAGTCTGATAATGATGATGATGTAGAGGATAAGTGAAAGAATGAGGGTGTGGAGATGAATTAACCCAAAATATTTTGATGTCTGCAAAAAATAAAAAAGCTGAAGTGTGAATATGAATTAACCCAATATATTGCATTTTTAAAAATAAAAGCCACATCACACTCATTTTCCATGTCACATTTAATAATAAAAAAAATGTATGAAATTCATGTTGACCGGTCAAACAGGTAACCGGTCACCATAGAACTTACCTAAGTACAGATTTATCCATTTTGTTACATACCCCAGCAAATTAATTGGTAGGTTGTATACTTGAAGTATTTTGTGGCAGTTCCTTGATCATTTTTATCTTTTATCCTTTAAAAGAATGGAGCCATATTATTAAGGTGTGATACTTTATTTGATAAAAGAATTCATTATTTTACTTGCATTATTCTTCCATATGTCCTGCTTTAGATTCTGTTTCTACACACTGTTTAGAATTTTATTACTGTATTTGTTTTTTCTTATTGGTTATTATAATTGTTTTCTCAATTTACATATGAGAAGCTACTCCAACAGGACGGTCAAGAGCTAACTAATATTCAGATTGTGTTACATTCTTCTTCAGAAACCAAAAGGCATTTCAGTGACTTGAATTCGTTGTTGACAGCATTACTTGATGATCATGAAGGAAAAATAATCACTTTCACACACGAAGAATGTATATGTAATATGTGTACTAGTGTAACGCATTCTATGCAACTCAAGCTAATATCCAAATAGATGTCCTTTTGAACTAATGAAGCAGGATAATGAAACAGTCAAATGTATGCTAATCCGAAGATTTATGATGTTTTGGAATTGGATGAAGGAATCGGGGCAACTACAGAAGTTCGTAAACTGCAACAGATGGAGTAGTAATATTTTCATAAGCAATATTTTCCAATTCAGTTCTTTAGTTGATGTTTTTGCAGAGGGAATGCTTAAATGAATGCCTCTGATTATTTAATTTTTCTATTGCTCTGTGGCGAGTTCATTATGTTTTGGTTTCTTGGTCAGTTGCATATATACTTGAGCAAACTAATTATCAATAGTTTTATTTGGGCTTTCAACTATTGACTTTGAAGAACGAGTGAGTATTTTGTCAATTGTATGATACATTAGATTATATTGAAAATATCGAATATCATGTGTCTTTCTTATAGAGCGTATATTTATTTATTTGCATACGTGACACAAAATTGACAAAATATGATAATCTCCACAAATCCACAATAATTGCTTTTTCGTTTTTGATTTCTTTTATGACCACACTAGTGACTATCAGCTTACCCGCACGATGTGGTGCTAAAATATTTAGAAGTTGGTAAAAGATAAGTGATTAATTGTATGTCATCTCTTTTGATTAGTGTTGTACGGAGTATTGTTTGTATGAAGTTAATATACGAAATTTCATTGAGGTTAGACAATTTTAATTTGACATATTTTCTTTGTTTTGTTTACATTATTTTTTGTATGAGTCAAATATCAATGGTAAATCATATATGATCTTGGTTAGTTGCATGTATGTTTATTATCATAATTAGATATTTAGAGTTTTGTTTAGTATCTATAAATAGAGTTTAAGTATTTAAGATTAGTAAGTAGAGAGATATATGTGTATTGCGTTTGAATTTTTTAGAGGTTTTGGATATTGATAGTATGTAAAACACCTCGAAAGCGTATAATAACAAATTTTCTGTCATAATACTATTTACTACTAGTAATTTTTAGCCCGTGGGATACACGGGTATTGTTAACATTTTTTATCACTTATGGTTAACCATATTCTTATATAATTTTTAGTTTAATATATTTAACAGATTTGATTCATCAACAAAAACGTAATCATCGACTTCACTCTAAAAGCCAACATGCATCTTGTAATTCATTTACTTGAATATTTGATTCAAACACTCAACATTTTTATATATGCATCTTGACATGAATAATTATTATTTTGCAATTTTACAGTTTGTCACAGCATACATTTTTTAATAAACGGTGTATATATAAAAGTGCATATAAATTATAATATGTCAAAAATTCAAATTACCAAAATCTGTGTTTTCGAAACCTGGTGTTAGTGTTGCTTGATGATGATTAATCATGGGGGTATTTATAAATCTTGTCAATAGTGTTGCCTCATTTCTTCCAAAAATTGGAGTTTAGGTCGTCAAATCTTTCCCGCATCAAACGAAAACAATTGCTTCATTAAGATCTTTTAGATATAAATGACTGTCAATTCATAGTATAATAGATAGATTAAAAATTTAGTTAATCAAAATGCAATTAGTTTAATGTTGGTTACACGCACAAAGTGAACTAAATATGCATCTTTTAGTTGTTTTGGCGAAGTACTCAATTTTCATTCACTTTAAAACTCAATAATGAGTTGCAAGAAGTTATTATTGAATAGGAATACACAAACACACTTCTATGTTATTAATTTCTTGATTTTATTGTAACCATCATATCACACATCTAAATCAGCCCATTACGACTCAATCTCAAAACCTAGATAAGATCTCACTTGAATAACAAACATAATCAATTAATTGGTCCTCTAAAACCCAACATAGCTTAGAATTCATTTGAATAACAAAGATAATCAATTATATATTGTTCCTCTAAAACCCAACATAGCTTAGAATTTTTGATGCTCATACAAAGATCAAAATCATAACTGGTACGTATGCATGAATTCGAAAACTTCTGGATTAATAAAAAAGATGTCAATCAATGTTAGTTAAGTGCTCGTAAAATTTTGCAAAGAAATTCAAAATAAATATAACAATAATAAAAAATAAATAAATAAGACGTTAAAATGTCTTCAATTTAATTGTGTTTTTGATAACGTGTTGAAAAGTTTTTTGAACCAAACTTGCAATAGGATTTTTTTAATGAAGAAGAGTGTGGAGAGAGCTTTTGAAGAGGGTGAATGGAGAAGAGTAGTTCACAAGAAAAAGAGAACTATAAACCAGTTTGGAAACACATCATCACATCATCCAACACATAACGATCAATCCGAAATATCAACTTTCTTTGTAAGTAATATCCCGGATGACATTTCCAGTAAAAGATTATGGATGGAATGTAGGAACATGGGGACTTTGGCTGATGTTTTCATCCCGAATAAAAAAGATAAAAATGGTGGTAGATTTGCGTTCGTAAGATTCAAAAGAGTAAAGAATATAGAGATGATGGAGAAAGCTATAGGAAATATCAAATTTGAGGGTGCAAAGCTTACTGCAAATCTAGCTAAATATGACATGAAAGGAAACAAAATGGTGAACAAAGTTTTTAATCAAGGCTCGAGTACTGTAGGTAAGCAAAATTTCCAAAGGAGTCTACATGCTACTGGTAATATTTCATACAAAGAAGCACTTGCAGGGGTGAAAAACAGTGAAATCAAACCCGTTGAGATTAAGGCAAAAGGTGACTCAAAGTTGATGGAAGAGTGCAAAGGAAGATCGCTAATAGGTGAGACTAGAACAATCGATATCTTACAAGAACTGAATAAACACATCAAGATAATAGAAGAAAGCAGCATTGAAATAAGATATCTTGGGGGATTTAAAGTGATGTTAACACTTAAATCGGAAAATAGGGCTAGAGTAATTCTTGCTAATGAAGAAGTATGGAACAAAATTTTCATTTCATTAACTTTATGGCATGGTCAGGAGATAGTTATGGATCGTATAGCATGGGTAAACGTTCACGGGGTCCCTCCGCAAGCATGGGACACTGATGTGTTTGTTCAAATTGGATGTGCAATTGGTAGAGTAACTTTTCTTTGTAATGCTGATACTTGTGATACAGACCTTTCAAAAAAGCAGATTGGTATAACACTGAGGGCAGGTGATAGTATCAGCCCTACGGTTGTAGTCAACTGGAAAGGTGTTAAGTATAAAGTTCACCTCTTTGAAACTGGAGAGGAATGGTTACCGGAGTTTATGAAGACAGATCCAAACGGAATAGTACATTACGATAAGAGTTCACCGGAAAATTCCACGAGCAACGGAAAAGATGGGTCGGAATCTGATCAGTCGACATAGTAGACGAAAAGGCAGGAAAACAAAAAGTCTGCATGGGAAGAGGAGCTTATTGGAAATGACAATCCTAATTCAAATGATACCTCGATGCATGATCACAATTGTGATGTTGATTATGGGTCGAGAATTGAAAGTAATGGGCTTAAACACAGGTCACATGGTAAAAAAGACAACTTGGTTATGTTGGGCTCATCAAGTTCTGGCCCATCTGAAAAAAGAGTAAATGTCGAATGTTCCAACACAAGCCCAAGGTTAGAAGATTCCGATCCTTTTGATTTACATGATTTAATATTTAATTGGGGCAAAACAAACATCAAAAAACGTAAAAGAATAGGGAAAGCATCCTCAATTCGGCTGGAAGAGACAAGAATAATAGATTAATTGGAGTTATTAATGAAGAAGGAAAAAAAATCATTAAGAGGAAGAAGACTTCGGATGAACAGCAGAAGGAAAGCTGGAGCGATAATCAGGTTGACACCAACAGATCCAAAGGCGGGTTTAAGGAGGTATCAAATTCAGAGGAATCAAGTTATGAAAGCGTCGATCTGAATAGGATTCCAAAAGGGAGCGAGCAACCAATTGATGTCAGTGAGATTCATCCAAGTGGCAAAGGTAACAATTTTCAGAATCAATTGAGTCTGGAGAAGGAAATACAGGACACTATGGAAATTGGTAAGTGTGTTGGCATTGATATGTGTGGTTTTGACAGTAACATAACAACGATCATTAATGGTGAAGGCATTTACAATCTTTAATTAATGGATTTTTTAACATTAAACATAAGGGGGGTAAAGGATTCCATGAAGGATGAATGGGTCAAGAAAATGGTTTTAACATATAAAATCAGTTTTCTTTGTTTGCAGGAGACTCACCATTGTCCTTTCTCTGATGTTTTTCTAAGCAATCTTTGGGGGGGGAAATCTTTTAAGTTTTCTAAAGTCGAAGCCCAGGGCAGATCTGGAGGTAATTTAAGTATGTGGGATCCTTCAAAGTTTAATTTTACAAGTGAGGTAAAATTCCAAAACGTTCTAATTACTTCTGGTTTTCTTTGTGGGGATGCAACGCCTATAAACATAGCAAATATTTATGCTTCTCAATCAATAAAGGAAAAGGCAAAGATTTGGGATTTATTGGGAAATTTGTGTGATTCAAGACCTGGTTTATGGGTATTATTGGGGGACTTTAACGAAGTCAGATATCCATCTAATAGAAAAAATTCAATGTTCAATAAAAGGGGTGCAATGGTTTTTAATAATTTTATTGAAGAGGCAAAGTTAATGGAATACAATATGGAGGGATTTAAGTATACGTTTTCATTAGAAAATGGCTTAAAAATGAGCAAGATAGATCGTATCCTAGTTTGTCAATCTTTCATGGACAGATGGCCAAATGCCAAGTTATTGGCACTCCCAAAAAAGTGGTCAGATCATCATCTGATACTATTAAGTGTTGAGAAGAAGGATTATGGGCCGAAACCCTTTAGATTCTTCTCTTCCTGGATGTCAAAAATTGGTTTCGAAGAGATTGTGATTGAGGCATACAAAAAGCAGGTCAAGCCGGGTAGGCCTGATTATGAGCTCCATTCAAAGTTCAAGAACATAAAGGAAGCACTTAAAGAGTGGATTTCTAAGGAAAAACAGGAAGAAGGAAGGAAAACACTTGAACTTGAAAAGATCATAGAGGAAATGGATCATGAGGCGGAAAGGAGAGATTTAACAGAAGAGGAGGTAAGTACAAAGGTAATGCCAAAATGTGAGTTCAGGAAAATCGAGGATGCCAAGAAACAAGATCTAAAACAGAGATCAAGAATCTCTTGGGCAATTGAAGGGGACGAAAATACCGCATTTTTTCATGGATGCATTAAAGCCAGATACATGAATAATAACATAAATGGCATTCGGGTGGGAAATAATTGGGTGGATGATCCCGTGGGTATCAAAAAGGAAGTTGTGGAGTTTTTCACTAACAAATTCAAGGAGCCTATGGTTTATAGGCCGAGGATTAAGCTTGAGGGTAACAAAAAACTTACAAGTCAAGATGCTGAGGTTATTATTGCTCCTTTCTGTAAAAAAGAAATCAAATAGGCAATATGGGAATGTGGTGGTAACAAAGCCTCAGGTCCCGATGGGTTTAGTTTTGCTTTTATAAAGCGGTTTTGGCACTTAATTCAGGATGATCTAATGAAAATGATGGAGGAATTTCACAAGGATGGCTATGTTAGCAAGGTATGCAACTCTTCTTTTTTCACTCTTATACCTAAAACATGTGATCCAATGACTTTCAACGATTTTAGGCCTATATCACTTGTTGGTTTTATACCTAAATTGATTTCAAAAATTTTGGCAAATAGGCTTAAAAAGGTTATCGGGTCAATTGTATCCGAGGCCCAAACTGGTTTCTTAGAGAAAAGGAGTATTCTTGATGGGCCTCTCGTTGTAAATGAAATTATATTCTGGGCTAAGAAAACTAAATATAAAGCTGCTTTGTTCAAAATTGATTTTAATAAGGCTTTTGATTCTATAAGTTGAAGCTTTATTGACACAATTTTAGAGCAAATGGGCTTTCCTTGGAAATGGAGGCAATGGATTGCAGGTATTTTATCTTCAACTTCAGCTTCTGTCTTAATTAAGGGTTCCCCCACAAAAATATTCAATTGTCTTAGAGGTGTAAGGCAAGGGGATCCATTATCTCCCTTTCTTTTTATAATTGGGTTGGAGGCATTGAATTGCATTTTTGTTAAGGCCAAAACTTTGGGCATTTTAAGGGGTATAAGGTTACCGAATCATGGGCCAAATATCTCTCACTTCATGTTTGCTGACGATTTAATTGTATTAGGTGAATGGTCGACCATGAATGTTCTAAATATCATAAGAATTATGAGGTGTTTCTCGCTAGTGTCTGGCCTAGAAATGAATGTAGCTAAAAGTAATATTTTTGGGATCAATGTTGAACAAGAAATAATCACAGATGTAGCTGGACAAACAGGTTGCCGAGTGGGAACTTTTCCTTTGAATATCTCAGGCTCAAAATGGGGGCAAACATGAACCGCTGCAAAAACTGGTCAGAGGTTATCGATGTCTTTAAATGTAGACTTTCTTCCTGGAAAGCTAATAGGCTATCGTTAGCTGGAAGGTTGGTCCTTGTAAAGTCTGTTTTGGACAGCTTGCCAGTTTATTTCTTCTCTCTATTTAAAGCACCCCTAAAGGTTATTGAATCTCTAGAGAAAATAAGAAGAAAGTTTTTATGGGGAGGAACAGATAACAAATCTAAAATAAACTGGGTATCGTGGCATAGGGTGATAGCTCCCAAAGAAGAAGGTGGCCTTGGTTTAGGGTCACTTAAGCACACCAACATTAGTTTACTATTTAAATGGTGGTGGAGATTTCAGCAGGAAGCTAATGCGGTATGGAAACAAGTTATCAGTGCCATTCACACGAATAAACATGACTCTTCTCTGGTTTCTGCAAAAAAGGGCTACACGAGTCCATGGGTAAATATCTGTAAGTTACAGGAGGAGTTTCAAGCCTTAAACATTGATGTAACCCAATTAATTGTATCGAAAAATGGAAACTGGTCTTGGAGAGGTGATGCTTCGGGTAAATTTTCTGTAGCCTCAGTCAAACAGATTTTACTCAACTCGTTCAACCGGGTCAAAGAATTTCATTTTGCATAGAACAAATGGCTTTTGGGTAAACTCAATATTTTCTGTTGGCGGCTGAAATGGATCGAGTGCCGACAAGAACTGCTTTTATTCGAAAGGAAAATCCGGGTTCTATCCCCCTTTGTCCTTTATGTAATTAATATGAAGAAACGATAGAACATCTTCTAATTTCTTGTGAATATGCTAAATTATTGTGGTGTTTCATAAGTACATGGTGCAAGATCACTCCTATTTACGCATTCTCTATCCGTGATCTCATTGGTTTCGCGGATAAAGATCTTGGGGAAACCAAACTGGTCATTCAAGCGATTATTTTCTCTGCTTGTTGGTGCATTTGGAAAGCGAGAAATGAAGTTTGTTTTAAATGGGTCATTCCTTCGTGGAGTCGGTTAAAAGATTATCTTCAAAGTGTTAGTTATCTTTGGATAAAGAGTAGAGCTAGATGGCAGCAGCTGTCTTGGAAGAATTGGACTGAATTCAATATTCCCACACACAGCTTGAAGTGATCTGATAAGGAGGAATAACTGGAATTTGCTTAGCAAATGTACCATGTAATGTGTACGTGTAAGGGCTGTTATTTGGTTTGTTTTGGTAGCTTACATTATACCGGTCTAGTTCCATATGGGGTACTATGAAAATCGGCATAGGGTGAAAACCGGTGGCGCGGCCCCTATTGTCGGGGATTTTTTCCTGGACTTTGTTCAGGTTTTTTTCATCCCTTTTAGTACCTTCTCAGTTCGGTTCTAGATTAAAGGTGTATCAGTATATGGGATGTATTCTTGGTGTATGTACAATTGTACTTCTAAGTCTTTCTAGCTTCTTGCTAGTAGACTTCTATATATATAAAATTTCTGCCTTTCAAAAAAAATTTCATTCTCATTAATTAGTTAATCAAATAGTTATACCATTAAATATTAGTTAATCAAATAGTTATACCATTAAATATTAATTAATCAAATAGTTATACCATTAAATAGGGGTTAATGATCATAAACTTACATTTTACCATTATATATTTATTTAACTACCATTATTAACCAAATAACTCAGGATGGGCCGATTTAGATGTGTGATATGACCATAAGTTTACTTTTTACTATAAATTATTATTTATTATAAGGGGTTAATCACTATTATTGTAGATTATTACTAGTTTACTACTACTACTACTATTATTATTATTATTATTATTATTATTATTATTATTATTTATCTTTATTATCAAATATTTTAACTTTTTACTATATTTATGATGGTGGGTAATTAATCATTAATAGACCCAAGACTCAATCTTTTAACCTTTTACTATATTTATGATGGTGGGTAATTAATCATTAATAGACCCAAGACTCAATCTTTTAAGTATTGTAGATTTTATTGAATCAAATTATACAAACACACTTTTTAATTTACATGTTAACACCTTATTAACCATTTAATTTCACTACTAATTTTATTAAGTTATTAAATATGAAACCGGCACACAAATTAATTGATCCATTAGGCTAGTAAGGAAAAAACAATTATAATATGCAGCAATGTATTACATAGTAATAGTAATAAAGAATTATTCGATTAATAATAATCATTATAATACTACTACTGATATTAAAAAATAAATAATGTAGACAACTTATTAACCATTTATTTTCACTACTAATTTTATTAAGTTATTAACTATGAAACTGGTACACAAATTAATTGATCCATTAAGCTAGTAGGGAAAAAATAATTATAATATGCAGCAATGTATTACATAGTAATAAGAATAAGGAATTATTCGATTAATAATAATCATTATAATACTACTAATGATATTAAAAAATAAATAATGTAGAAATAGGACTAAATAAATTACCATAACGTAAGCATAAAATAAATAGCACCAATTTTGTTGTATATGTCAAGTTATGTACGTATTTTAATCTTTGTATATTCATAGTTAGGAACTCTAGCTTTGAATAATTATTACTTCCCATTATATAAAATTACGTATGATTTAGATAGTAGCAATCATTATTAGATTAGGATTCATATAGTGATAATACTAATAAATAAATAAATACAAATTATAATAAATAAATTATTTAATTAGATTGATGACATCATCATGTCCTAAATTTTAGTTAATTGGACAAAATCAAAGAATTTAATTGGTTAATTAAATTTTTGATGACATTATTATAAATTTCTTATATACAATTTAATATTTTTAAAGAAAAAGAAAAAAAAGTTTTCGGGATATCTATACTACATATAAACCATCTTACTACTCTAATTATATAAATCTTAAAAATTTTGGTAATCAATATTTCTAAATTTAAAATGTTTAGTTTTCATATTGTATTAACTTCTATCAAATTTTTTACTCTTAAACCCCTTCTTAATTTGAATATTTACCTCTACACACTAAATTATATAGTAAACACAATTATATACACACAAAATCTTTACCTCTACATCTAGAAAATAGTAAACACAATTATATATACAACTACCGTTGAGCTATAATATATATTACTCTAATGCATTGTGCGGGTATTATACTAGTAGCAAATAATAAGGTAAACCTTTTATTTAATTAATAAAAGAGGGGAGTTGATATATACAACACAAAATTGTACAAGCATTTAAGAACATAGTACAAATATATTATAGCATAGTTCTAGTGTATGAATCAAATTGTGTGTTGTAGATATTATCACCCATAACCAACACATCCGCAATTTTGAGTTTTTATCGGTGGCAAATACTTTAGTTACTAACAGTGGAAGTCCAAAAAAACGGCCCATCTAAAGAGAGACTTATATGATCTAGCCCATTAATAATTTGTTAAATGTATAAAGCATTAAAGCTCATGTCAAACACATAAATGTGATTATGTGAGTACGATATATCTACTTTATATCAACTTAATAGACGTTTAAAAGATGCATCACAGATTTATACTTCTTACAAATTATGATACTACGTATCTTATTTTGCATATATATGTTTTTGTAGGCAGAACGTACAAACAGGAAATTTGTAGTTAGACCGATCGAGTTTGTATTTTTGGTAAAAATCCCTTGTAAAATTCGAAAACATGGAAGATACCATAATACTAGATACAACAACAGCTGAGGATCGGTTATTACAGCTTCCTGAATCTGTTGTTCATCACATAATATCTTTTTTGAATAATCCAAGGGACCTTATTAGAATCAGCGTACTAAATAAAGAATGGTCGGTTTTCACTTTTCATATGTTATTTCTAGCTATGTAATCTTTTCTTAATAGATTGGCATAGAACGTGGACACCATGTCACCATTATAAACTTGGGTTCATGCCAAAGGCTAACAACAATGATTTGGGGAAGTTGCTCGCTCCATAACACAATGGTTGGCTGACTTTTGTTAACCTGACTCGAGTTCGGATCCATAGTTTTTGTATTTGGCAAGAAGTGCCGATTAGTTTTCACAAGTATCAAATAGTAAAAAATTTAGGCCTAAAAAATGATTCGTACATATCTAAGAATGATTAGATAATGTAAGAAACGAGAAGGGTTAATAATGGTTTAATCCTCAAAGTTTCACTTTTTTTCGTTTTAACCACTCAACTTTTTTTCTCAAGATTTAATCCTCCAAGGTTCAAAGTTTTTGTGGTTTAACCCTTTAAGTTTATTTTTCATAATGATTTGATGGTTTAATCCTTAAAGTTTAGCTTTCATAATGATTTTGCCCTTTTAAAATTTTCCATTTTAATCATCAAACTTTCATAATTTAATGGTTTAACCCTTCAAAGGGTTAAACCAATAAGTCTATGCAAACTTCAAGGTTTAAATCATTAGAAAAAAATTGAGTGGTTAAAACGAACAAAATTTGAAACTTTGAGGATTAAACCATTATTAACCCAAAGGAGAATAATGATAACTTTGATTTTGTTGTTAATATTTTCACCTGAAATAATCCAGTTGCATCTATCCTAATAGCCCACAAGTTAGTTTCATTAAAAATGGTAGCCCACTAATTAACATGTTTCTCAAGTCTTAGATTAGATCTGCTCCTATTTTGGAGGCTTGGCATAAATGGCCATCTCTAAGCCCAATTGTAGGGGTGTAACTGGCCCATTTGAGGCCCCGATCTTTATCTTTATTCTTTATTAAAATTAAAAAGGAATGCAACCGAGAATATTTTTCTTTACTAAATTAACTTTAACTTCTAGTGTAATTTAAAAAGCTTATTTATCATTTATCTTGTTATTTTCATATTCGGTTACTTTAATTTAATCAACCCTAACAAAAAAGAGCAGCCACCTGCATCGTACGACGTCGTCGTTATTTTTTCCGTTGTCACTCAGGATTGTTTGTAGTCTCCTCTTCCTTTTCAACTTTTTTGCTTGTTAGTTGACATTATGTTCCGTGTTTAATTTGGTATTCAAATTAACATCGAAGTTTAACAAAGTACAATTTTAACGGAAGTGGATCAGTGTTCAATTTAATGTTCAAATTGGCCCCAAAGTTGTTTTAAATCAATCCGATCAAACGAAATTAAATTTGCTTTGTAATCAGCGTTCTAGAATGAATACTAATGTTGAACGCCGAAAGTGAACGCTATATGGAGTGGTTGAATGATGGTCTCTTCCCACTCCGTTTGCTCTTAGTTGCATTAAACTCAAACAGTATATTTTTTAGAAAATTTTCATAAATCTGAGAAAACAAAAATCTGAAAACCACGAATTATGGTGTTCCATATTTTATGATACAAAATAACTTTATTACATATAAACATGTTTTTAATTTTTCGTTAGGCTTGTATAGACAAAACGTTTCTGATTCTCTCGAAAAATCGTTATGTAACTAAAAGCATCCAAGTATTTTATCAACAAATCTCTGTTCTCTGCATGTTTTGTTGTAGGCAGCACAAAACATTATTCTTAGTTAGATGGAGATTGAAAGAAACAACAAAATAATGATAGCAACACCAACCACGGACGATCGGATTTCAAAGCTTCCGGAAGCTATGGTTCATCACATTCTCTCATTTTTAGATTCTTACGTACAGCTTGTTCGAATGAGTGTTCTTTCTGAACAATGGTTTGATCTAACAGCTTCTTTTCCCATTTTGGATTTCGACATTACAATGTTTTTCAAAGCCGTATGGCCATCTGGAAACCCAATTGACATTATAATGGATAATGGACATATCAGTGACAAGTTTTTCAAATATATTGACTATACCATGTCCAGATTTTGTGACCAAAATGTCAGTGTTCACGAGTTCAACCTCACTATAATGAAACGGAACCGTCAAGGATTAGATATTATTGATAAATATGTTAGATTTATTCTTAAGAACGGTGTCCAAGTGTTGGGGATTAGAAATTTACAAAACTCCCCTACGTCAAAGTTCCATTTGCCTAACTTATCCTGTCAATCCACCTCTTTGTTAACATCTTTGACGTTATGGGGTTGTAAGTTGCCTTTCTCCTTGATGGTTGATGAAGTCAAGTTCAAGTCGTTGAAGTGTTTGAAACTTGCGTATATCACTATTCACGACAATGTGATTAAGTATCTGACCACTAGTAGCCCTCATCTTGAGAAATTCACTGTTGAAAGTTGATGTGGTTTCAAAAGATTTTGTGTTCGAAAGCATGAAAAGCTCCAAGAAGTCTCGATTATATATGATGGCCGTGAAATTATGAGAATAGATATTGAAGCTCCAAATCTACATAATCTTTCATTGAGAGCATCTGCACGCACCATGTATGGCGTTAGCTTCATGCAAAAAACTAACAACACTGACTTATGAGGGGAATCCTTCTCTGATCTTTGCTGACTTCTCCTCCAACTTCAAATTTTCAAGTCATTCTCTGAGGACATTTGTGCTATATTCCGAGTGTGATTTAGAGGAAATTGATATCATTACCCCAAATTTACATTTATTTGAGTACAGAGCCGGATTTAGTCCTTCGTGACATGGGTCAATTGACCCACGTTGAATTCCAAAAACAATTAGAGAAAATTACATATTTTATTAAATGAACCATGTTGTGAAAATAAATTGACCTACCTTTATATGTTTGCACTTTGATCCATTAGTAGACATATTTTAAAATTTTATTTGGGCCATGATTCATTAATAGCCCACATATTTTTAATCTTTGAAATAAAAATTATGAAACAAATTTACATTGACAAAAACATGAATGGCGACTCTGTCTCTCCCGGCCACAACTCACTCGCTTTCTCTCTTGACGGGCTCCTCTAAAATTAGGTTTTTAACTTTTGTTAAAATCTTGAATATTGATAAGTTTGATAACGAATGCTTTGCGCAATATAATGAGTGATAACGAAGGATTGTTTGGTATCATATATTAAAAAAAATCAAAAATGTATTAGATGGTATTAGAGCATCACTAAGGTATACACGAAAAATTTGCACTAAGTTAGTACCAAACAAAATTTTTTGAGTGTATACTTACACTAATTTTTTTTCACATCAATGTGTACTAAATATTCACAGTAAATCTTTGTAAATAATATAAAGTACATCACACAAGGATGTGATGACAAAGTCATAATATAAGGATGCATTTGTATTATTTTTTATTATTATAAAATAGTGAATGGAGTCTGGTGTAAGGTTTAGTGTAACACTAAATTTAGTGTAATTTGTCAAGTATTTAGTGTTGTAGTAAACTAGTATGATGGTCGAAAACATGCCTTAATGGATCTTAAATCGAAGAGGAGAAAACACTGAATTTTATGGTGCAATTTTCATAATTTTTTGACTTGTCGTTTGTGATAATTTGTTTTAGGGGTAAATGAGTTTTGATTATCATAGAGGTGATCACATGTGTGCACCCTGATAACATTAAATAATGTTATATTTATTTTAATAATATTTACTATTTTTTTTATATTTATGTTGCATTTATTTAATAATAGATACTGATTTGGTTAATATTTGCAAATAGGTATATAAATGATTTGAGCATATAAAATACAAAAAACCCTCAAATATACATTATATATTTAAAATTTACGACTTTATATATTTAATAACACCTTAATAGTTTATGGTTTATATGTATGTGGATATGTAATTTGTGTGTGTGTGTGTATTTCGGGTGAAACGGGTGAATCAATGGATCACAAAATGTAATCCATATCCGATCCACTAAACATCCATATCCGTATCCATATCCGCTATTCATCCATTTAGATTGTCCATATCCATCACAAATAGATCTGGATGGATGGATGTCCACCGGGTCGAATGAGAATTGTCATGCCTAAACATACGTACATTAAGCATTCTTGATTAATACTACGTAATTGATTACATTATATATGATTGAGTAAGTTCAAACCTTATACTCCCTCCATCTCATTCTAAGTGTCTACTTTAAGTTTGCTCAAAGTTTTAAGAAATCCCATTATCTTTACTCTTCACTAATAAAATATCATATTTACCCATTAAAATCTCTTCTCTTTTGATTAGTTAATATACAAAGTAAACACTTTTAATTTAACAACCCAACATAAAAATATGGACAATTGTTATGGACGGAGAGAAGCATATACTACTATATCTATACTTACTAAAAAAAAGTGAGCAAGTTTAAACGTAGTACTATATGTTTTATAATTGATAAGGTGGAAAATATAATATAGTTTTCAGATTTTGAAGAGGTCGATGATGACTACTATACCCATATGTATGTATCAACATATATGTTGTTAAGTTGGCAACATTGACCGACTTCACAAGACGACCCCTTGAGTAATAAGTTTGCTCATTATCATGCATGTCATTAACCTTTCTTTGTATTTTTCCTCATAAAAATTAAATTATTGTCTGCAACGGCTCTATCGAAATCATATCCTTGACTTTGTAAACTCTTGACCTATGATTTTCTGTTCGTAAAGTGCTTTTGATTATCGAATAGTCGACAATTTCAAATTAAAGATTAACCTTTTCGTGAGGAAAAATATATTATTTGTAAAATATTTTCGTACAATAATATGTGTGAATTGAAAGAATTTAATTTAATTTAATTAAATCCAAAATGCATGCTCAGTTTCACAAGTAAAATCACTCAATAAATACACTTTAATACTCTTAATTAACACTTCTTCAGTTTTGCCACATTTAACTAGTCATTAAATCCTTAACGAATTTAACAAACTTATTATAATCACAGTTCATTATTACAGTACAATGTAACGTCTTATTTCTAAATCTATGACTAAATAAATCAATTCTAATCAATCTTTAAAATTAAACAACACATTCGTACATGAATTAAATCAATCGTGGGTTATTCTTTATTTGCAATTCTGTTTCTTGAACCCAAGCCTACTCTTTTCCAAATCATACTCCAAGTATATATTTTGTTGTTGATAGTTTCCTATGATTATCGATGGCCCGATTCTCGAACCAGACTCGATTACTTTGCTTGACACTATAGTCATACACAACACGCCCGAATCACCCAAAAACGAGAAGTAATCGGCGAGTGGTAGCGCTAATTTCGCACCACCTTTGAAATGAAATTTTAACTCAGGAAACTCGCCCGGTTTATCCCCGATGTTAAAACACGGGCGTAACCCGGTCTTATTTTCCACGTCAACAGCCCGTTTGTATTTTGACATTTGACTTTCAAACTCTTTGGATACCAGCTCGAACACATGGCCATCCATGAAGGTGAACGTTGTTCCGGAATCGATGATAGTCCCTCCGTTGCCATCAGATCCTGGCACAAGATAACTGTACGGGATTCTAACGGTCTTACCACCGACAGTTATTTTTCGAAGGTTTACGTAGTAGTAATCCTGAAAAGCTGATCTCGATGTCACGGGATTTTTATGGAACTTCGTGTAGCTCATTCCAGCATCAGAAGTGCTAGAATGAGAAGAATCTCGTGTGAGAATAAGCTCACTGCTCACCGGTTTATCGTCAAACCGGTGAGAAACTAAACAATATGAGAATTTTTTTAGACCCATTTGAACGGGTAACGAAGCCGGGCCACGCCCGAACCCAGCTATACCCGATGGTTGTCGGGTCGATAAGATAGAGCACCCGACAACAAAATCACTCACACCTCCCTCAGGGAAATTCAACGTTTCTGAGAGTAGCAACCCGGACGTTGACCCGGACCCGTATTGAAGCATATAAGCTGGGCAAATATCTTTACCATCATTACACTGGATCGGATCAGTTGACCCGAAAACCCACCCACATTTTTTGTTACTACATCCGAGAATCTTAACTGAGGAAGACAATCTCGGGATGAATTTTTTAATATTGGTCTGATTAACATTCGAGAAATCGCAATCGGAACATGTATACCGATGAGTACATGGGAACCAAACAAGACTGCTACCGGTATCCATAACAAATGATAGTTTCTGTTCGGGTGACCCGAACCCGAGTGAAACAGAGTATCCACCATAGCTTTGTGGAAACAGGGGAACTTGAGAATTAAAAACAGAGGAGTTCTGTTTGGGGTTTTTGAGATGATGTGCCCTAGCTAAGGAAGACGATGTGAGGTAATTTAAGGTCTGAATTAATGGGTTATGGTCATTGTTGGATTGTGGTTCTGCAATGTGGTTGTTGGTGATTGGTGTTAGAGAAAGTGTGATTGAAGAAGAAGATGATGATTCAGGGAAACAGAGGAAGGTGATAAGAGAGAGAATGGTGATGAGAGAAAAAGCCATTGAAGTGTTTTTTAGGTGAATGGATGAATTTTAATTAATTTAAGGAGAAAAAGGAAGAAAAAGTTAAATGTGAAATCACAGATTTGGTTAAAAGATAGAAGCAGGGGAAGGGTGAAGATAAGAAAAGGGACACCTTTAGAACGAGAGGTGGTTTTATTCTTGTTGTTATTGTTATGTTATTGTGGTGCTTTATCATTAATAATAATAGCAAATTCCAGCTCATTCCGTCAAGTTAAGTGATGATTGATGAATAGAATTCTTAGTAGTTGCTCAATGTATTATACTATTTTCTTAAAAGATGACTCTCAACTCTGAAACAAATTGACGCATCAATATATGGCAAATTAGTGTTACGTTAGTATTTTTAAAAAGCGACATAACACTACCAACCATGGTACATCACTCAGTTTTATCGGACCTCATATTTACCGGCATACCTTTATTTTCTATACTAAGTGACTAAAAAAAATGTGACGCCCACCAAACCAACGCCTAACTAACACGACGATGCCAACCACTTCAGTAAAACGAGGCTCAAACTAACCGAACACCCCGTGGGGAGAGGTCTAAGGATCTCGAAAGGGCAGGACAGTATGCCTTTAAGGGATCGAAAATTATCGATAAAAAAATAAAAAATATGGAGTAACTTTTTTAAATTATAAGTGACAATTTAAAATGTTTGCCCCTTGTATGATAAAATGGCATTTTTTACTCCTCATCTAATTTTTTTTAGCTCTGCTTTTGTTCTAAGGCTATCGCTTTTAAAGAAGTTTTGTTTGAAATTTTGTTTTGTTCACGTACTAATGAAATGCGAACCTACTTGTTCGTGTACTATCTTCATTTTAACGTATACTAACAATTTGTTTTCTTTTCTATACGTGAACATGTCAAATATTCATGCGTCCTATAAAATATAAGTTTGACCTCAAAGTTATTTATTGATGTAATCTTGACCTCAAGTTATTGATTGATGTTTCAATACCTTTTTTTTTTGTTTTGTAAATTTGTTTTATTATGAACAATTAAATGTTAATAAACGTAATAGCATATAAAAAATCGCATATTTTGAAAGTTTATTTAGTTTTTAATATTTTTGTATACTGTATATCTCGTTTGAGCCTTTCGTTGGTTTGTAGACTTATTTTAAAATAATGTAGCAAGACTAATTAAGTAGTAAATTCCTAACTATTTGTTCCTTAACCACCATTTATTGATACTATTATTATTTTTTTCTTTCCACTTTCATTATTCACGAAACAATATCCTAAACCAGTAAACTGTATAAACCTAATACAAATCTTCTAGCCAAGCCACATGTAATACATATCTTCTTCTAACCTTTTTTTTTTTTTGTGATCCGTCATCTCATACATATCATCACCACAATTTTTGCAAGTTTCATAAGTCACACCACGTTCCAAAATTAGAGATGACAAAAATCATACATCTTTTTCCTCCCAACATATGTCATGGTATCTTTAGGTTCACGAACCTAATCGAAGCATTTCATGCAAAGCGGATTCATAAGATTATACGGTTTGTCCGTATCGAATCATGAACATCCCTTGTTTCCCCATTCGAATACCGCTATCTTCTCTTCATCATGTCACCAAATGTGGGCTACTTGGTGTGCCGTAAATTTTTAAAATAAACTTAGGTACTAGAAGGCTAGAAGCAACAACTTATTAGACTGGATTAGGTACGTAGGACACGGTTTTGGAATATATTTACCTTTCTAGAAGGAAAGCATTCTGTTAGTATGATGTCATTTCCTTTGTTTTTCAATTTTCTACAAGTATTTTATTTTGTAAATCTTTTTATATATAGAAATTGGATGAGACGAGGAACATTTTTTTTTTTGTCTTGTGTGAATAATGTGGTTGAATTAAATACAACAAGTGTGGTTCTGGTTGATATAAATGCAGTCAAGGAAAGCGGTCGGTATTAAAAACTTAAAAGCTGTAATTGTTTTTACAAAAAATAAAAGTATACAAAAGGGATGAAGGTTAGCGAAGAAAAAGTGTTTTTAATAGCAGATAATAAATAAAATTAAAACACTTCCCTTAAAACTAGAGTACCCCTTATTTATTTGCTAATTTTTGGAAAATAAATGGGCAACTTAATTGTTAAGTATATATATTAACACTTTAAATTAAGGAATTTCAAACACTTGAAGTAAGAAACATATGATCTGTTTTTCTATCTTCTGAAATACAATGGGATTTCAATGCACAAGTTATGAGTAAATATGGAATTCATAGACCAAAATTCAACACCTATCAAGTAACTAAAGAAGCTAGCAATGCATGAAAGGGATCGGCAACGAGAAAAATCGACCCTACTGATCGAGAAGCCCCCAGCTAAACAAGGCCGACACCAATATGCGACAAAGGTCCCATAGCAGACCCCAAACATACCTCTCGGGTTTCAAAATCCAGTTGTACCACTTTGGTCAACTGTTGGAGATCCAAAAAGGATAAATTATTGCAGCTTCCCTGTAACATAAGTTTCAAAAAGCTTATAAGAGACCTTAAGTAACTAAGTTTTTTTGTGTTCATAAATCAGGGACTTTTGGGCAACATTATTATCCAGATGTAAGTACTCGATCATGTATGATCGAGTCCTCTAGTTAACTAATGGTGGTTTTAATATACCAATAATTTATGGTTTGATGTTTGTTATATAGATTGTATAACTACAAAACTTTGTCTATGGCAGACCTTATACCTTTATGCAGAAGCATGTGTGTAATTTAAGATGATTATGGCGTCTTACTCACACTCTGGAACACTCATTCTTTGAATCTAGCAGTATTTTAATATTTTCTGACGGTGAGTTATTATTTAATGTGTCAGAAAATAGTTTCATTTGTTATTTGAAAATAAATGGGGAAAAGAGTCAAATAATTTATTGTGACTGGTAAATTATTACTTGTTTTAATTTAATTTAGTTGATGGTAAAATAAAATAATGTTTCCCCACAAATGGTTTTTAAGTTCCAGACAATAGATCAAAAAGGGGACAAAACTAGTACACATATTATCTAGTATATGTGTAAAATACGTACGAAAGTTCAAAAACTTTCTAGTAAATTCGATTGGGAGCTAGAGGAAGAATTTGAACCCTAACAAACCCTAAACATAAACTCAATTCATCCAATTCTTGTGAAATCATCCCCTAACCTTCCTGTTCTTGGTCTGGTCGAGTATAACCACGCACAAGGACGATTGATAATTTGCAAAACAAGCTTTGGAGAAAAATTGAAGCCTTAAAACTTTGAATTGAGCTTCAATAACGTAGATTAACTATCCTATCATCATTATCAACAACTTGTAAGTGTTAATTTCTTGATTTCTATAACCCTAGAAAATGGGGTTTTGGGTATTTGATTGAATTAACATGATTAATCTTGAATTAAGACTTGTAGTGATTATATAATGGATAGTTGAAAGTTAATTCATGATTATAAGTGAAACCCTAAGCTAGAAATGATATAATTGTCCATATATATGGTTGCCGGTGAGTTGAATCGGCGGTTACATGTTGACTTTTGTTTACATCCGTCAGATCTACCTAACTTTTAATCCTGACCGTTGCAACTTGTATTTGTTGGTTATCGACGGTTTTTTTTGTGTCGGTTTTTTTTCCAGATCTTTCCAACGTCTGCACACAAGGAGTAGTTTTAATAATATATTATAGGTTACTTATTTAATTTAGGTAATATTTTTATTTTCTTTGATAACTTTTTATATATAATGTTTGGAATAATTATGAATATATATTAATAATCAGTGTAATTTTATCTACATTTTGATATAAATTTTATCGTCATATGATATATATTTAACGAACGTATTTTTTTGTCTCGAAATTAATTTTTTTTTTGTATCAAAATGTAGATAAAAATAAACTAGCCGTAGTGGTATATTTGGATTAATACAAAAAGTTATATAAGAAAAGCTAAAAGCGAAAAACACAATAGTACGTTAATAACATTATTTGAATATAAAATACAATTTGATATTAATGCCCATGTATGTTTTTTCAGTTGTATTCGACCTGCATACTTTCAAACCTCCATTATCAATAACAACAATTAAGGGTCTGTTTACACGTATCATTTTTTTTACATATGTAATTATGTCAATGGTAATGTTCTAATATATTTTAAAAGTTTATTATAAATTCAAAGTTTGTAGTAGTTTATAGTTCAAATATAATTCAGTTGTCAACTTTATGTGTGATCGTGGTGGTATTTATCAACATTGTTAAAGATTTAAATACTTAAATGAGCATCATTGTATTGTTACACACAGACGCATCGTTACACGTTATCATGCCCAAATATAACACAAATGTTAACATCTTCCATGCAAATACGGCTGTATATTTACATTAACTTTACGATATTACTGAGGTTTTTATATGACATCCATTTAACTGGACAACGTCCAGGTTAAATACTTGTTGAATTATGATCATGATAAAAGTGGTGGGTTTAGTTGAGTATTCATAAATTATAGCTTATAATCATGTTAGAATGGTTAGTTGATACTTAAATCATGATTATAAGCTAAGACCTAATTTAGAATCGAATAAATTGACTAAGTGTTCATGAGAATTACGATGATTATGATGAATTTGATGGGTTATATGAAGAAATTAGTATTGCTTACTAATTAGTATACTTAATTGATAATTAAAGAGGATTGTGTGAAATTATTTAGTTAAGTATTCATTAGACCAAATATTGATGCTTTGATGAATTATTGATGTTGAAAGTTAATAATCTTGTTAATGGTTTAATTATATTAGTTAACAATGATTAAGATGGGTGAAGGTGAGAAGGTGATCATAATGATCATAAAGTTGATTAGTGAAAATTAAAGTAGCTTAAAATGATGGTATGATCCTAATAATTATGAATTTTTGATGTTAAATGATTATTCATAATCTTGAAATAATGAATGTTGAATTAATACAAGTTAGTGATAAGTTGTTTGATATAATTACAATTGTATAATGTTATATCAATATTGAGACAAGTGTCAAGTGACTAACTTGTGTTGTTCTATTGTATTCTCAGATGTTGAGAAGACTCAGTGACATTAGACTACTGAGTGGACGACTGAGATATTCGGTGAGTGGATCTTTAATCCTCAGTGTGATTTAGTTGTAACAAGTTTGGTTACAACGGGTAAACGTATTATTACTGCTTTTGTTGCCATGATAATTTTGGTTTATTAGTAATAATATTGTTGCTAGACTGTTTAGTCTGATAAGTTGACCTGATTGAGTGTGTGAATATGTGAGCACGTGATATAGTTGGCCTTCGGGCATCAGTTGTTAATGAGGTCAACAAGTTGATTCAGTTGGTTGAGCTAATTGGTTATTGTGTGAATTACACAGGATTTTGCTTCATTCGTTGTGTGTAGAACCTGTGTTTGAGTATAATAACAATTAGCTATCGGTCTCGTCCGTTATGGCCATACGGATATGATTGGGTAAGTGTTCTTTGAGAGCCACCGCGGTAGTAGGGTTTCTCAAGAGCCACCGATCCTCATTATTAAGTTGTGATGTTGGTAAACTGTTGCATGGTTGAAAAGTTGTATTGTGTACTTGTGTAATTAGTGTTAATTGTTGTACACAAGGTTGTTATGCTAAGTTGGGATGTTGATTAATTATTCACTCACTTAGCGTTATGCTAATCCCCCACAATAACACTTCTTGCAGGTTATGGATATAATAAGGGTGGGCAAGAAGTCGGACGGGAAGGAATGTTTGACAACGAGATTTGACTCTGATATTGATTTGTATAAATCATTGTTATATCTTGTTTTCATAAAATACCCATGCTGATAAATTATGATTTTAAAAGGTTGAATTTTATATGTTGACTAGATGATGTAAATTATTAATGTCTATTTGGACTTACACTTTTGATATATTATATTTAAATGATGCTAAAATGAGGGGTGTTATACGCTCACTTCAATTGATTCATATTCAGAATATCCTAATACACATCCTTTGTTTGTATAGTGTATTTGGTTTGAACTATATAAGTCTTTCTATAGTTTAATACATACATGTTTCATGAGCTGCATGCAATGAAGATTCTAAGTGTCAGAGTACACTTCACCCGGTCGGCCGGTCTGCAATTGATTATAAAACTAGTAGAGATCAACAAGGTACCTGTAAGCTACAGATCACGAGATCCGATTGAATACACTTTTGATGAATCTGTGACGAAATTCTTATTATATTTGATTGAGAGATTCATACAGGGTTCAAATACATAAAAAAGAGACTATATAACATGGCACTTTTAAGTTGGTTCTAGTAATCTCATTTTCTGAAAACATAAGAGAGTTGATTTTATCTAGATTTGGCTACTAGCTATTCTGCATTTTATAAATTAATGCGGTCCTTTTAGTGACAACTTTTTTTGCTTCCGATAATGTAATTAGTACATAACATCCATTTTAACTTTGATATTGTTTGGCTACTTTGTCTTTTGTCCTGAAACTAATTTTTAAATTAAGAGTCAACGTACTCCATGGTGTAACAAAGGAAGTTGGGTTGAGACTATTTGCATAAAATTTTCTTAGATATCGTTTTTACTAGTCTTAACAAGAACTCTCGTGTAAATTCTCCCAAACAACAATGGGAGTTTTTAACCAATCAAACAGTTTACATGATAAAGATGATTTAATATGATAAAGAGTTATTCTTTAAGATACAATTACACAAAAGAACCAGATAAAATTGTGTTGTCTTCCATTATGAGTGCTTGTGCCGGAATAGCTAGTATTCAACTTGGCGTATTGGCCAACAAATGCATTAGCAACTCACAAAAATTGTTACTTCGTACATGTCCTTGAATAACTCCCTAATTACTATGTACACATATATGGAGCTATACTGGATGCTAGGGTGATCTATGACGGCTCATCATAGATCATTGATGAGATGAAATCGTGTAAAGATGTGATTTCGTGGAACTCAATGATTGGTAAATATGCATCTCATGGGTATGCAACAAAGGCCTTAGGACTTTTTGGTTTGATGAAGAGCATATCAATGAATAAGGCTATAATGAAGCCAACGTATATAACATTCATTTATGTTTCAAATGCGTATGTTGGGTTAGTTGAACAAGGGAGAATGCATTTTATTCCCATGGTTAACGAATTTGGTATTGAAGTATTGAACCCAGGGTAGAACATTATGCCACCCTTGTGGATATAGTGGGTCGAAATGGACAAATTGATGAGGCGATGAATTTGATCAAAGGAAAGACAGTTGAACCTGATAGCAGTGTGGGGTGCGTTATTGGGTGCCTGTAAAGTACATAACAATATTAAATTAGCAAAGGTTGTTGCTGAAGCATCGATACGTCTTGAACCTGAAAGCACTATAATGTATGTTGATATGCTGATGTTGGAGAATGGGATGATGCAACATATTTTTTGGACGTTAATGGACAAACGTAATATGAAAGAAGGAAATAGGGTACAACATGGTGGACTTTAGTTTGGAACTTTGGATGATTTCTAACTACATAATATTGATGAAAGAGAGATTAAAATACATAAATAATATGCTACATATGCATACAGAGGAACTTTGGTTCTAGTAAATATCATCTACTGAAAACATGAGAGTTGATTTTATCTAGATTCGCTACTGCAAGTGCTGCATTCTTTTACCTACATTTTTTTCGCTTTGGATAATGTAATTATCACATAACATCTACGTAACTTTGATATTGTTTGGCTAATTTTGTTATCATGATACTAATTTTCAAAAAAGCCATCTCCGTAGTGTTTTGTAAGAGAGTTGGGTTTGGCATATTTTCATTGACTTTTCATATAAATCATTATTAGTAGTCTTAACCAGATCTCAGGTGTAAGTTCTATCAATCCACAACTATAAATTTTAACACATACAATTGCAATCCAACTGTTTATATGATAAAATGATTCAACATGACAAAAAATACATATTCGAAACAGTGTGTGGGCATGCAAGGTTTTATCTATGATAGAAGAAGTGTCTCAAAACTTATGGACCTGTCATAGAAACTTACATTTGTGTGATTCGGTATAAAGATTCAGTACAAAAATAATATTTTTAATGAACAATACAATATGAGAAATGACCAATGGTGTCATATATATTAGGAGTTGTGCGCATTCATTACCCTTTGAAAAAAGTAAGTTTCCCTACTCTTTGTTTAGGTTAGGCTTACCATTGGTCATTTTCTCGCTAATGATCTAACGATCACATCATACTTCTGTTAATGCAAAGTAAACGATGCCAATTAATCTATCACTTGACCATTTCTTTTCACTCTCAAGTTAAGGCTCTGATATCGCGTAAAAAGTTATGTTTTTACTACTGATATCTCTCTCATTCTAGAATGATTCTTGGCATTTTAAACTCAAAAACAATACAAATCAATGATATTATGCTAAGATGGTCAAAACAAGGTTGCACGACAAAAATCAAGCAAAACGGATGAAAAACGAAGATTCCACACACGTTTGAAGATTCAAGGCATCAAAACAAGATTTCAAGACAAAAGTGCCCATCATCAACATACATCTCATCCAAGATGTTCGTATTCAAATTACGAATCCAACAGAAGCAGAATCAACAAAAACGGATAAAGAATGAAGATTCTACGCCCGCCGGAAGATCCAAATGATTCGTACGCAATATCTGGAGATAGGAGACATATTTTTGGGATATCTTTACAGCAAAGACTTTTTTTTAATTACGAATCCAACGCAAAAAGAATCAACGCAAACGGATGCATAACGAAGAAGATACGCATGAATTAAGTAACACAGCGAAAGACGACGGACCGGGACGGGTGGCAGCCATCCGCCGCCGGCATGGTGGTGGGCGGCGCCGCCCTCCCTCCCCCCATCTCTTTTCCGCTTTTCCGTCCTTGCATGTACCCGGTGCACCACCTTTCGCTATTTTTCCGTACCCGGTGCACCACCTTTCGCTACTTTTCCGTACCCGGTGCACCACCTTTCACTCTTTTCCTAATGTGAGCCTAGGGATGCTAACGTGAGCCACATTTTCCCTATAAATAGATCCCTAAGGCTTCCATTTGAAAATGTCCCATGTATGCATTAGGCATAATTCTCTCTTTACTTTCTCATTCTATTTTCTTAATTCAAAATTAGTGTTAGGCTAGTTAGGGAGCTTGTTTAAAGTAGAACGAAAGATATGGAACATTTTGTAATCTTTGGTGTACGCTTGGAGTTACGCTTATTAATTCAAGTCTATTCCTTCTCGCATTTTAATCCAGGTTCTTTATATCCTATTCTATCTTAATTAAATATGTATGTTTCAATTATGCTAGAATTAGTTTGTGCCATGATTAGCGAGTATATTACTATTGTATTTGTTGTGATGTAGTTAGCATAGATAATTGTGAGATGACTTTAATTATGTCGTGAAATAATATGACGGCCCCTATTTGACTGTTTACTCGGTATAGTGCTGGAAATGCTTTTAAGCAAAGTACATACGTATGGAAGCCGGTAACGACCGAAGGTAGTTGTATTATGGATCGACATTATAAAACAGAAACTTTATGAACGGACTTATCTTATGATTTTAAACCTAAAACTTATATTTCGATTAACAAACGTGATTGTAACCCTGTAAAGAGGAGTCGCGAACCTTGATACTTGGTCAATAGTTATATGTGTAAAAACTATGTTTTTAACTGTAACGTCATGCGAGCATCATAAAATGCAATGTGATTACGTGGACTTGCCATGAGTATTGTACACTTTCGATCACAATGTACTTATCATGTAAACATGGTGAAGCAATTAAATTCACAATGGAAACATCGGTAAACGATCAAATACACTGTGAATCACCATAGCATTTTCCGACATGGTTTGGGTTTAACTTTATGCAAAAAGCTGTCAGCATTTTAATTAGCATTTTAATTAGATTAGTTAATTTAGATTAGATTAGAGTAGGTAGGCTACATGCTAAATAACAATTTACGAAAACCTAGGGATTTGTTAATTGTAATGAGAAAGGAAAGTTTGAAATCTAAACTACACTGATATCCTTTCCTTAAAATACGAAACCAAAAGTAAGATACGCAAAAAACCTGAACGTTTTCCCTGCTTATCATTCTTAAGTTTCATTAATAGGAATTGGTTAATAAGTCCGAACATAAATTCTAAGTTAGTTGTTTAATGGATTTGAAATCTTTATCGTATTAAGAACGGTTAGACTTGCTAATGACTTGCTACTCTATTCCTTCACCCACGAGCGAATACGTTCAATAATACGGGTCACTGACTCCCTCCCAGGAGAGTGTGGAGAGTTGAGCATCGTCTGTCTGATCAGAATCATGATACCTTAGTTCCTCGTGACATATTAGTTGATAACCGACTAATAGGGAACTTATTGGTTATACCACTGGGTATTGAATCCACTAGACATTTCCAATTTAGATAATCGTCTTCCTATAAGAGTCATCATCCCACATTATTAGCTAACGAACTCACAACAAATACTACTTTTATCATCTGATTTATTATTACATTTTATTCGCTTTATTTAGTTTACTTAGTTAACTGAACCAAAACCCCCAACGCACTCTTTTAAACCTTTACTAGAAAAGAAAGATTGATTGGATCACCTCCGTTTCAATTCAGTTTCTCTTTAAGAATACCTCTAGGTCATACTTACCATCTACTAGCCTTTGATTCAGTATTAGTAAGTCATACTTAGACCCCAGCAAATATAAATTTAAAACAAACCAATTGCGATCCGTACGTCGTCTTCATACGACCGTTCGGGTCACAACAAGTTTTTGGAGCTGCTGCCGGGGAGACTAACTCTCCGATACAGAGGCCCAACCAATCCCAATTCTAGTAAACTCTTTGGATAGAACCTTCTAAAAAAAACACAAAAATAAGTATTTACTTTCTTGTCTTTCTTTTTTAGTGTATGACCTGTTCCCCTAGATCTGCATCATTGTTTAACTTCCATGATCCAGAAATTATAATACGTACCATTCGACGAGAAAAGAAGCAATCCGCACTTAGATAAGCAATGGCTGAACGCATCACTCTCGCTGACAACAGTAAACCCTCTATCGAAGGAAGAGGAGGACCAATTCTCTACCCTGAAACCCCTGGTCAATCTTTCGAGCTTAAGCACCACATCATCCAACTAATCCAAAACCACTGTCAATTCCATGGATCACCCAGTGATGATCCAAACTCTCACCTCAACAAGTTCATATCTCTTTCAAACTCCTACAAACAAAACGGAATTAGTCAAGACACGATCCGCTTGTATTTTTTCCCTTATTCACTCACACATCATGCACAAACATGGTTTGAAGGTTTAGAGACCGGCTCTATCCCTTCATGGACTGTGATGGCAACAAAGTTTCTAACCAAGTACTTTCCGCCTTTTAAACAAACCAAACTTCGAAATGACATCATGAACTTCCACCAAGCTTTTGATGAGTCATTATACACCGCATGAGAACGATTCAAAGGAGCCTTGAAGAAATGCCCTAATCACCGACTCGACAAATCCGCACAATTGTGTACCTTCTATAATGGTTTAGACCCTAACCACCGAACCACCCTCGACGCTGCCGCACAAGGAAGCTTCATGGCAAAGACCAACGAAGAAGGATGGAACCTTATAGAGAACATGACTATGCATCACCACGATTGGAACTCTGGAGATCACTCAACATCTTCAGCACCTCTCGCTGCATCAAATCCAATTCCAGTTGAAGCAATTAAGGTATTAACAGAGAAGATGGACTCACTTGTCAAACAGTTTGGAGAACTTAAGAAACAACAACACCAAGTACACCAAGTGCAAGTCTGTCAACACTGCACCAACCCGCAACCACCTGGTGAATACCAAGTTGAATACGAAGAAGCAGATGGCACCGTCTACTATGCTCAGTTTCCTGCTCGGCTACAAAATTTTCCATCCGGTTTCAATCAAAACAACAACCAACCTAGAGGACCTCCATTCCAACCAAGAAACAACCAACCACCATACCAACCCCGATACCCACCTAGATAACCACCTTACCCACAACAATCACAACCTTCTTATAACCAACCCCTCGCACTTCCTGCACCAACTTCCGACACAAACCAAACCCCTGAACAACCTGCGAAGACAAATGCCCCAGCTTCAAGTTCGGATGACGCCTTCACCCAGTTCATGCAAGGTCAACACATGCTCAACCAAAAGACATCCGCCAGACAAGATCAAGACGACCTCTTTATGAGAAATCAACTGACTGTGCTAAAGAATTTGGAAGCTCAGATTGGACAATTGGCACAACGTCTCGATAATAGACTCAGAGGAAGTTTGCCTAGCAACACGGTTCACAACCCACATGTTGAGGAAGCAAAGCAACTTACTACCACCGAGGAAGCATCTACTACACCACCAGCTGCTGTTTTAGTAAAAGAGGAAGAACAAAAAATCAAGATACCAGCTGTGGAAACCACTCCGACCATAAACAAAGAGGTTAGGATCCCTTACCCCGCTAGACTTAAAGCTCAACCCAAGAAATTATCATCCTTTAAGCTAGATGGAAAATTCCTTGATACCATGTCTAGAGTTCCCGGTCGTAATAAGTACATTAGAAAATTAATATCCACTAAGGATAAACTGCCCGAAGTAAACAATATTCCCCTTAGTTCTGAAACCTCAGCCCTACTTAAGAATAGCCTTCCCGAAAAATTAGGAGACACCGGTAGATTTACACTCCCTTGTTCTATTTACCAATCCGGAGAAATAAGCGCCTTGCCCGACTTAGGAGCCAGCATTAACCTTATGCCCTACTCCCTGTTTAAAAGGCCGGAACTTGAAAACTTGAAACCCACTAAGATGACCGTCCAGCTAGCTGATCAATCTGTTAGATACCCAAAAGGAATAGCTGAAAACGTTCTAGTTCAAGTTAAACAAATTTTTCTTTCCAACGGATTTCGTGGTAATGGATATCCACGAGGACATAAACATCCCGATTATCCTTGGAAGACCATTCATGAACACAACTAAAGCAGTAATTGATGTGTATAACCACACGATTGTATTACGATCACATAGTGAAAGCATTACTTACAAGATTGACCAACCGGAATGCACCCCAGAAGAAGAAGAATGTTATGCTATATCAACAGGCATAATTTGTTCCGATGACGAATCATAACCAGAGGAGGAGCAACATTTCACTCGATCATCAGTTTTCATCTCTGATTCTGAGTATGAACCAGAAGAAAAGGAAGAATATGAAGAAGCAGAGGAAGAAATTTAATCTGAAGACGAAGAACCTGAAGAAGAGGAAGAAGAAACTAAGGAGGAGGAAGAAATCGAAGAAAAAGAAGAGGAAGAAATGGAGGAAGATGAAGATCAAGCTGATTCACCACAGATGGCTGAAGTCAAAAGAATACAAGACTGCAAAGACTACACTTCATCAGAAGAATCCTTTGATTATGGAGCCATCCACCAAGAGCTCAGATCCACTCATCTCAAAAGAATGGGAAACATTCTTGACTCTTATCTCGATCCATCGAAACCTTTACCAGAACCCGACTCCGAGACATAGATACTTTTGAAGAAGAACTCCGAACATCACAGCACCCAGACCTGTATGCTAAACTCCTACAAAGAATTTCTGCATATAAGGCATGACAACCAGGAAGCTTTGTTGAAGAAAACCTTCAAGACACCATTATGGAAGTTAGAACCATCGAAATCGACAGTACTCAACCTTTCAACAATGCACCCTCAGATGAAGAATTCCACCGATTCCCAGATTCACGAGACAAAGATTTCGACTACAAGAGTATCGACTTTGACGGCGATTTTATTGACGTCACTATCGATGAAAGCTCTATTCCAAAAACCCCTCTTGCTCCACTAAATTCCCCCATCATCACAGCTGAGAGATTAGAGATTCCGCTCATAGATACTCACCAAGACATGATTGAACTAATTGATGAATACACCGATGTGCGCATCATTGTAGAGGCTATCAAAGAATCAACCAATGACTACAACACCGCTCAGAGACACCTGATAAGGCAGATTGAACGAGAATATGATTCATACCTAGCTAATTATGGAGAACTAGTACCCCAAACTTTGCTCAGACATATCCAAGAGTTCTCCGACTCCCTTCAAGAACAAGTCACCAGAGAAGCTCAACAACCAGAAAGGCCAGACTAACCAATGGAAGAAGTCGAGTTCTGCAGCAACCAAAGGCAAATATACCAAAAAGTATATTGTACCTTAGCCGGATCAGCTTTTCCCTACTCATCAAGCCAGAAGGCTATACTTGCATCAATGAGAACCCATATTGAAAGAGCTACTGGAAATCCGTAGAATTATGCTGACATAAGAATGGTGGGAGATCTTAGAACCCTTCTAGATCTCATCGAAACTGGAGAACATCTCACAACTTCGGAAAAGTTCGGGATCGTCATTCACTCCACTATTGGTCATCACGTTGAACTAATAATTGATGAACTAAATCAATCAGCATTCGAAGAAAACACTCATGACATTCCAACACGTTATTGGCACATGTCACAAGTCAACTTAGCATCCTATGTAATAGATCGACTGCGTAAAATGTATGAGGAAAAAGACATAAAAATTGACGCCTACCGCAATGGATACCGCGAAATATTCAGCAAGTTAATCTACGTATTCACTGACTCGGATTTTCCCTTCAACCGCGAACAACATCAACTCATCAGACAAGTATGTCAAGCCACTAGATCCTTCAGAGGATACCCATTGGCCAGTGATTTTGAAGAAGTAAAAACTGAATTCATGGCTTTAATCACCTCAATAGGCAGAAACCACCCACAACGTGAAATTGTTCAAACTCACACCTGCACTCGAATTGACCCTAACGGACCAGTCACAAGGGCAGTTCGATACATCAGCTATGGGATGACAATCCTCGAAAGATTAGCCACTGATCACTTCAAAAGTTTCAGAATGGAATCCACCCCTCCACCAACTCTCATTACTGACATGATAGAACAGTTTCTGCAATATTTTCCTCCACGATACACCCTACCTAGGAACCACAGTGACCACTCTAGCACCATGGACACATCCAGCATCATCTGAAGAAGAAAGGACTAAGTTGAGCTCTCGACTTTAAAAGAGCGCTTCTCATGAGGCAACCCGTGTTTTTACATTTCTGCAATTTTACTTTCCAAGAAGTGATGAAATCTCTGACAATCTTTCACACTCGAATCATACAAAGCATGCTCCAGCCTGCAAGAAAATATCAACACCAGAAGAATAGTATATCCGACGTGTTCACACCTACGAGACCAATCACAAGAAGACTTGATCAAGAATGCACCAAAGAAGACGGAATCTGGCACATGCAACCCAAGGAACACTGCAACCATCGGGGAGTACTTCTATACCGTCTCTTTCATTTGTTTAAATATACCATATCCATTATGCTTATCACTAAGTGTGAGATTCAAACCCAAAACACACTACTAAATGAATACGTCTTAGATGTTTAAATTCCTAAGTGTGGGATTTTCACCCCAATTAGAGCTTAGATAAACATCGAGGACGATGTTCCTTTAAGTGTGGGATAGCAGTAGTTACACTATTGTAAAATGGATAATGGTATATGCTTGATTCTAAGTCGTTACTCTTTAAGACCATGCTTCTCCAAAAAAATAAACAAAAATTTTCAAAAATTGAATTAAGAATATGTTGAAAATGAAAATTTTAGACGAAGAACGATTTACTTTGAGGAAGAAGGACGAATAAAATACAAATTCTTTTGAAAAATGAGTTTAGTAATCCCATAAAGAGCATCGCATGACTAGGCACACAACAACCAAACTTTCGATTCGTGAGGTATCTTAAGCCATATAAAAAACATTCACTTTTAATGCTTCACTTTTTCGATTCTTGAGTGTGCCGATGTATGCGTTTAGAATCAGAACTTGCTCCTGTTATGCAATTCGAATCCAGATTGGTTAGTGAAAAGGAGATTGAATCACATCATTCTTAAACCCATCTGTATACCCGTACACCCATACACCCAAGAAAAAAATAGATACGTTATCCCTTACTTTCTCAAAAGCATCCCTAAACTTTAAAACAAGTTCCAAAGATGAAAGAGATAAATCGTAAGGAGACGACGTCGAAAAAAAAAAGAAGTTCAAGAAAGAAAAATCCGAAGAAAAGGAAATCAATAGGAGAAAAAGTCTCCTTCCGCAAACACCAAAAAGACGTCAATCCTCCCAAAAGTTCCAACTTCAACAAAAGAAACCCATCGAAAACCCAACAAAACCCCCTCTCATTCCACAAACACTCTACTTCGAAAAACCCTACATCACTTCTCCTAGAATGATTGTGGCTAGATCAACTTCGCACTCACCAAAAAGGTAACGATTTAATTCTCGATCAAGCCTATGATGATAAACGATGCATGACTGGCGTTCTGAGTGATTGATAATATTAGAATAGGTAACCCTAAACACTTTGAGTGATTTGAGTGACCACCTAGAGAGGATCGCCTAGTCATGTATCCAAGATCAAAGATCAAAAGCATGCTCCCAAAGATTACTACCCTATTTTTTCAAAGAACGAATATTTTATTTTTCAAAACCCCCCTTAGTAAAAAGTTCTACCCTAAAATATTTCATTATCTGCTTATTTTAACCATGCTTGAAATTCGAGTTTGCTTGAGGACAAGCAAAGTTCTAAGTGTGGGATACTTGATATCGCGTAAAAAGTCATGTTTTTACTACCGATATATCTCTCATTCTAGAATGATTAATGGCATTTTAAACTCAAAAACAATACAAATCAATGATATTATGCCAAGATGGTCAAAACAAGGTTGCACGACAAAAATCAAGCAAAAACGGATGAAAAACGAATAATCCACACACGTTTGAAGATTCAAGGCATCAAAACAAGATTTCAAGACAAAAGTGCCCATCATCAACATCCATCTCGTCCAAGATGTTCATTTTCAAATTATGAATCCAACAGAAGAAGAATCAACAAAAACGGACAAAGAATGAAGATTTTACGCCCGCTGATTCGTATGCAATATCTGGAGATATGAGACATATTTTTGGGATATCTTTACATCAAAGTCTTCGTTTTTGAATTATGAATCCAATGCAAAAAAAATCAACGCAAACGGATGCATAACGAAGAAAATACGCACGAATTAAGCAACGCAGCGAAAGACGACGGACCGGGACGGGTGGCAGCCAGCCGCCGCCGGCCTGGTGGTGGGTGGCGCTGCCCTCCCTCCCCCCGTCTCTTTTCCGCTTTTCCGTCCTTGCGTGTACCCGGTGCACCACCTTTCGCTACTTTTTCGTACCCGGTGCACCACATTTCGCTACTTTTCCGTACCTGGTGCACCACCTTTCGCTACTTTTTCGTACCCGGTGCACCACCTTTCACTCTTTTTCTAATGTGAGCCTAGGGAAGCTAACGTCAGCCACATTTTCCCTATAAATAGAGCCCCAATGCTTCCATTTGAAAATGTCCCATATATGCATTAGGCATAATTCTCTCTTTACTTTCTCGTTCTATTTTCTTTCTTCAAAATTAGTGTTAGGCTAGTTAGGGAGCTTGTTTAAAGTAGAACGATAGCTAGGGAATATTTTGTAATTTTTAGTATACGCTTGGAGTTACGCTTATTAATTCAAGTCTATTCCTTCTCGCATTTTAATCCGGGTTCTTTCTATCATATTTTATCTTAATTAAATATGTATGCTTTAATTATGCTAGAATTAGTTTGTGCCATGATTAGCGAGTATATTACTATTGTATTTGTTGTGATGTAGTTAGCATATATAATTGTGGGATGACTTTAATTATGTCGTGAAATAATATGGCGGCCCCTATTCGACTGTTTACTCGGTATAGTGCTGGAAATGCTTTTAAGCAAAGTACATACGTATGGAAGCCGGTAACGATCGAAGGTAGTTGTATTATGGATCAACATTATAAAACGGAAACTTTATTTATGGACTTATCTTATGATTTTAAACCTAAAACTTATATTCGCCTTTCGATTAACAAACGTGATTGTAACCCTGTAAAGAGGAGTCGCGAACCTTGATACTTGGTCAATAGTTATCTGTGTAAAAACTATGTTTTTAACTGTAATGTCATGCGAGCATCATAAAATGCAATGTGATTACGTGGACTTTCCATGAGTATTGTACACTTTCTATCACAATGCACTTATCATGTGAACATGGCGAAGCAATTAAATTCACAATGGAAACATCGGTAAACGATCAAATACACTGTGAATCACCATAGCATTTTCCGACATGGTTTGGGTTTAACTTTATGCAAAAAGCTGTCAGCATTTTAATTAGATTAGTTAATTTAGATTAGATTAGAGTAGGTAGGCTACATGCTAAATAATAATTTACTAAAACCTAGGGATTTGTTAATTGTAATGAGAAAGGCAAGTTTTGTAACACCCGCCAAATTAGGACTAGTAATTAGTTCCTAATTAACAGTTAATACATGTAATTAGTTCTGTATTAGGCTAATTAATGTATCGAAATATATATTGTCGAATATATACGAATATGCGATTTGATTAAATCGTACGCGTTTCTAAATCGAATGTAATACGGCTCACTTAAAATACGGACGTTGGTGAACAATTTTATTGAATAAGAAAACATTATTTAATGACGACCTTATATCCAAAATATTATTCTGATAATATTTCATATTCATTTCGTATAATTGACAACTTACGCGATTAAAACGTAAACGCGCAAACAAAACAAAATAAATTAAAGTCATGATTTATAATCCAAGTATTAAGTATTTTGATAAAATACTTCAACATAAATATCGAGTAATTAATTTCTCTTTAAAAATGTACAATTAAATATTTTAGATAATTATTTAAAGTTTAAACGAACGAGAAAACGAACACCGCCCGAAACGCGAATGCACGGAGTTAAAAAGTGGAGACCCACACCCGGTGGGCCCCCACCGAATCTGCCCAAAAAGGGGGGGGGGAACCCCTCCCCACCCTCATTCTCATCCATCACTCTCTCTCTCTACTCCTTTCTTCCTTTTTCTCTCCAACCAAACCACCACCACCACTTCATTAAAATCACCAAAAAGCACCATTAAACGTCCTCAAAATTCAAGGCTCATTTGAAGAAAAACGTTCACCTCATCACGATCTACAACGCTATCTTTTCGGAATCTTGATTCACCACTTTGTAAGTTTCCGACAAAATCTCGAAACCTTTCGATTTCAAGTGTTTTTAAGTTTTAGTTGTTTCTTTAAGCTTAGAATGTCCTTATAAGGGTTGGGTAAAAGAATCAGACCAAACGGAAACCCGAAAACTCATTTTTGGCTCAAAAATTCGTTAAGAGCCCTAAGTGTCGCAACGAAGATGCAGTATAGCGTCACTTCATGCGTCACTTAAGTGACGCATTGAGTGTCGCTAAAAGCCCTAGTCATGCGTCACTTGCATAAGTGCCTCATAAAACCCCCTTTTCCCGACACTTACATCCGTCACTTGTTTAGTGACGCCTAGAAGCCTTAACCGACACTTCTTAAGTGACGCTTAGACCCATACCCGACACTTATACCGACACTTACCTTAGTGACGCCCTACCATGCATCACTTCCCCTAAGTTACGCACATGCTCAGATTTACTATTTTTAGCGACACTTCCCAAGTGTCGCCCAAGCCCCTAAGTGACGCTATAAGTGACGCATAAACAGAAGGTTTCAAGCTAATTTTACACTAAGTATTGAGGCCCAAATTTGACGCCCCATTTCACCCAAATTCAAGTCTAGGTGCGTTTTTCACCAAAACAATATAGTAGAAATAAAAATTGGAAACCTGAAAACTCGTTTTTCACCCAAATTCTCGACTCCCGCCAGGGGCTCTGTGAAACACCCCTCTTTTAGGACAATAATATTATATTATTTTACTCGGAAGCGTATGAATTTAAAACATATTTATATACTGTACATTAAAATAATGTACATACACAGTTACATATTAACATATGCCAACATAGAAATGTTTAAACACTACATATGTCGGGGTATTACATATTACAAAACCAAGTTTATAGAAAAACCATATCAGAGTTTTAATCTGTCAGACATTCCCTGCGAAAGCATCCATTCCTGACACCCACATATATATCAAAAACCTGCAGGAAGTAGGATGAGGGATTAGCACAAAGCTAAGTGAATGAATTCATTACCCACAATTCAACTTAGCATAACCACCTGTTTACCCCAAACAACCGTAAACATATATTACAACTAGTCAACAATATAGTAATGAGGATCGGCGGCTCTGGGAATACCATAATACCCGGGTGGTTCCCAAGAACACTTATCCAACCATATCCGTTTGGCCATAACGGACGAGACCGATAACTAGTGGTTACTATACTCAAACACAGGTTCTATACACACAACAAATGAAGTATGACCCTGTGTCATTCACACAACAACCAACTAGCCCAACCAACCAGTTCAACCTGTTGACCTCATTAACAACTGATGCCCGAAGGCCACACATAGCACGTAGATTTATAATCAACTATGAATATTAAACACAACAATATATCTACGTTTACTTGTTGCAACCCAATAGTTACAACTAAATCAAATGGTGAGTTCCAAATCCACTCACCAATACCTTTGTCTTCACAAACTCAGAATCCAGGGATCACTTATCTTTTGGAGGATCTGAGAATCAACAATCAAATATAAGTTAGTAATCCGAATCAACAATACTTAACTTATATCAATTCATAACATTAGGAACTTAACATAATTGACATCCAATTTACAACTTCTTAATTATGTATTAAGAATTTCAATGTAGTTATCATTATGTACTGATACTAGTTTATCAATGTTACACCATATAA
Organism: Pseudognaphalium luteoalbum; assembly: GCA_963422505.1. Lineage (NCBI taxonomy): Eukaryota > Viridiplantae > Streptophyta > Magnoliopsida > Asterales > Asteraceae > Pseudognaphalium > Pseudognaphalium luteoalbum. The sequence goes on along the minus strand of OY730195.1, from coordinate 21,492,713 downwards.
CCAAGCAATTGACATTAACAATCAACTATTAAAAGAGATGCTGGAATGGCTCATGACCCGCCGGCTGGGGTCAAGGACCCGCCGGTTTGACCATACAAGCCGCCGGCTTCGCCCTTAAGCCGCCGGGTGAATTAGATTTTGAGCAAACAGAAACAATTCGAGTATTCAAGGCTGTAGGAGCCGCCGGCTTGGCCGACAACCCGCCGGTTCTCCAACATAATCAAGAACCCGCCGGGTAGGGTACCAGACCCGCCGGCTTGTTCTTCGTTTTTGCAACAGCAGCAGCAGAACAACAATTCTGCACGAACTAAACTTCAAAATCCTACCACTTTCAAGTGCCAAATCGACCAATTTAAGTTTCTAACCTTAAAGGAGTATCATACAACAACTAGTTATCATCAAACAACTTAAACAAACTTCAATCAATTCCATTTTAGGTCAAATTCATACCAATTTGATAATTCACACATTTGAGCTCAAATTTCCAATTCAAGAACAAAACATCAAAATTTACATATCATGTACACATACTCAGTTTCTAACATCAATTAGCATCATTGATATCAAAGATTATTACAAACAATCTAAGCAATCATTCAATTTCATCAATTTTATCCTAACTAAAGCTTAAGCTCATAAATTTAAAACACTTACAATATGATGATGAAGATGATGATAGCAAGCTTATAAGGAATCACAATTTCAGTCTCAAGTAATCTTGTTTGAATCTCAATTTGTTGTTTGTACTTCTAGGCACACAATTTGAAGGTTAGGTTATTTTGGGAAAGTTGAGATGAAAAGAGGTAACCAAATAAGGAGGTCGACTCCTGCTTTTAATCAACTACACAATTTAATTATTTTGGGTATTTTATACCCGTCGTAAATCTATTGTCTGGAACCTAATTATTAATTGCGAGAAACTTATTTTATTGTACCGTCAACTATAGTAAATTAAAACAACTAACAATTTACTATTCACAATAAGTCCTGAGACCTATTTATCTAAGTTTCAAAATAAACAATTAATATCAAATAATTCCTAAATTAATTAAATAATCAATTTAAATAGATTATTACCAGACCCGACGAGAGGATGTTACACTCTGCCCCTTGGACCCCACCAGGGGCTGCCGCCCCTTGGACCCCGCTACCAGGGGCGCTGCCCCCGGACCCCCGTCATTAACGGGCTTCGCCCTTACCCTAGGTTCACGAGTAACGGTGTTACATCTAAACTTTCACACAAAGTGTTAAACTTGTATAACATCAAACACGAATGCGACACAACTTCTAAAACACATTGGAACTTACTTTTAGGTATAACACTTCAAAATCATCAAAATAATAATGTGGGATTATTATTACAAACAATCACCAATGGGCCGTACACATTTTCAAACACTTAAACAAACGACCAAATCGTGGTAATTTGGACATTCTAGTTGAACAATCAACTACAAGGGTGATCTTTGAGATACTCAATCATGTCATAACCATCGCGTGTCGTGGACACCCTCAGGTTACAAGTCGTTGGACTTCGATTCTTGGCTAATCAATCTAATTTTATTAAGATAAACTCTTCAGGCTCAGGTGAGTCTCATGGCCCCTCTTTTTACTGTTTTACTAGGGGTGTGATACATTGCTCTGTTTTTAACACATGAACGCGAGTACATATTTCCATATACTACATGAGTTGTTTTCAACTAATCAAACCAAAGTCCTCCGTCAGTATAGTCTGGTAATACGAAAGTAGCGTGAATATTAGTATATGGTACCATATAGGATTGACCCTCCTCGTCCGGGTTAGCAAGCACTAACCGGGTAAACGGACGTACTAATATTTGGGAAGACGAGTGTAGATTAGGCACTCGTGGAGGCACCTCGCTCGGAATTCTCTATATGGGACCCGACCCTCGAGTTAAGCTCAGACTATGCGCTCATGGTGGTATACATTATCTGTAACTTTATTTGCTGGATGCAAATCAATACTTAAATCTTGCGGTTCATAGAATATTATTTGATACTCAAACCTGTGAGCTCACCAGCGTTAGCTGACCCATTTTAGCATGTATCACAGGTACTCAGCAGTAGATTTGGACTGCCCATCAGGATGCATCTTAGCTCGAGTCTTCATGCAAACTTTAGAGATTTCATTGCATTATTAGATTTTGTATAACTAATTATGTACTTAAATCTCTCATATTACGAACACGAGCTATGTACGAGTTCAAACTGTTGTAAACCTTTTAATATTAATATATTTTGTTAAAACGACGCATATAGAGTCGTTTGCTATATATCTGTGTGCTTTGATTATTGATTAGTAATACCCAAATTATGCTTCCGCAAAACATTAAATTTGGGGGTGTTACAAGTTTGAAATCTAAATTACACTGATATCCTTTCCTTAAAATACGAAACCAAAAGTAAGATACGCAAAAAACCTGAACGTTTTCCCCTGCTTATCATTCTTAAGTTTCATTAATAGGAATTGGTTAATAAGTCCGAACATAAATTCTAAGTTAGTTGTTTAATGGATTTGAAATCTTTACGGTATTAAGAACGGTTAGACTTTCTAATGACTTGCTACTCTATTCCTTCACCCACGAGCGAATACGTTCAATAATACGGGTCACTGACTCCCTCCCAGAAGAGTGTGAAGAGTTGAGCATCGTCTGTCTGATCAGAATCATGACACCTTAATTCCTCGTGACATATTAGTTGATAACCGACTAATAGAGAACTTATTGGTTATACCACTGGGTATTGAATCCACTAGACATTTCCAATTTAGATAATCGTCTTCCTATAAGAGTCATCATCCCACATTATTAGCTAACGAACTTACAACAAATACTACTTTTATCATCTGATTTATTATTACATTTTATTCGCTTTATTTAGTTTACTTAGTTAACTGAACCAAAACCCCCCAACGTACTCTTTTAAAACCTTTACTAGAAAAGAAAGATTGATTGAATCACCTCCGTTTCAATTCAGTTTCTCTTTAAGAATACCTCTAGGTCATACTTACCATCTACTAGCCTTTGATTCAGTATTAGTAAGTCATACTTAGACCCCAGCAAATATAAATTTAAAATAAACCAATTACGATCCGTACGTCGTCTTCATACGATCGTTCGGGTCACAACAGGCTCAATCCCTTTTTAACAAAGTGCATGGAGGTTAAAGTTCAATAAACAAAAAAAACATATTTGTAACCATTCAATATTAACAGAAAAAATGACACCCAAAATCTTACAATTAAGCATTAGTTTTCTATGAGTCAAACCAAAGTACAAGGACTATTATGTAATAACTACAAACTACAAGGACCTCAAATTACCACCTAATTCTTTTTCATTCTTTTCCCTCCACAAAACAAAATTCCCTCCCTCCCTTTTCCTTGTTTCCTCTTCTCAAACCCTCACTTTCTCTCTCTAAAAGTATCATATATCCTTTTTACTTTCTCTCTCTAAAACCCGCCAAAACCTTAATGAACCCTAATTAACTAAATTCAATAATCAACTGTGATATCACATCTAGCAAAAAAATTTAATTTCACAAAATGATGGAAGCTCGAAATTAAAACCGTCAATCGGCGCCATCGCCGTCGCCTGTCGCCAGTGGTAGAGCACCGATCCCCCATCCAATGAGACGCCGGTTATCGTTATACTCAACAAAACCGCCGTTTGTTCCTTCCGATGATTACCATCGGTTTTCGGCCTCAGATGACGGCAAGAGAATCGTCACGACCGCCGATCAGGAGGCTGAACTTTTAATCGTTAGATCTCCGGTAGTTTTCGATGCTTATTATGTGTTTATGACTCTAATTGATGCAATTGTATACCGACTTTGGTTAGAACTTAGAAGTAGTTATGCACGTAAGTGTAGCCATATAATAATGTTTATTTATTACATTTGACCTACCGTACATGTTTGTGCTTGTTTCGATTTAAATTTAGTCTATATTTAACAGTATGTGATTGCCTTACTAAATTGTGAATTAGGGGTTTATGTTAACTTCTAGAACCATACTGTAAAGTTTAACACTTTGTTCTGGTCAAATTGCACTAAAAACCATACTACACTTACCTTCTAGCTCTAGAGGGATAGTTGCAAAGGGTTGAATACACCATATAAACAATTAATCAAAGTTTACTGCTATATTACAAACGATGTTGTTGTTGCCTGTTGGAGCATGGATCGTATATCATTTGTTTAGCAGTAGATGTATAATTAATTCCACATGGTTGTATAAACGATGTAATCAAGTTTACTTATACAATATAAACAAAGTTATTTTACCAGTTGAGTTAGATAGATGTTACAACAAGCTCTCTGTACAATATTTACAAATTTGTGCATGATTGTTGTTTCACAGCTAGTGAAGCAAAAACCTGGAACAGGCTACAATGAAGTTGTATCGAATGAGTGGACCAGTCCTGGTTATGCTTCCACAGTTAAAAGTCCTATCGGCATTCCCGTATCTGGAAAAGGGGGACGGGCCAATGCTCGGTCAACTCCTATTTCCAATTCACGTTCAGCTACTCCACTTACTCCTGCTGACAGCTGTCGTGTTGACAACTCTCTAGGTAAGTATTGATTGCTACATTTCTACTTTAGCTGTATAAGTATAATTAACGGTTATACCTGCATACGTTGATGGGAATCTACAACATTTGCAGCCCTTTTGACAAGAAAATTCATCAACCTCATTACACATGCTGAAGATGGGTTTATTGATTTGAATAATGCTGTTGATATCTTGGGGGTAACTTCTCTTTTGTAAATTTATATAATATGTGCTTTTCCGCAGTTTAGCTAAGACGATGTAATGATACAATGATATAGACGAAGAAGAGACGGATATATGATATAACAAATGTTCTTGAAGGTATCGGTCTTATTGAAAAGAAGCTCAAAAACCGAATCCGATGGAAGTAAGAAATTTCTGTCTATATTGACTAATGATTATAGATGAAACTTAGTGACTTGCTAAATATCCGTATTTTACATTATCTTTATTTTTTATTTAACTCATTAGAGGCCTTGATACTTCCAAAACCGAAGAATTGGAGGGTGATGTTACTCTATTACAGGCCGAGGTTCATAGACTTTCTGTGGAAGAGAATAGATTGGATGAAAGCATAAGGTTTCTTGATCTATCACATCAGTATTTTAATATATTTTTTTTATCTTAGAACAATCTGGTTTGGCTGATCTTGACTGTTACAGAGAAATGCAAGAAGAAATGAGAGATTTGAGCAAAGAAGACAACAACCATAAGTAATTCCTATTTGCTTCCCATAAGGTTCTGTAATTTAAATGTGTGGTAAAATATAGCTGATGCACATGTACTTTCTAATGTACCACTATTTTAGATGGCTATTTGTGACTGAAGATGACATAAAAAGGCTACCATGCTTTCAGGTGAAGGTTTATATGCAATTAAATCTTGCTCGGTTTATATATATAGTAGTTAGGTAAGTTAGAAAATTTACTTGCAAATGACAGAACGAAACTCTTATAGCAATAAAGGCTCCACATGGGACAACCCTTGAAGTTCCTGATCCTGATGAGGTTAGTACGGAAATTAAAGTTCAATTTTCTACGAGTTTCATGAATACAATATGTATTGGACCTTCTTATCATGATATATCAGGCCACTGACTATCCACAAAGGAGGTACCGGATTATCCTTAGAAGCACAATGGGTCCTATTGATATATATCTTGTTAGGTACTATTACCCTTTGGTTATGATTTACTCCTAAATTATACTATGGTCAACTTGAGGTCATGAATATTTATTTTTCCTTGGTTTACACTAGTCAATTTGAAGAGAAGTTGGATGATACGGACGGAGTAGAACTGCAAGGATCGATGCCAATTGCTTCTAGTTCTGGCTCCAATGATAATCCAGCAATGGAGACGACCATTATTGCAAATACTGGTATGGAGGTTGAAGCACACGTACACAATGTTCATCATATGACCTCTGAACATAATGCACTTCATGACTCACCTGGTAGAATTATGAAGATAGTTCCTTCTGATGTTGAGGTATGTATTGCTCATTCATACATTCAGAGGCAAATATAGCTATACGTTAATGTACTTTAACACTTTCTTCAATTAAGTTCTTGCATATAAGATTTATCCTGGATTGTTATGAACTATAATGATCATACTAATTTGAAATTTCATCATTGTAGAATCACGATGACTACTGGCTTCTGTCAGACAGAGAAGTTCCCCTCACGGATATGTGGAACACAGATTGTATGGTTTTGTTTCAAGCTATTTTTAGTAACTTTTGATGTTATATATATGTGTGTATAATAATGTATAAATGTAGTATAATATTTGCATACTTGCAGTAGGTGATATCGAATGGGATGGGGTTGATTTACTTGCCGAAGAATTTGGTTTAGGTGATGTCAGCACACCAAAGCCAAGAACCCCACCATCTGATGCACCCTCTACATCTATCAATGCTACCCATAGGTGATAGTCATCTTTGATAAGCTGCGGTTAAGATGAAACACAAAAAACCCAGGTTTCATTGAAGTGATGTTTTCATCACCAAATAACCCCACAAACTGGTCTGTGGATGATCTTGATCCAGCCATCAGCCATCCAGTTACTGAGACAGAATTATTGTACAGTACAAATGTAGAAGTTAAAAGATTAAGCTGTTTGGGACAAATAAAATTTGGTTATTTATCCGGGTTCATCGGTGTGTGAGTGTTGTATACTCGTATCCAAGTCGTTTTGTTGGTTGTACAGTTTTATGATTTGGGTTATTATTAGAAAATGGAAGCCTTAGAAGCATATGAAAATGCAATCGTATTTTCTTGAATTAATGTTAGGCAACACTGTATTTATAATAAAAATATTTATTAGTAGTAATAATTATGCAAAAGTTGTTTAGGAACAAGAACTTGATGTGGTTTGACTTTTAAGTAATTGGAAATTACACGTCATTTGAACCCCTTTAATCTTGTTTACTGTCACGAATCACGATAACGTCTATAAAATACAAGATTCCTAAAATCATGGAGTTATAATATTGTTAAATTGAAGCATATCAAATGTAATATGCCACTAACATATTATTTTATTATTATTATTATTATTATTATTATTATTATTATTATTATTATTATTATTATTATTATTATTATTATTATTATTATTATTTCTAATATTTTATTTACCTTTTAAATTGGGAATAGACTCGGTCGTCTCCTACCATCCAATTATATTCTCCGGTTGAAAGCACATGTTTTTGCCAATATAACAACATATCATTTCTTGTCACATATTTTCTCTAACGTCTTCCCAATTTCCACCACAACATTATTTCCCACATTTTGGTCCCACTTATATTAAACGTCTAAACTTTGATCATTTCAATCAAAAGCTTAATTCGTTCTTTCTTTCTTTATTTTTATTTTTATTTTTATTTGGGATTATACATATAATTATACTTCATTTGTTCTCAGTTGTTTATATATAATGTAGGATCCTCGTCATCATTTATATATTAAATTAAAAGATAAAAGTCTAACATTAATATAACTAAATACAAATATATACTTGTAACTTTCAAAGAAGGGATACAAAATGACGTCATATGAAGTTTGAAGTGCATAAACAACCAATTATTGGGTTGGGCTTACTAAACTCTCCTCTTTTTTAATCTTACTTTCACATCAAATAAACCAATTTGGCCACCATATTGTCCTTATATTTAATTAATAAATTATTTAACAAAATACACAAACAGCTTACACACACTTCTTCCTTTCTTCTCCGTCCATGGACGCCGCCGCCGATGCCGCCACAACCCCATTCACCACCCTCCGCCGCCGTAACTCCATCGAACCACCCACCCTCCAAACCCCAAATTCATCGGCCGATTTCGAACTGATCTCCTTAAAACCAGCATCCTACACTTCTCTCCGAGACATCCTCCCAACCACCGCCGCCGTCATGTCCCCGAAAGCCCCATCATTTACTTCAAATTCCGGTTACGAAATTTCGATCCGGAACCGACTTGTTAAACAAGCTGCTTGGGCTTACCTTCAACCCATGTCCACGTCACCTGACTCCGGCGGACCCACTATGTTTCATCGTCTGTGGACCCGGTTCTCCGATGCTTTTTTCCGGTTTGTTACTCATGTCTACGATTGCTTGTTCCGGTCTGTTTATGTTACAACTACAAGCCACCGATTATGACCCACGCAAAGAGGTGATCAAATAATCTATTATTAATATATATTGTATGAAAAACAATACCCAATAATGGGTTTGTTTTTATCTCTTCGCAATTGTAGAAACAGATGAAATGCATCGAATAAATGAAAAAAAATTGGATTGCAAATTTTGTTGGTGCATATTGTTTTTTTAGTATTATTATTATTATTATTAATTATTATTATTAATAATTATTATTTACAGTCGTTGTAGTACTTAAAGGTGACTACTTTATTGCATTGGGATAATGGGATTGTGTTAATTTCATAGATACTGATGAAAGTCATGAAACAATTGAACAATTGGAAGTTTGGAGCACATATATTGTTGTGTTTTATTGTTTCTTTACACTCTTTTGGTACTAAAGATGGATCCTTTATTGAATTGGAATAATGGGGTTGTGTTATTTTCATCGAAACAGATGAGACAATTGAACAAATGAAAAACTAGAAGTTTGGAACATAGATAATCTGCTTTTTCTTGGTTATTTACAACTTGTAGTACTAAAGGTTGAAACTTTTAAAGGATCGGAATAATGGGTTTGTGTTGATTTAGCAGAAACGTGTGAAATAATTGAATACATGAAACAATGAGATACAAATACTGTTGTTTGTTCTTGTTTATTTACAATCGAGCAGTACTAAAGATGGATACTTATGAAGGAACGCAATAATGGGTTTATGTTAATTACATATAAACAGATGAAACAATTGAACAAATGAAAAATTGGGATACAAAGATTGTTGTTGTTTAGTTTAAGCAATCTTGTAGTGCTAAAGGTGGATACTTTATTGAATCAAATTCCTCTGGAGCGTCTAAATCTTAGCCAGACTGGTTCTTTATTCCCCGAGTTAGAATCTTGATGATGGTGGTAGTGGTGGGTGTTCGTTGGCACCGGAGGTGCAGTTGGTGCCCATCTGTCGTCACCCTGATCTGATCCGAATAAGGCTTGAGTTGGAGTCATTGGAGGTGGTGGAGGTCGTCCGTCACCGGAGTTCTGATGATTTTGCAAGCCCTGCAGGAATATCATTTGAGCACATTTTTTAATACTTTAATATTGAGTGGGATCATGAATGAGATCAAAGAGGATTCTGTTTTTGATCATGTGATTGTGTCATGGGAATTATTTAATGCAAATTGGTCCAGCAAGACTAGTGGTGCTGCTGACTAATTGGGATGATCTAGATGTAATTAACTGAAGTTCTCATTATTGGGAGTCAATGAATGTAGTATCTTCATGTATGTTTCCAAATACTTTAGAAGAAATGCTTAATACATACTCAAAATTTCAATTGGTTGATCATTAAGATGAGTGTTTTGCAAGTGATTATGCATAAAAGATGTGTTTTTTTGTACTTTAAAATAGTAGTAATGATTAGATAATCAGTTGTTCAAGCGGAAAATGAGAATTGACCTCAAAACAAACTATTCGCCATTTGTCAATTCGACAAGAAAGAAAGATATCAGATTAATCAATCTGATAAATGTTTGGTTCAAACATGACTAAACACTTGGATTTCTGATTCATAGGTTTACCAGAATCATGACTTGAAATGCATATATTCTTTTTGGAAAATTAGTCAACATTTGATACCTGAGATTTTGGCCTTGAGGCAGTAGGCTTAGAGATTATGTACTGAAGGATGTCAAAGAACTTTGTTTGGCCTAATTCGGTAGAATTCTGCCAATAATAAATCGCCACGTCCCACGCTTTGTCTCTAAATCGCTTTAAACTGCTTTCAATGTCTGTTTCATGTCTTACTATAAATGGCCTCAGCATTGCATCATATACAAATCCTGTACCCTGCAATCATCCATAACTTCCTTCTTATAGCAACCAAAAAACATATGAAAGAAACAATATACTTATGTTGCTTTTAATTCCTTACCTTAGTTTTAGGATACCATAAGTAGATAATGAGGGCCAGCTTCAATTCTCCATACATTGGCACCCTATAAGAAGAAGATTTTACCTTTTCAGACCAATATGATCACACACAAAAACTGCATTTATAAGAAAGTTGGTTGAATTTTACACTTACCATGAAATGAATATATCACCAACTCTTTCAAAGACTGTGAGTATTGCAACAATCACCCTGAGGAAATGAAACCACAACAAATTAACAATTGTCACAAGAAGCTCCTCACATTTTTACATTTCGTGTAGCATGAATTAGACATTTAGCCATGGTGGTGGAGACATATATGTGTTGTACATAATATTTTTATTCCCCTTTCTGCCTTTAACAATGCAAAAGAAAAAAAAAAAATAGATGGGTACAAGTTTCAGTGCGATGAGTACGGGTCGTATAGATTCAGGTAGTCATCAATCCAGTTATTCAGACATTAAATTGTGAATGATTCTGAGTAATGGCTAAGCTTATATAGCATGTAAAACTTCAAAATAAAACGAACTCTACGTCAAACAGATAACTCAAATATTTCTTTTCCAATGAAAACGTTCATAATTACTTACGTGTCAATTTTCAAATATGTATCTCGTGTCATTGATCATTACCGACTCGAATTCAAAAACGTGTCAAATGCGAAAGCAGACCTTGACCTTTCGTACAAACAATAATTTTAACATGTCAAATGACACAATGACCTTGACCTTTTGTTCAAGCAACAAATCTTAAGTTTTAACATGCTTATAATATGTCGACACCTTATTTACACTACTTTTTTCTTTACACAAAAGCTTTATAGATCATCTTTGTAATTATGTTTCTACACTATTAATTTTTGCGTTGATTTTGACATTCATTTCAAGACCATAATGTCAACTTCCAATAACTACAACAAAGGGGCATATGGCTATTGGCTAACACAACTTTTTAGCACGTACTCAAGTTCTTGGGGCCTAATAATTATATATGAACATTTACACCGAACAAATCATTGAAGCTTGTTATGCTAATATGCTACGATAGGATAACATAATTAAACTACGTTCTTAATCATATTTGTAAAATAATATTGAAAAGTTGAAGATAAAGAACGTACCAATATTGACACCAAAATCGTAATTCTGCATTTCCTACATTTTGTTTCTCTATGGTCTTAAAACACTCGAAAGCTGGATACGCGTATCCAAGAACTAACCTGCAACCGTAACCAAACAAAACTCCAATTCAGTAACTTTATAACCAAACACACCAATTTTTGAAATATCAGAAGGATGACAATAAAATACTTACACAAGGCTATTCGTGATCAATTCTCCTAACATCCTCTAATATTCTTCCCTTTGCCGCCAAATATCATACACCAAATTCACTGCAACTCTGCAAATAATAAACATTTAATTACGTATGATTCATCGATTGAATTTCGGTATCGATCAACATATATATATATATATATCAAACTGTATGAATTGAACTTTTAAATATATACGAATATAACATAACACACCTTAGCAAAACAAGATATCCAATCTTATGTTCTCGGGGAGTTTGTTGTGAGATTGAATATGGGAAACTTAAACTTGAGAGAAAATGGATAAATTTGATTATGTATGTGTAATTATATTTGCATGTACATAAGTAAAATTAAGTTTAAGTATATATATAAAAAGAAAAAGATATGGCGGTTGGATTTGGAATGGGTAAAACGTAAAAGAGACAAACAAAACAATAAGAAGAAGAAGAAGATGTTCGGAAACCAGAGTTTACTTGTCGCCAACGCCTTTCTTCCTCTACCCTTTTAAGATTAATTAATTTTCAAATTGCACCTTAAATTATAATTTAATAGTCGTCGTGTTGTATGTCAACAAATAATTGTGAATTAAACATCAATTGAACATTAAATATTACAAGGGTTTTAGTAACGTGTGCCCTGTGGCACACGTTTAAGGTGTATTTAATAGTCCTTAAACAACATATTTGTAATTAATATATGCATAAAAAAGGAAATACTAGATTGAATTAATGAGTATTAGATGTAAATATTAATATTCAAAGAAATTTCGACTTCACTAAATGCATCCTAACGTGTGCCACACGTTAGCAAATCCCATATTACAATATAAAGTTGTGAAGCTATATCCGGTTTTTGGGCTAAAATTGTAACTAGTAACTAAATTTCTAGATTCAATAATCAAACTTTAGTCCAACAATCCTTCTAGATGTATAAATGAATGCACATGAAAAATGAGTCTTTATCTTTATGACTTTATGTAAATAAGAAAGAGAGAAAAAATATGGGAACTAATATTGAAAACCCAAAGAGCCGATAATAAGTAACCCCTCAAAGTTATTTATTACACTCAAAATTTCTTTAATTATTAAAATCATAATTATTAATACATCACACATAAAAGCAATGTTTAAGTGAATTAAATACAAAACTTCAATTATTTAATTATATTTTTGATTAAACAAGAAAACTTTAACTTCAATAAATGCATGATTTTCTTCTTATTGACAGCTATTAGATCTGTCATTATCAATAACCCAAAAGATATATATGTCTGTCATAATCTCCTTGTTGTAAGCGTAAAAGTGCTAAAATTGCGAAAAGTTCGTCATTACTCAATTTCATACCCCAAGAAAATATGATTGATCCGATCATTTTCATAATTAGCTCCTATGTATTACACTATTTATTTCCCTTTTATCCTTTTCCAGTTACAAATAAGTGAAATCCATGGTACTAAAAACCTAAGATGTTATCTAGATAGAGTGTAATCAAGTTGTTAACGTATTATACATGCTATAAAAAAAGCTCGATTTTCTCTGTGTAATCTGAACACGGATTAGATCCTTTATATCTACTTGTAACTATCTATTTTTATAAGAAGCCAATACACCTCCAATTTAATTAGTTTTACAAAATTTACATATATACATAGAGATGATATTTGTTCATATTAAAATTGTAACATTGTGTATGCTCACAAAGAAGTGAAATAATTGGACGGATATAATATTAGTTGTATATACCTAAAAATAAATTTTATTTAATGCTATATGGATTAGGTACAGTGGTAGTTTCCTTGTTGGAGAGTCGTTTGAAAAAGTGTATACCACAAATGGCCGCCTCAAAAAAAATCTCAAACAAGGTCAACCTCACATGGAACAATCCATTGGAGTAATGCCAACTTAAGGTATAAAATACTAAACCAAGTGTTTGAACACGCGTGAAAAAAATAAGTTATTATTATCTTATATATATATATATATATATATATATATATATATATATATATATATATAGTAACGGGATCAAAAAAAAAGAAAATTTAGGTGGAGAAGAGAGAGATCCAATATGATTAAGTATTTTTATTACTATGATTCATTTTTTTAGTATTATAATTCAAGTAATAAAAAGTTGAATCATAGTAATAAAAATACTGAATCATATTGTTTCTCCCTTTTCTCCACCTAAATTTCCTTCTCCATAGATCCTAATCCTATATATATATATATATATATATATATATATATAAAAGACGGGTTCAAAATAAATATTTACTTTTATTTTCAACCAAATTATAAATTGTTTAAAAATAAAAATAAAATTTTATTGATTCGTAGAGTAATAATTGTAAATTTCTTAAAGTACTTGTGTGTTTAAAGTGGACAAGTAAATTAGGACGTTAGGATTCAACAATCATTATATCATAAAACCTTGACTAGGCATTTTTCTTTTCTTCAAGTCCTTATCTTAAATTATATATATGAAACATGGTTATGACATTATCAATTTAAATCAAACGTAATTAATCAGTTAAGTCCCTCTATTTTAATTAAATTAAAATTTAGATATTTATATTAATTAAACAATCAACACCCGTGTGTATACACGGATTTGAGATCTAGTTAATCAATAAAGGATCGACGTTATTCAATTACATTTGTTTCTTGTCTCGTTTCTTACATCCTTTTTTTTGTTTGTTTCATGATGAATGATAATACATTGCAGATTTGGTTCCTCTAATTTAGTTTAAATTTTTAAATACTTGTTTTATATAATGCAACTTCCCTGTAGAGCGAGGACCCAATTCAAAATGAACATATGATTTAGCTGACTAAAAGATTTAAACTTTCAAGTTTAACTCTGACTATACGTATAAATCAGTCGGTCTGCAAAACTACTTGTTGAGATAGATACTTGTATAATACAGTATCATAATATTAATTAACATTAATATAATAATATGGATGGATTATTGATGATCAAATAAGGGCTAAATTAGTAAATACTTCCACCGTCGTGATCAAAGTACTTTAACCGGATACAAAATTTTATAATTCTTAACTAATAACAATTTTGACCAATAAAATTTCACATCTACACATATCATAAAGTGTTTATTATGGGTGTTGATATTTTCACCTTTAATTTTGATAAATCCACCAATATTATGCATTAAATGTTTGTACTTTACATAAATGTAATGCGTGTTTGTGGTGGATTTATCAAAAAACATAGTGGATGTATTATCACCCGTTAATTAAACACCGGTGAAAGTAGAGGCCTAGAGTAGTGGTGTTCAAAAAAACCGGGTTTTATATCCGACCCGAAGTCAAACCCGGTTTGAATCTACCCGGTTCGGGTTTTTTGAGTACCCGGCGGGTAGGGACCCGGGTAGGGTTTTTTATTTTCAAAATCGGGTTGAACCCGAGTTCAAACCGGGTCAGGTTGAAAACCCGGTTGAAAACCCGGAAATTGGTCAAAAACCTAGTCAAATACTTGTTCGGGTTAGGTTGGTCAACGAATCGGGTTCTTTCTCGTTGACCAATACCCGATTCGGGTAACCGGGTCGGGTATGCCCGAAATCCGCCTTTGTTCACGCCTAGCCTAGTGGAGTAGAGGGTATTTAATGTTGAACCAAGTTTATCTTGGGCTTTAAGCCTTGATTGGGCCCATTAACAATCTACGAGTCATATCGTATTGGTTTTAACTTACTATCATTTGCGAATGGACTATTACGAACTACGGATCATATGATATACCTCTCGATCAAGTTTGTCCACCGATAAAATATAGGTAGTTTAAATAACTCATCATTACATTGCAATTTATTTTGGTAAGATGACACATTTACGCTTTAGTTTCACCTATATTTTTTTAAGTACATGCATATACTAGTGGTATAAATGAGCTTTAACTCTACAGTAGGCAATAAAAATTGAAGTACCTAAAAGAAACATGCTAACTATAGCCCTCAGGGTTATGGTTATCATATTTACCTTAACTCCATATTTGTAACTCAAAGTTACAATGAATAAAGACTTTTACCAAATTTAAATAAGAAAAGTCAGTACTCCGTATTAAAAAGAAAAACTCATGCTCTGTAATTAATTTAACTTATTTAATAATGTTAAATATAGAAATCTTAATCATAGCTTAGGGCTATGCTTGACATTGTAAAAAAAAAACTGACTTTGAAACTCGAACAGGAGAGTAGTAAATAAAAGTTTAGAAAGGCACTTGGGCCATCAAAAATTTAAATCACATAAAAAGAATTTCTTTTATAGTAATATTAATTAACATGTTTTTTTTAACCCCTTTAAAAAGTGAAAAAGAATAATATATTCATTTTGCCCCTTCAATCTAATATCCTACCTCTGGCACTGAATATATACATGTATGTAGGTGGGGTGGCTCAAAATATGAAATGATGCTAGGTAACTTATTTGTGGGGCAACATGTAGCTATTCATTGGATTAAGAAATCAGAATATGAATGAATGTATATGATTTCTGAAAAACTCTTGATAGCTTCTGAGTATGACCAAGCTTTTACTATTTGGAGTCATTACACATTTCTGATGGATCCAGTGCACTCACTACTATTGCAGCTGTTGCAGTATCACATCTTTGTCACATTTTTTTTTATCATTGATGTTAGTATTTTGAAGATAGCTAAGTTTAAAGTTTTGTCAAAGTTGTTGTTTGATTTATGCATATATATGGGCCTGTCTACATCCTCTATAGGGGGGGTACCACTTAACTTTAGATATGGGAGTTTTATGAGTACAAGTACTCTGCATCAAGTGTATTAAGACAGTATGTTTTTACTTGTTTCGGTTAGTGTAGTTCGGCATAGGCTAAATTCGGCAAACTCAACGTCTTACTTCACCGTTCGAATAACTCGATGATAAAACATGTTTGTTTTTTTCATCCCGAATGTAATGGGATTTGAACGTATATTAGATATGACAATTTTAGACCCATTGGTTGTTTATGGGTCAACTTGATTAATATTTATGAGATGACGAGTTTGTTGCGCCTCCCTCATTTTTTTAGATGGGTCTAAATGGTTATTTAATATAACCTCCAATTGTATAACAATTAACCAACGGGTCTGGCAGGTAAATTTTTTTTCACCTCATTTCATTTTATTCATTTTTACTCATGTAAAAAAAAAGTTTGACAGAAACCTGAAGGGTCAACCTAACTCGAGACCCATATGCCCGGACCCATTTAGATATGGATCTATTTAGACCCAAAACCATCTAAACTCGTAAACCCGACCCAACCTGACTCATTCATTTTTCCACTTATAATACATACTAATATATACTAAGCGTTTAGAAGACAAATCCTATCCATTAGACAATGGACCCTTTTCCATTGCATTTTTTGTCTCTTACATCGAATGTTATATTTTTTAATACAAAAAATAATAGAGTAACACTACATAAGATAGGCAGAAAATGACAAAAACGTACTTATGTACGTATTTAAAAGTTAAAAGAGAATTACTCTAGAAGATCATTCAACGCACCCTTCTTATTAAATAAATCTTGTCAGATATTTTTTTCGTTTCTAGAGCAACAAATTGTCGAATACCAAAAAGATTCCGGCGATTCGACGATTTTTAGCATTACACAATCATCTTGCGACATGTGGCGGGTTGGCGATTCGGCGATTTTTTACATCTAAGTGCGGGTTGGCGATTCGGCGATTTTTTGGCAATTCGGCGATTTTTTGACATAAGTTATTGCCATGTGTCGAGAGATGTTTGGGTACCACTAAAAATCGCCGGATCGCTGAAGGGTTTTTTGCATTCGGTGATTTTCAGGTCTAAAAATGTAAAAAACTTCTGACATGATTCATTTAGTAAAAAGGGAGATTTGACTGGTTCACTAGAGTGATTTTCTCTAAAAGTTATGGTAGAATAGTAGCGTTGGTAGAGTTGTATGTATAGTATTATCCTCTCTTATAATCACAAAAGGGAAAGGGAAGTAAATAGGGCATGAAATATCCCTGTTGAAGTGCTGATACTCGGGATCCGTGATGCATCCGATTTGGATCCGGCGGGTTATATGGGTTGTTAATATTTTCTGTCTTACCATGATCTCGCTAATTAAACCCAGCTTTATCTTCTTTTTTTTCTTTCCTTTTTTTGGCATCACCTGCTACTATTTTAATTGATGGATTTGATTTGCACAAGATTAAAATCTACGTGTTTGTAACGTTACATTCATATTCCTTGCGTAAACCATAGTTTTCGTACTAGCTATGACCTTTGTTATATTTTTAATAGATAAACTAGACTAGATATATATATAGATACAAAACAACATGTTAATTTAATTGATTAAAACATCGCACGTAAGTTCATTTGTTTAAACATTTTATATCGATGTACAACGAGTTATAATGTCATGGACGATTTATATCCTTGTAGATAATATAATAACAAAAATAAGCTAACCTGCAGAGGAACCATTCTTGAAATTAAGTCTGTATGTTTCAATCACATGGTTCAGATTGTTTAATTTATTTAGTAGGCTCATTTTTCGGCTCGTAATATTTCACCGTACGTAGTAGTTTATTAAATTTGGATTAGTGGATGACTAATTAATTAATTTCGTCAAACTAATGACATCCTTATCTGTAATCTGAGTACGATCATATAAAAATCAATATTTATACTACTTCGGCCACAGTAAGGTATAGTGACGGGAAGCATTAAACTCGAGACTGAAAAACCATTGAATGCAACTAATTTAAATATTATTTTTACTCATCTCAGCCTAAGTATTTTAAATATATATATATATATATATATATGTACATTTTATGTTTATTTTATAATGCATCTTGAATGTTTGATGTACTAATATTTTTACTTATTTTCCAAGTAGAGTAACACACACTTTATCCCTTAAAGTCTCCATGTTGTCTCCCCTTATTTATCTTGTGCATTGTTGTTCAATAGTATAACTTCCAATCAACATTGGTACAGCTTAAATCATTAATAATATTTCTTTTCAACTAATAAAAAAAGCACGTGATATTTGTAAAAAATTGCAAGTGATCGACATAAGAATTGAAGCTAATAGTCTTAGTAATCCGTGAAATTAACAGAAAATCATTCATTCGAGACTTGTCTCAAGGAATCGATGACACCTTCGTTATGCAATTAATTAAGCTTTTGCTTTACAAATTAAAGAGTGATCGATTAGTTATGCTATTACACTACTATACGTACGTATATTGTTACTTATTGTTGATTGTACCGCACGTAAAGATCGATCTAGCTTACGACTATATGTAAGATGTGTGCTCCTTAATATACTTCATGTGAAAAGAGGTAATTTGTAGCGTACCCTTGACCCCCGTATCATATTATATGGTACGTGTACGTCTCATTCACAATAAGTATCAACTTAATGCTAGACAAATCAACTGTCCACAAAGCAGCCACATATTCTAAGACACGGATTTTAACATCTGACATGTCAATCACACATGTAAAATATGATTATTTGCGATGACGGCACCATTTCAGATGTCGTGATGAATCATATGATCTTTTTACCGTAAACTTGATCGTAACATCTTTTTTCACCATAGATAAAACATGTATACATACAAAATTACAAACCCATTATATTTACCTAAATGGCTAAATCTTATACATCTTCCAAAATATATGACATTATATTACTAGCTACTTTTCATGAATGCACCTCTAGATTGTATAGTCATACGTTTTGCAAGAGTCCACGTGTAACAAATCTATTCACATTCATTAACAATGACACGACAAATCATAACAATTGGACTGTCACCAAACAGTGACCGTCACATTAGCTTCCACCTTTTTCAAGTAAATAAAACCCCATTTTACACACACCAAAAACACCACCTCATCAGTCATCATCGACTAACAAATGCCTACAATGAAGAAAAAAGTCATCGCCACCGCCACCACGGCGGTCAACGTCGGCTGCAGTTGCCGTAAACTAAACCTCTCCAACATCTTCCACCCAAAACCCAAACGCAGCCGCCACTACCATCATCACAGCTCAGCCTCCACGTCATCATGGAACACCACTCCTACCACCACAGCCACCACTTCTACATTATCACCCAACACTTCCGACACAACAACAACAACGGCGGTTCAAGGGTTTGGGTGGCTTGGTGGGAACAGTTTGGCTGTGGAGAAAGATTCGAGTGATCCGTACGTTGATTTTAGGGACTCGATGTTGCAAATGATAATGGAGAAAGAGATATATAAAAAAGATGATCTTCGTGAGCTTCTTAATTGTTTCTTGCAACTTAACTCACCTTATTATCATGGAATTATCGTCAAAGCTTTCACTGAAATCTACAATAACCTTTCAAACTAGTAATTATTAATAGTAATGGTATCAACTATCAAGCTATAAAAGGCCACTAGCTAGCTACCTAAGTTTCATTTGTAACTTTTAGGTTGTTAATTAGCTTTTTTTTTTTTGTTTATTTGAAGGTATTTAACCATAAGTTGCAATGTTATGATGCATGCTAATGTTAATTGTAAAATGATTAGTGGTGATTTCTTATTATTGCTTGTTATCTATGAATTGTGATAACGTTATAATGATGCATGCTAATCTTTTTCTTGGGTGTTTGGGAGTATTATTCAAATAAGTTGCATTATTCAAAAAATTAAGCATCATTTTGATTTTTTTGTAACTTATGTATAACACACTTTGCTTTAGCGAGCAAGCGAAAAATCAAAAAGCACTAACAAATATCTTGGAAGGACTATTTATCTTTAAGAAAATACAATATATAAGACTTTTGTCAAACACGCTTTATTGTAAAATAATGCATTTCTTTGTTTAATCTTGTAACAAATTAATAATCTATACTATTATATAATACATTTAACGTCATCTCTAAAGTTTTTTTTAAGACTAATCAAGTGGGTCCTATTACTCCACTATCCCATAATCTATCATCTATCACTACTTATTCTTCACGAAATATACTTTGCATCAGTCAAATTTAAAATCTATCCGTTAATTAAAGTCTTTATTGATTGGTTAAATATCAAAGTGGACATTATGATGGGACATCCCAAAATAGTAATGGACATTTTAATGGGATGGATTAATATGTTTTTATTTTAAAACCTTCATCCGCATCTCCATCCACCGTCACCACTTTTACCGCTGCTATGCGCGGGTAGGAGGCTATTTTTTTTAAAAAAAAAGTAACTGTAATGTTATATACACTTTTTGGTAGAAAAAGATATATAGTATATTAATAAAAAGTTCATAAAAAGGTCAAGCATCTAATATGGTCGGTTGATTCAAAAAGCAAATTAAAGAAGTAAAAAAGTAAATTAAAGGAAAATTGTATTCAATTTAAGAAAAGCTATTTCATTTACTGGAGAAGCTAGCTAGATTGTAGCTAGATCGATTGAACTATAAGGTGTGTCAAAGTCACATTATCATAAATTTAAAAGATTATTGAAAACATTGTATATATTGAAATATTAAATTGGCTATATATATATCCTAGGAAACCAAACATGAAAAAACAGTACTAGAACAAATAGTTTAGTAGTCATTTCTGGATTGGTTATCTCATGCATGAGGGATAAAAGAACAGCAAATTCAGAGTAAAAAAAGTATGCATGGAATAAAGAATATAATCTTTTCAGATAAGGGTTTGCAGCATATTATGCAGCTATATCAGTATAACATTACCATGTTTACGGTAAAAGAAAACATGAACATTAAATAACTAAGAAATTAATAAGCATATATTGAAATAGATATCAAACTTAACCTAATTTATCTGTTGCAGGTGCATGATGATCACAATAAATTTATTTTAAACTTAATTAATTGCGGAGTAATAGATTTCTTTTATCATGATTGAGATTCTATCAAGTTATAAATCCTCATCAGTTTGTGATGCTAATCCATTCAAAAATGAGTATTTAATATACATATATTAATAAGAGTAGAACTTCTAAAAGTTCAATTAATGGAATACCATATCATCATTTTAGCATAGTTGTTAGAGATCTCAATATTTTACTCGTGAGTTAATTGGTTCGACTCACTATTTTACAATTTATATATGGATAGTTATATTTATGTTTATATTATTGCCTAAGATTTTTTCAAGTAAAGTAAAATAAGGTAAAAGTTGATAACTAAATCGTTGACCATCAATTAAAGTAAATGCTTAATTCAAAGTAGACTATAGTCATTTATTTTTCTAGCTATTTTGTTCTTTTATTTTTTATATTACATACACTAAAAGTTTGTTTAATTTTCTGAATCATAAGAGTCGCACAAGACTCTTAAGAGTCGCACAAGACTCTTAAGAGTCACACACGACTCGAAAGAGTCAATAAACGACTCTTAAGAGTCAAAGTCATTTAAGAATCAGGGTTCGAGTCGTCTCATTTTTAAATTTTTTTACTTGACTCGTAAGAGTCGACTCATAAATTGTAAGGGTTTGAGAACTATGCTTTTGAGGACCTAAACCTACACAATTTCACATTTTCAAACTTTGGTAATGCATGCAACTCAATAAATTTCAATATATTATTTCTGAGAAGTTGCATACCACATGTTCATACATCAAGTGATTCAGTAGAAATGAGAAGTTTCATTAATATTATGATAAAATATTACTTCTTATACTGTATATACTAATAAGTAATAACACTATATTAATAACTACTATAAGGTACGCTGTTTGTATTGTCCTTGCACAATTTAATCAACTTAAAAGAATTTGAGAGATATTAATTTTAGAATATTCTATTATTTTCGCCATCGATCACACACATAGCAAACACATACTCCGTATATCATAAATCACATGGAAGAATGGAAAACTGGCTAGCTACAATCTATGGTGAACTTGATATATGAACGTATCCTAGAGACAATATCTTTTTAAAATATGATGATGATTTGTACAATTTTTTTTTACTATACACCACTAGCTAACTTTGTTTTACATTACTCTTGTACAATATTATATTATGAAACACTTTTAGGTATGAACGAATTGAATAAGAAAAATTAGTTTACGTTTGGTTCGTGAAATTCAATAGAATTGGATGGAATTGAAACACTACAACAAAAATATTATTTTACCACACATTTTTTCCACACTATTAGAAAGTGTGAAAAGTTTTTTCAAAATGGTAAGATTTCCCACACTTGCGTTACAAAATTTTTTTCACACTTAATTTTAAGTGTTAAAAAGTTGTAATTCCACACTTTTAAGTGTTAATTTTTCCCCCACACTTATATATGTTAAGATTGTAGTGATTTCCACACTTATTAATGTAACAAAATTTTCCACACTTATAAGTGTAAATAATTTTATATATTTTCCACACATTTTTATAAAGTATGAAAAAAAGGTGTGGATAAATGACATATTTGTTGTAGTGAAATCTTAATTCCATTCCACAAACATGTTTGGTTCACAAATAAATTAAGTTGTAAGTCATCAATTTTCCTCATTTATAGGAATAATTCACATTCTTTGAAATTTAAATTTCTTGAATGAATTCAAATATCATCAAAATTATTCCACAAACCAAATACAACGGTAGTGTATTAATCACTTCTATATGGACTATGGGGGTTAAGTTGAAAAGTTCAAAGTAACATGAATTAGGTTGAGTGTTTTTGGGTGGAAAAACATAGACATAGGGATTTGAAAATCTTTAGTTAAGATTTTTTTGGAAACTGTAAATATTATTAGAAGTAAATATTATTAGAAGCGACAACTTAATAAGCAACTAAGAGTGGAAAGGATGAACAAATACAAAGAAAACATGAGAAAGAAAGTCACCCAATCCTCCCAATCTTTAGTTAAGATAGTCCACGTAAACTTACAGGTGTACATGTAAGAGATTGGGGTAAGTTTAATGACACTATTAAATTAAGTTGGTGGAGTGCAGTTTCCGACATAATGTCATCGTTAAGTTCTTTGAATTCATTCATCTTTAAAGTTAAATTAATGCGCTTTCATTGCTCATTTGCTCAAGGCTCTTCTTGCCTGTCGACCTTTACTAATACCTTTTTTTTGAGACAGTATATTATAAACGACCACTAGCAAGATACTAAAAGTCATAGGTGTACAAGTGTACATACACCAAGTAAAAACACCGAGTAAAAGACCCTTGCTACTAATATATCTAAACTCTAGATCCGAACTGCGAGGGAGCTAAAAGGGATGGAAAAAAACCTGGGCAAGCCCAGGAAAATATCCCCGAAAATAAGGGTCGTGCCACCGGTTTTCACCTTACATCATTTTTGATAACTCCCCATATGGATCTAAAGTCAAACTACCCTGATATAACTATAATCCGACCACATCAATACATGTTACAAATGGAAGACATGAATAAAATACATAAAACTCCTAATAATAAACCAAAGCCGATCTTCAGCATACATTCTTCTTCCCAGAGCACTTCCAAATTTGTTTTTGGATTTTAAATTCAAGTCATTGCTCCCATGCCAGGTGGTTCCAATTTGCTCTATTTTTGATCGAAAGATAACTAAAGCATAGCACATCTTCTTTTATCCGTTGCCAAGATGGATTTACCCCTTTGAAATAAGCGTCATTTCTTGCTTTCCAAATGACCCAACAAACAGATAATATTATTGCGTGGACTACCTCGTTAATTTCCCCGATCCCTTTATCCCTATAGCAAATAATGTCTCTAACAGAGAATGCGAATATATGAGCAATTTTGCACCAAGAACTTATGAAACACCACGTCATATTAGCATATTCGCAAGAAATTAAAAGATGCTCAATTGACTCTTCATATTGATTGCATAAGGAGCAAAGAGATTATGATTCCTGGACTTGTCTTCGTAACAAAGCGACCTTAGTAGGTAATCTGTCCATTTCCGCCCTCCAAGCAAAAATGTTCACTTTCCTTGGCACCCATTTATTCCAGCAAAAGTGGAACTCTTTGGCCCGAGCAAAGGAATTTACAATAGCCCATCTAGCCGATGCAACTGTGAACTTACCTGTGACGTCTCCTTTCCATAACCAGTTATTGTTTTCCTGAACTATTAATCGGGGAACTTCGATATTGTAGGACTGTAGATCTTTTTGTACTTTACAGATATTTGCCCAAGAGCACGGGAGACATTTCTTAAGAGGGAGCCAAGAGGAATTTCCTATACTCGTATGAATCACACAGATTGCTTGCTTCCATATTGAATTTGCTTCATGTTTAAACCTCCAATGCCATTTCAATAGTAAGCTGATGTTAACATGTTTGAGGGAGCCAAGCCCTAGCCCCCCTCATCCTTAGGGGCAATTACCCTTGACCATGAAACCCAATTTACTTTACAAATGTTTCCCGACCCACCCCATAAAAACTTCCTCCTTATTTTCTCAAGTGTTTCAATAACCTTCGTAGGAGCTTTGAATAAGGAGAAATAGTACACAGGTAAACTATCAAGTACGGATTTAACAAGAATCAATCTACCCACCAAAGATAATCTATTTCGCTTCCAAGATGACAATCTACATCTAAACACATCAATTATATCCGATCAGTTTTTGCTGTGATTCATATTTGCCCCCATTTTAAGTCCGAGATATTCAAAAGGAAAACTACCCACATTGCACCCAATCTGTCCAGATATGTCTGATACCTCTGTCTGGTCAACATTAATTCCAAAAATATTGCTTTTGTTTACATTCATTTCCAGCCCAGATATTAGTGAAAAAACCCTCATAATTCGAATGACATTCATAACATTCACAACTGACCATTCCTCTAAAACAATTAAATCGTCCGCAAACATGAAATGGGATATAATAGGACCATTATTCGGGAGGCGTATGCCCCTCATAAACCCAGATTTTTGGCTTTCACAAAAATAGAATTTAGAGCCTCCATTGCAATGATAAAGAGGAAAGGGGATAATGGATCCCCTTGCCGAACTCCTCTAGAGCAATTGAACACTTTTGTTGGTGATCCATTAATTAAAACAGAGGCCGTGGAAGAGTATAAAATACCTGATATCCATTGTCTCCATTTATGAGGGAATCTCAATTGTTCAAGGACTGAATCTATGAAGCACCAACTTAAAGAATCAAAGGCTTTGTTAAAATCAATTTTAAACATGACCACCTTATACTTTGTTTTCTTTGCCCAAGATATAATTTCGTTTACCACCAATGGCCCATCAAGAATGCTTCTTTTTTCCAAAAATCCTGTCTGGGCTTCAGACACCAGTGATCCAATTACTCTTTTAAGTCTATTTGCAAGAACTTTTGAAATCAATTTAGGAATGAATTCAATTAAGGATATGGGCCTAAAATCATTTAGGTACATTGGATCACATGATTTAGGTATAAGAGTATAAAAAGATGAATTATATACCTTGCTGATCTGATCATCTTTATGAAATTCCTCCATCATTACCATTAGATCATCTTGAATTAAGTCCCAGAATCTCTTAATAAACGCGAAATTAAATCCATCGGGGCCCGGTGCCTTGTTACTTCCACATCCCCAGATTGCTTCTTTTATTTCCGCTTTACATAATGGTGCAATAATATCCAAGGCCTCAGATTTGGAGAGTTTGTTACAGACCTGGAGCTGGAATTTCGGCCTGACCTTCATTGGTTCCTAAAACTTTTTAGAAAAGAAAGAAACTGCTTCTTTTTTGATTTCCTTAGGATCCTCCACCCATTTACCTTCCATCCAGATCCCACTTATATTGTTACTCATACATCTAGCGTTTACACACCCATGAAAAAAGGCGGAGTTTTCATCACCTTTACTAATACCTAAGCTACACGAAGATTCAAAGAGAGAGAGAGGTGACCATGATATATAGAACTGTTTGACTAACTTTTGTCCACGAAAATAAAACACATAAATTAAGAAAAGTATAATCGTTATGCTCTGTTTAACTAATTAAGATTTTATCTTTGCGGCATACAAGTTTTTTGGTTGGTTAAAATTTGAACGTGCACAATAATGACGTTCTCAAATTGAAAGATGGACAATATTTTCAGTATAAAGCGATATGTCATTGAGACTTTTGATGTATAATTTGAGAAAGACCTTACCATGAATAAGTCATAATGAGGAACATCTATAAAATGATAAATTTACACAAAACTTATATAAAAGATTAAAAGATATCTATAAAATGGAGTGATATAAAAGATTAAAAATATGTTAATGACTGCATATAATAGCAAAAATTAATAAGTTAAATACATACAATAACATTTTTAAAAGTTTGATGCATATAAAAGCATTTTTAGGAAAGTTAAATACATTCGCATACCATTAGCCTGTATGAGAATGAAATGTATACATAATTTACCCATTTATCTTTATATTTCATTATTTCGTTTCCAACTCATTTTGTAAGTATAACATAACCTTAATTTAAAAGAAAAAACCTAAACAAAATAACAGCGTAGGATTTCCAAAAATTAAACTTCGTGAGGAATAGGTTGTATCGAAGACATTGATACGGCTTTTAAAATCTCGGGCCTGGCCCAATAGTTTGCTTTCGGGACCGTTTTCACCCGTTCTGTAGTTTAACATATTGGGCTTTTGAGACCAAACTTTATATTTAAGTATTGGACATCACATGAATCCATTTCAATCTCTCATGGGCTAGCCATAATGCAACGTTACACCGATTTGGAGCAAGTTAAGGTGATCCTTGAAGCAAAAAGGTGAAGATCCATTTTCAAAAAACTAACATTTATTTATTGTCATTTTCTTGTCAAGAACAAAAACAATATCAAGTACTCCGTCTCAAAATAAATATTCATTTTCAAAAGTAATACTCTTATGTACTAATTTTACCAATTTACTCATTTCTTACTTTTCACAAAACCGAATCATAGAAGACGGTAAAAAAAATTAAAAATATAATGTAAATGATTATGTTTTTTTTTCTTCAATTTTATATCATATGATTGTGTGGATGCTAATTGTTATAGGACGCAGGAGTACAATCCAAACTATTACATGGATGCAGATCTTCTAAAAAGTACATGTTTTACAATTGCTAATGTGTTTATTTAAAATTTATTTTTTTAAAGTAAATTTTGGTACACTTGTGGTTAATGATTGTATGGATCCTAAGTTTTGAAATGAATTTGAGTTGTTAATGGGGCTGACACCTAGGACAGATTAAGCTTTGGGCAATGGAAACGGGCATTTAATGCCCAAGTGACCCAGATTCTTTATTTTTAACATATATATCGATCCATTGTTTGTTAATTACAATTATATACGTAGTATTTAAACTCCGCATGTGAACTTTTACCTATATCTTTCAATTCAAATACTCCGTACTAACTACTAACTACTAAACTATCATTGTCACTTGTATAAATAATAAAATTGAGTACGAATAGTATATTTTTATTACCGTCATACATACATTATTTGAAACTATGCTTTGCTTATCAGCTTGCACAAACTTAATTATGATTGTAAAATTATAAAGGTAATTATGATCGTTAAAACTATCTTCGTATTTTATTGTTTTTTTTAAACAACGTATTTGAATTAAAAAAACGACTAGCAAGGAGATAAAATAAAAGATTACAATGTACATGGAAATCGAATCACTGCACAACCAATATATCCAATTGGCATTCACATAATTACGATATCTATATTTATCTATAGATATATAGATAACATTGCATCATTTCTGATAGGGGGTTACTGAATACATTCATATCTATTATGTGTATCCAATTTACATTTGTTATTTTTAATGCATCAAACTTTTAAAAATAGTGTTTTAATTATTATTATTTTTGTTGATATGTCACTCATTTAATGTGCCACATGACATTCAGCGAGTTTGACACATCATTAAAACACCACCTAAATACACTAAAACACACTTTTTAAAATTTGATGCATTAAAAATAGCAATTGTAAGTTAAATACACACAATATACATCATGTATAAGTTAGATGCATTTTCAAATACTAATCCCTTTATGATAGTATCATGTGACTTCGTTTCGGCTTCATATACATATATATATATATATATATATATATATATATATATATATATATATATATTGTTATGAATGGTATATTTTGGTAAACTTTAGCTAACTCGTGGAGAAAAGAAAATACATATATGGTTCCAAATTTTGATAATTAGGACTTAAAAAGGTGGCCTACTATAAGTCTTATAGTTAGTTGAACTTTATGACATTAGGATTAGGATTCCATTAATTAATGTGGCTTAATTTCTTGAAACATGTCCATATTGAAGAACATACTATATATATATATATATGTATATTATTAGATTAGATAATTAGATGAAGAATTCGCAAGAAAACAAAATACAAGTACTGTTTTTTACAAAAAACTTAGGAAGTTGCAACACATAAATTTATAAATATTATAATTAATTGTTGGGATAAGAAATTAAATTGTATATAAATTAGTGAGATTACATTACCAATGGCGTTGGTTTGCTACACGAATTGAAATAAAGATTTTGACAAGCTAAAGCCTTGAGAGTTAATGGCTTTTTTCAATCTTCTAGGGGTTTGTTTGTCTTTACACACACATATATATATATATATATATATATATATATATATATATATATATATATTGATTACTTAAATAGCATTTAATTTGTTTTATTTTCTGTAACATTTTTTTTATGTATTTCAAGAGAATTCTACCATGCATGCAATTACCAATCAAAACCTTTTCTTTTCAATATTTGTAAAATCTATCTGTTGGATGTATTAAGCTAACTAGATTGAATCAGTCTCATCTCTACTCCTTTATTAAGTATTTCAATGTTTTAGCTTAATTGCCTTAGTAGAAGGATATGGATATTTCCCATATTACCCCTCACTTAAAATATCATGCCAACTATTTAATGATTTGGAATGTATTGTGTTATACTAAGGTCAACATTATGTTGATAATTTTTTTGATCAATTCTATTTGTGGAATTTCTATTTCTATTTGTGGAATTTCTATTTGTTATAATTGACCCAAGTATTAAAAATAAATTGATTCACTTAATTCACACATAAAAAATCCGTTAATTATACGGTCCACTAAATCCAATAGCCATTGAATGTGCTGCCTATTTTTTATTACATCCTCAAGTAAATCTTTACATTGATCATCTGAATACATATACAACTTTACGAAATATAACTTTATATACGTAATTTACATTTGACTAACTAGAAAAATTAATTACCTTAATTTTGTGATGGTCTGTAATACATCTTGAATGTATTAATTGTTTATTTGAAAAATATATGAGTAATTACTAACCATGCGCACCTACATTTTTATCCTAATTTTTAACAAAAATCATTCATTGCTCCGTACAACTTGAAACATTTTGTATGAATCAACCAAGAGTTTTAATTGAAGGCAGCCAATATTCCATTTGTATGAATCCAGAGTTATAATTGAAGGCAGCCAGGCAGGTAATGTCAGCCATGGATACTATTTTTACTGGAGCTACCCGGCATTCAATAAAAAGAATGATGTAAATTACCAGGATTAGAAATCTTAAACAAGAAAATAAAAGTTGAACTCCATAAAGTTGAACTCTATGGACATAAAGCGGGCTTTCACGAATGATTTCACAAAAGTAGACAAGAACACCACAAGATTCATTCCTCGTAATATATATAGATTATACACGTAATTATATGGTTAGTTTGGAATATATATATATATATATAATCTCCACCGTTCTATATAGTAATTGCTAATTGATAGATCTATATAGATTAATCATCATTAATATATATATATATATATATATATATATATATATACTAGTGTTAAACCCGTCCGTTGGACTGCTAGATATAATAACTATTAATAAATATTAACGTATTAAATACTAAAATGAAATTTCTGTATAATTTTTATTAAAACCCATTATAGTATTTTTCTAGTATTAAATATTATTTTTTATTTTTATATTTATACAATTATTACCCGAATATATAAAATATAAACTTTTAAATTGATGTAACATGCCAAATAATCTTCATTAAATTTTCATTTATATATGACGTTTAATTGATAATATACTACATTATTAACTTTATATATATATATATGATATCGTAGACTACTATATGATTTGGTTGAACTAATAATATAAAGTAAAATCATTTTATTAATCATGCATAATAAAATGAAGTACCAATATTTACTCAACATATTCAATTAAGTTGATACTATAAATTAATTTTTTGTAGTAATATAACGGTTGCATAATTAACGTGATTTTAAAGTTCAACCTCGTCATCATCATCCAATATTAATCTCCCAATATAACGGTTGCATAATTAACGTTGAAAATATCTCCTCCTATAACAACATTATCCAATATTAATCTCCCAATCAACATTTTCCTACGACAATATAAGAAGTAATTAATATTGAAATTTGTAATTAAAATATAGAAACAAAAAAGTGTATGTAATCATACAAATAAGTTTTCTATGTTTAGTATGTCCTTTTAGTTGTTCTTATTCACGATTTTGGTTTCTTGCTATGCATTCTTATTATTATATTGATTTTTTCACGTCCTTCTATCTAATCATATATCATATATATAAAACAAAGATTTTGTTGCTTATGTGGCAACATATTAACCCTCCTAAAGAATGTGACATTAAAATAAAATTTTCACAATTTACAATTATTTTAGATATGCCAACTCATTTATTACTTTATTTAACCTTAATTTTTTCCTTTATTTAACCTTACTAAATCATATTTTATCAACTTTATACCATTGTTTATTTTATTTTCATTATAATGTCTATTTATTTTTTTATTTTGTGATTTCTGGAAGACGTTACTAATGAGTTTTATTACTCCGTAGTTAAGTTTCAACTTTCAATGATATTAATGGAATTGAAAATATAAAAATATATGATTAATTATATATTTCAAATGCACGGGCTAACAAATGTAAAACTCAACATAATGACTTATACTATTTAATTATTATTTTGTTTAAAACTTAGAAATTCGTTGTTATTTTCCTATATAGTTTGGTTTATGTTATTACTTATTTCATTTTTAATTATAATTGTACATTATAAGTTAACATTACTAATTCATTAGGCTAATTACAAATAATAATATGATTGTATTTTTTGAAACGATCGTGCGTCGCACGGGCTTAAAGCCCGATCTATATATAAAACACGTTGTTAAATCAAATTTTACATACCCCATATCACTTATTTCCTTAAATAACAATATGTTAACGATTGAAAATTTTTTTACACATGTCACATGGATCGATTGTTACTTTGAATAACGTTATAATATAAAAAAATTAATGATTTTAAATGCTTATATAAAAGTATTTCATTAATTAAAATAAATCTCAAAAGTATATGCATACATGTAAAATAGTATACAAATCGTATGTATGGATTCTTGAATTTATATGTGATGTGACTATTAAGTGCAAATTACGAATTGAAGTTTTAAATTATAATTATACTCACTAAATTTTTACATGTTAGTTCAATGATATTAAAACCATATTTCAATTGCGATTGTAACGATATTGTTAATTTGTTATCAAACATAAACAATAAATAAATATATAATTAGAAAGATTGTCGCATATTTATTTATATTTTATATATATATATATATATATATATATATATATATATATATCTTAGGAGATTATGACAATTAACCTCATGAAATATATATTTTCTCATTTAATTTTAAATTTTAAATTTTAAATTCATACATATTATAACACCTCTCTTTCAATACATGAATATTATATTATTTTAATCGGAAGCGTAGACTATAAAACATATTTTATTGTTGTACATTCAAGATAATGTACATAAACTTTTTACATAATTAATACATCACAGTTTAAAAGTTAATAAAACCCATAACACATATATTACATAACCGAGGTGTTATATAATTCTAAACAGAGTTTATCAAAATTATATCAGAGTTACATGACGTCAAACATTCACTGATAACAGTATCATCATCCTGCAACCCACAACCCCAAAATAGAACATGCAGGATGTAAATATGAGGGATTAGCACAAAGCTAAGTGAATGAATTCGCTACCCACAATTCAACTTAGCTTAACCATCTGTTTACATCAAATAATTGTAAACACATATTACACAGTACAACAATTCAACAATGAGGATCGGTGGCTCTTGAGAAACCCTACTGCCGCGGTGGCTCTCAAGAACACTTACCCAGCAATCTGTAAGGCCAATACAAAATAGACCGATAACTAACGGTTATTATACTCAAACACAGGTTCTACACACAACGAATGAGTCAAGACCCTGTGTAATTCACACAATAACCAAATAGCCCAACTACCCAGTTGACCTCAATAACAACTGATGCCCGAAGGCCACATAGCACGTAGATTTATAATCAATAACTCATATTAAATAATTCAACCAACACATCTACAATCACTTATTGTAACCAAACAGTTACAACTAAATTAAAAGGTGAGTTTCAAATCCACTCACCGATACCTCTGCAGAATCCACACTCAGAAATCTTATATTACTGAGTCTTCGGAGTATCTGAAACACCACATAATACACAAGTTAGTAACTTGTTCCACAATTGTCATTCTAGCATATTTATACAATCAGGTAATCCCTGAAGTCTAAGCAAACAAAAAGTCAATCAGAAATAAGATTAGAAAATCCCGAAATGACGTTTAAAAACTGAAAAATATCATTTTCGGCTCCTAGATGACCCCGAATGGCCAAAAACTGCCTAGGCTTTTAAAATAGAGTCGGGATCATTAGGCTGTTTCCGAGTGACCATGCGAATTTTAACCCAATCCGAGTTAATGAAATTGTCACTTATCCGGGACCCCGAAAACACTTACGCGTTTTCAAAATTTGCAAAACAAAAGGTTTTAAAAATCTCGGTTCGCAGTGATCTCAGTTCGCAGAGTCAACTCGGTTCGCAACATTTCAATTCGCTTCGCAAAATTTCAATTCGCATAGCGATTCAACTCGCTTCGCAAGTTCAACTCGCATCGCAGTGACTCAGTTCGCAGAAACTCGATTCGCAACACAAAATCTCAGTTCGCAAGATCTCGATTCGCTTCGCAGAACCTCAACTCGCTTCGCAACATAAACTCAGTTCGCAAGACGAACTGAGAACTGCGAACTTCGCTGCTGTTATGAGTTTTTCGAATCAAAACTCACCAAAACTTCAAAAAACTCAATTCTATGGTTTCTAACACTTTACTAACATCAAAGGAACATCTAATAACACCAAATAATAACATATGACTCTCAATTTCATTCAATCCTTCAATATCTCATAAAACCCATTTATTTAACTCAAAAGTAACTCACTTCTTTGAGGAAGATGAAGGTGAACAAGATGGAGGTGATGAAGGTGATGTTAGCAATCAGAATCACACAAAGGTTTGTTTCACTTATTGATTATTATTTCTTGATTTGGAGGGTTTTGTAAGTTCTTCAGAATGAAAGGTTCTTGAAAACATAAGGCTTATAAGGTCGGTTTAACAACCGACTTTGATATCCAATTGTTTTAATTTTATACCCGTCCTAAATCTATTATCTGGAACCTAAATATCATATGCGATAAAATTATTTTAGTTTACCGTCATCTATAACAATTTAAAACAATTAATAGTTTACTATTCACAATAAGTCCTGAGACTTATTTACTTAAGTTTCACAAGTAAACAATTAATATCAAGTAATTTCTAAAAACAATTAAATAACCAATTTAAATAAAAAAATTACCAGACCAGTAAGGAGGATGTTACACATATATTTATTGCATCTTCATTTTAATGTCTCTTAATGTTGGTTATCGTACGTCAAAGTCTATTCTTTTATTATTTAATCTATACTTCTTATTAGCACTTTAAAATTTGTTGTTTCCTTTATAGTTTGCTTATCTTATTAATCATATTCATTTTAATTGATAACTGCACAATTAAATTGACAATATTATATTTACAAATTATAATATGTATTTATAAAATGGTCGTGCATCGCACGGGCTCCATACCTAGTTTTCCTATAAACAATATTAGACAGTGTTAGTTAATAAAAGATGAGAAAAGAATATGAATGTTATATATTCTTTATAATTTTACTTTATAACTTGGAATGCAAAAAAGATTACGAAGAAAGGTAAAAATGACTAAAAGTTAAAACAATGTGTTACCCTAAAGTTTTTATCTTCAATTCATCATAAATTTTGCAAATAAAAAATAGTGAATTCATTCTTTCATTCATTTATTAATATTAGTGGTAGAAGTCTCTAAAATAATTTACTTATGTCAACTATATTTTTTTTAAGTTGTAGATATTGTCACATAGAATTTTTTAATTAGTTACTTACATTATTAACTTTATATAAGGATAGTTGACTACAGTTTAATGTAGTTGAATTAATATAATAATGTAACATTATTTATATGTATTTTTTTGATTGACCTTCTATAACTAATAATTTGTAATAATTTGTGATTGAAGAAATTATTGTCATACCAAAAATAAGAGATTTCTGATGAGTTGTCATATAATTTAAGAAAGTTTATAAGAGATTGACACGTAGGATAAAAACTTAGGTGGCGAAAGGAGAAATATGTCGCATAGGCAAAAAGACTTCTCTATTAGTATTATATATATATATATATATATATATATATATATATATATATATATATATATACTACTGTAATATATTTTATAGATCACTGAGCACAAAGTTTAGAAGAAGGTTCGCATGCATGTTGCTCTAAGACAGAGAATCTTTTTAGCTAAGAATTCTAATCTATTATATTAGCACCTATATTTTTTATATATGTGTTTTTGTGTAACGTAATTAAAATTATAATAAAATTATAATATATTAAACACATCAAATATAGTTTTAAACACGCATCAATTAATTGAGTGTATCTAGCTACTCACAAGTTTTTTGTTATCGAATAGAGAAATGCTCGGATCACATAAATTTTTCAAATACATTTCTACAAAATGATGTATAATTTATAATATTTTTTTAAATGGAAAAATACTAATTGGAAAATTACAAAAAATATACCAAATGTAATTTGTCTTGTAATGATTAATAGGAAATTGAGCTTCTCTATTTTAATTTTAATTTATTTTAATTTGATGTAATTTTAAATGGAGTAGGTAATGTCTTGTTTCGAAAGGCGTCATGATTTTGTAACTCTCATGAAACAAATCTACACATGTAATATAAAATATGAATAATTAAATAAATAAAAACTTGCTATGAATGCACACATACACAATATACATCCATACATACAAAAAAATGTGTTCTCGTGAACAGTAGCATAAATAGTTGCTCAAATCATGCTTCTATGTCCCCATGGAATAGTGCTCCCTCTTTTGCTCTAACTTTGGGATTACTGTGCACATCTTATGTGCTTTTTAGTGTTCTTCTTACATCTTTAAATCTCAAAGCGCGCAATATTAGTTACAAAACCTAGAAATCGAATAAATAAATAATATATTAAAATATGATTAACACATTAATTAAGTGTTTGATTAATCAAGTATTTGGAAATGATCGGTGATGATATTATGCTTCACTCATCCACTAGGATAGCTAATATGAGTAAAAAGTTTAAGTTAGATTGGATTGAATGGTCGTGCAATCCATGTAATGCTTGCTCGAGTACAACTTCTTTGTAACTCTTTTCTTCCAATATATCTAGTTTCTTTCTAGAGTTGATTCTTAATACAATCTATGCTTTTTATAAAAAAAGTATTTAGAATGAACACGTTTAGAAACCATGGAAGTTGTGTATACACTAAAAAAAATTGTCGTTTTTTCACATTTTTTTTCTCCACGCTTTTAGAAAGTGTGCAAAATTTTTAGAAAAATATAAGGTTTTCCACACTTAAATACGTAAGAAAGAAAAACGTACAGTTATAAGTGTGGAGAAATTATAACTTTTCATTACTTAAAAGTGTCGAAAGAAATTTGTAACACATGATTTTTCACACAAGAGAAAGTGTGGATAAATTGGGTGTTACAAAATTTTTTCAATACTTTTAAGTGTTGACAATTTGTAATTTCTTTACACTTTTAAGTGTAGATTTTTTTCACACTGAAGATTGTAGCGATTTTCACACTTTTTTGATGTAACAATTTTTTACACAATTATAAATGTGAAGAATTTTACATGATTTAACACAATTTTTAAAAAAGTGTGAAAAAAATATGTGAATAAATAATACTCGTTACTATAAAAACGTCACTTAGTGATACGAAAAAATATATACTCTGTATTACTTTCGCATTTATATATCTACCATATCTCTTGATTCTTGAATATAATATAATGGTGCACATACATATCAAAGGAATAATATGATGGAAATGTAGCACCAGAAAAGTTGTGGTTAGGATATGAATAACAATAAGTGCTTAAAAATGGATAAAAATATACTGATATCAAAAACTATGTTTCAAAGAAACATATATACGTATATATTAATATAAATACAAATATCTGGAAATATAGGTAATGGTTGTGTTTTTGGTTTTGTAGGATTTGTGAATGCATGGACCACCAAATACGGTAGAAGCTTATCTACTTTTGCGAAAACATTCTTGTGCATCCACACATCAAGATTCAAGAAGTAATTTGTTTTTATATATGCTGCAAGATTCTATATAATTCTGTCACATTTCAATTCAGATATGTTGAAGCTAGCCAGAAAGGATTGAGTGTGATATACCGATTAATTATACCCTACACTTACATCATATCGACTTTCATCTAATTGATTAAAACTACGAACTATATATAACGTACTAGATTTTTACTTTTCAAGCTTAGTTATACAAAATACATGAAAGAATTAAGAGTTCTCAATATTTTGTTCTAGCTTCTTGTAATGTTTTGTTCTAGTTTCTTGCTAGTTTAATATGATCCGTTGTTTATTAAAAAAAAGAGTTCTTGATAGTACAATAGAATTTCGAAATACAACACTACATTAAGGGTAATGTTAAGAGGGAGCCTTGCATTTTGAGGGGAGTTATATGTTCTCTACAAGCATGTCATATAGTTTAGCTAGTTTAAGGCCCATTTGTATTTTCGTATTAAGTTTTGTTTAGCTTAAGTGCACAGAAATGTGAATATACATTAATCTCTAATGAGCTAGGGGTGTCAATGGGGCAGATCTTGATCTAGATTCGCTCCGTCCCACCCCATTTATGTGACCCAATGGGTCAAAAAAATGGATCCATGAACCCAACAAGGGATTCAACGGGTCGACCCATTTAGATGGATCTCTACTTGGATCGACCCATGACCCATCCGGGTCGACTCATTTAAGTTATAAAAAATCAATAATTAAAAAATTAAAATATATATATATATATATATATATATATATATATACAACAATTTTACAAATAATATACTTTTTCATTATGGGACAATTGCTATTTATGAAAATTAAAGATGATGTTTATGTCAAGTTTAACGCTATATATATATAGATAGATAGATAATCGACGTAGCAAAATTATTAAACGGTACGTATCACAATTTATCAATCGATCCACATATGATTGAAAATGATTGATGTTGTAAAACTAACTAATCGAATGATCTAAATTATTAGTATATACTAATGTGTCAATGTTTTGATACTATTGGTTGAATTTTAGTAAATAAATGATATTTTTTCAAAGGTATACTTGGTTTATTTTGTATCAACATTTCTTCTTAAATGAAATAAAAATAAAAAGATTTCTTATTTTTTTTACATTAGATGGGTCGACCCATATCTAGATCCACTAATTTAGTTGGATCTTGGATCAGATCATGATCCAATAACTAATGGGTCAGATCCAAACCCATGTAAATGGATCTTGTGACCCATTGAATCTTGTCAAGATCCGCCCCGCCCCGTTGACAGGCCTAATGAGCTAACTAGGGCTTTCGTTATATGTAATCAACTTATTATTCATTGCGCACTATCATGTAATTTTTGGTACTTTTAATTGTGTAATAGCGTTGTAAGTTTCCATGTGTCACGAAGAAACAACATAACCACAAATAATTTGTAGTAATATACTATGAATATCAGAGCAAGAATTATTACATTTCTGTACAATTAAGCCCAAATTTATTTGGATATCCAGAGTATTATTATAACACCCATTACAAATTATAAGACTATTTTTTTAAAAAAAGAAACACATATCGGAAGCGTATATTAAATCCATACATTATAGATTGCATATAATATAAAACCCAAAATGGCAATCCACAATTTCATGGTTTTAAATTCAAACTACTACCTTAATTACAAACATTAATTTAAGTGTTAGCTAATTTAAACATAATGTTAAACTGTTAACAAGATTTTATAAAACAGAGTGAGCTGTCAAACATTTCTTTAACCCGAACTACTTGCAACCCACATTCAAAAGATTAACCTACAAGAAGTAATGGGGAGAGATTAGCACAAAGCTAAGTGAATAGATCATTACTATCAACCTAACTTAGATTAACAAATGTTTACAGCAAAGCATCATAAACAAATACTTCAAAGAGGATCGGTGGTCCTTGAGGTACCCTCAAGCCGCAGTGGCCCCCAAGTAACACTTGTAACCAACTGAAGGCCAATAGAATGGTTTAAATAGTTGGCAACTATTACTTCATACAACACAAGTTCAATAAACAACACATGTACAAGCACTTATGTTGTCCAAGTAATAGTACCCCAATCCAAACCATGTTGACCTCTGAATAAGTACACAATACATAATCATCATGGCAATATGCTTAACATAAACAATATATGTATATCTTATACAAATAAACAAGGTTTACCCGTTGTAACCATGTTGTTACAACTAACTTAGACTGATAGTCAAAGATGCACTCACCCTTGACGATCACCGTCTCTACTCAAAGGTCTTATTTTATTGAGTCTTCGGTTTATCTGAGAACGCAATCAAAATCCGAATTAGATTTTCATATTATGATTCATAGTATTCTATTCAAGTGTATAATGTCAAATAAACGCATATAATATACATTCAATACTATTTAAATAACACAAGTACACAAGTTATCAAATTTGTCAAGTTATAACATGCAAACGCGATCCGGGAAGGAGTGAGCTGGATCGCGTTCCACAGTTCAAAACTATTATGTTACTGATTTTAACTATCAAACGCGATCCGGGTTGGGAAGTTGGATCGCGTTCCAAAGAAGAAATCCAATTTTACCACATTAACACATGCAAACGCGATCCTGAAAGGCTAGGTGGGATCGCGTTCCAAAGGCCAAAACATTCTGATCTAAAATAACACCGAGGAACGCGATCCATGTAACAAGGCTGGATCGCGTTTCTGTGATTTCCAGCAACAAAACCCAAACCTGTAACACTTTCAGCTCGAACCTAAACCCCAAATTTCACCCAATTCAGTTGTAATACACGTTTTTATCTATCAAATGACTCCAAGTATCATCAATAAACATAGTGCAACAACAAACAACATCATCAAGCTTCAAATTCTACACATGCATCATAATTTAATCTAAATCAATCAAATTTATTCATAAACATGAAAATGAAGCACAATTAACTTACAATTTATATGCAAACAAATGATAATGATGAAAGTAAAGTAATTTCAGTTGTATTGATCATTCTAACATCAAATTCACTTTAAGCATCAAATTCTAACCTAAATCATCAAGAAACCTCAAGAGTTCCAAGTAACTCAAACTTACAATTAAAAAGAGGAGATAGATGAACAAGATGAAGGAGATGATGGTGAATTCAGTTGCAAACACAAAATCACAGCTTCAAAATGATTGATTGATGTTATCTTCCTTGATTTCTATTGAGTTCTAAGTGCCAATTTGAGAGAGTTTGGTTACATGCAATTTCTTGTAAATGTGGAAATAGGTGTCGGCCTCATCAACTAACTCATAC
Source organism: Pseudognaphalium luteoalbum (assembly GCA_963422505.1). Lineage (NCBI taxonomy): Eukaryota > Viridiplantae > Streptophyta > Magnoliopsida > Asterales > Asteraceae > Pseudognaphalium > Pseudognaphalium luteoalbum. Next base: position 21,452,163 of record OY730195.1, on the reverse strand, counting down.
GAGGTGGTGTAATTTTTATTTCCTTCTAAGCTTATTGTCTGGAACCTAAAAACCATTTGTGAGAATAATTCTTTTATTTAACCTACATCTATAGTAATTTAAAGCAAATAATAAGTTATTAATCACAATAAGTTATTTAATCAATTGACCTATTTATTTCAATTATTTAAATAATATCAAATATTTCTAAACACAATTAAATAAGAAATTACTGTATTTCTCCTAAGCCCAATATGAGGATGTTACAATTATCGCTTGTAACACTTCAAAATTTAAAAGTATTATTATGCCCAATGAATAAATAATTGTTTTAAGTTGATAATGTGATATTAAAAATAAAATAGTAGAATTCGCGAATGATTTTTAAGTTTCAAACAATAGATATAAAGAGGATCAATTTAATACCCACAGATATGTGTAGGTACAAATTATATACTCTTTACTTCTAAATTGTTCTTGAACTAAGAAATTGAAAGGGAAGAGTCGCAGGAAGCTTAAGACCACGAAGTTAACATCAATTTCATGTCCAATCCTTAATTCAAGACTTAGAATCTGATTCATCATCTTCATCCTAATTCAATGGTAATTAAGTTTAATTCTCCTTTGTTTAACCAAAGGGTTTGGTTATGGTAGAATTGTTATTGATCATTGAATTGATATGGAATTTGGAAAGGAATGATTAGCTTGTTGATGATGACTAGATACCTGGTTGCAGTTTGATTTTGTATAAAACTCGAAATGTTATGCGGAAACCTATAAAGTGCAAGTCTGTATACGTATAGCTCGCGACGCGACTCCGGACGATCGCGACGTGAAAGTAAAAGGATCACGATGCGATTCTAGCGATGACCCTTTGTTCAAAATCTATCTAAGTGGTCATTTGAGTTAGTCATGTTATTAGTATGAAAGCATAAACAGAAGTGATAACCGGTTTGAGAACATGATGTAGAACAAGAATTTAAGTAGGAAATTAAGTGGTAATTCACTTAAGTGTGTTAAGTTATCACAAGTATGATTTGACGATTAGTTAAGGTTGAACTAAAGTGGGAATGTGTTAGAATTGATAAACTCGTTATGATCAGATTATTGATATGCATATATGAGATTATGTTAAAAGCGATAAGTAATATAACAAAAGGTTGAAGCTAATAAGATTATGAGAAGTATAGTTATGTGATTGTGATGGTTATTATTTTCTATATGTGTCGCTACTTTAATATGTTACGTGATAGGTGATTTAAGACATGGCATCCACAAGCATGTGTTAAGTCTCTTATTTGCCTAAAAAGCAAATGTGAATGATATGAGGGTTAAATGGCTAATGTGACACCCGCCAAATTAAGACTAGTAATTAGTGCCTAATCAAGTGTAATACATGTAATTAGTTCTGTGTTAGGCTAATTAATGTATCAATATATATATATATATATATATATATATATTGTTGAATATATACAAGTATGCGATTTGATTAAATCGTACAATTTTCAAATCGAATGCAATTTGATTCAATTAATACGGACGTTGGTGAACTATTTTATTAAATAATATGACATTATTTAAATAACTCTTTTTATCCAAAAATATTATTTAGATAATATTTCAACTCAAATTCGTATCGTACAAACTACAATTACGCGATTAAAATAATAAACGCGCGAACAATCGAAACGAGAATAAGTTATATTTTATAACTCAATTAAATTATTTGATGAAATACTTCAACAAAAACATTAATAAATATTCATTTTTTAAAAAAAATATATTTATACGATTAAACGATCGGGGAAACGAACATCGAACGGAGTGCAAACGCGGGGATTAAAAATTGAGAGATTCCCTCTCTTTTCCCCAAAAATCTGCCAAAAACCCCCCCTCCCCTCCTCACTTTCCACTTTCCTTTCTCTCTCCCCACTTTTCTTCCTCTCATTTTCCCTCAAACTCTACCACACCACCACCACCTTAATTCTCAAAATAACACCACAAAACGACCTCCAATCTTGAAGCTTCTTTAGAGAAAATCGATCACCTCGTCTCGATCTACATTTCCATCTTTTCGGATTTCTCCGGCGCTAAGTCGTAAGTTTTCTGACAAAACTCGAAACTCTCCGATTTTACTTATTTTTACTCGTTTATGGGTTATTTAAGCTTATAATGTCCAAATATGGGTTGGGTAAAAGTTTCAAGTCAAACGGAAACCGGAAAACACCTTTTCGGTTCATTTTCCGGTCAACAGCTCGATATGTCGCAGAGGCTCCAGGCCACCTGCGACACAAGGCTTTATGTTGCCAAATCATGTCCTATGTCGCATATAGCGATATAAGCCTCTATGTCACACTACTTCACGGATGTCTCATATAGCGACACAAATGACTATGTCGCAATAATTACGGACGTCGAATATAGCGACACAAAACACTATGTCGCAAAACTTATTTCCGTCGCACATAGCGACACAACACCTTATGTCGCATTATATTGCAGATGTCGTACTTAGCGACACAAGCCCTTATGTCGCAGACATGATCGGCGACACAACAGACTATGTCGCACTTAGCGACACAAAGTCTTATGTCGCACCCAATGTCGCAATCAATATCGCATAAATCAGAAACTTGAAAAAATGGATTTTTACTAAGTGTCAAACTTGTGTCACTTCAAACACTTATACGATACGACTATTTAAACACATCGAAATACGTTTATGAACATGAACACTCGAAATCATAATAATAATAATGAGATTATTATTTCAACTAATCACCAACGGGCCGTACACGTTTTCAAAACACAATCCAATCAACAAAGTCGTAGTAACTTGGACAATTTAAACAACCAAATCGTAGTAATTTGGATAATCAAATCGACCAAGTCGTAGTAACTTGGACAAGTTAAACAATCAAATCGTAGTAATTTGGACAATTCAATTAACCAAATCGTAGTAATTTGGACATTCTAGTTGGACGAACAACTACAAAGGTAGTCTTTCGAGATACCTACTCATGTTTATAACCATCGCATGTCTTGGACACCCTCAGGTTACAAGTCTTCGAACATCAATTCACGGCTAATCAAAGAAGTTTATTAAGTTAAACTTCTCAAGGCTCAGGTGAGTCTCATAGCCCCTATTTTACGGTTTGCATGAGGGGTGTGATTGCATTGCTTGTTTTATTTTACAATATGAACGCAAGTACAATACAAATCAAATACTACATGAGTTTTTTTCACTAATCATTTCAAAGCCCTCCACAACATAGTTTTGTAATACATCTGTAGCGTGAATGTTAGTATATGATATCATATAAGATTGACAATCCTCGTCCGGGTTAGCACGTACTAACTGGTCAAATGGACGTATTAGTATTTGGGAAGATGAGTGTAGATTAGGCACTCGTAGGAGGCACCTCAGTTGGGTTTCCTTAATTGGACCTGACACTCAAGTTAAGCTAAGACTATGTGCTCATGGTTGTATAACTTTTATATTTTGCTTAATTGCATTTTAAATTCAATTAAATCTTGCGGTTCATACAAATATGTGTTGACATATAAACCTGTGATCTCACCAGCGTTTCGCTGACCCATTTTAGCATGTATCACAAGTACTCAGCAGTTGGTTGGCTGCCCAATCAGGATTCATTAGCTCAAGTCAGCATGCAGAAAATAGAGATTTCCTTGCATTAGTATATTTTGTACAAGTATTTATGTATTGGAATCTCTCATTAAATCGAACATGAGCTATCTACGGATTCAGCAATTGTAAACATTATAATATTAATATATTTTATTAAAATGACGCATATAGAGTCGTTTGCTATATATCTGTGAGCTTTGATTATTGATTAGTAACACCCAAATTATGCTTTCACCAAACACTAAATATGGGGGTGTTACAGATTGGTATCAGAGCCTAAGGTTATAGTGAACTAGGTTGCATTTAGTGGGCCTAGGCTATGACCATTAGGTAGTATTCCTTATTAAGTATGATTAGGTTCAGTGACTATATGGTATTGGTTTAATTTAACATAGTCTGATCAACTATGTACAATTAAAAGAATATGATGTGAGACCTGAAAGGAGTCATGATTGAATAGGATACACTAGTTGACTCTGACATCGAGAGAACCGGGACTCAAACATGTCAGTGTTAGACACTTTAGGCTATTATGTGATATATATATATATATATATATATATATATATATATATGCATAGATAGGTCTCGCTCTCGCTCAATATCTTAGACTATATTATATGTGTATTATATAGGCCTCATTCTTTCTAACGCTTTGTCTCAAAATGGCAAACACACCCCCCAATTCGTCACACTCTCATCCGTATGGATCACTAAACTGTCATCCGTATGGATCACTAAACCCAAGGGTGGCTAGGAGGAACACCAGGTTGCCTCGAGCTGAACCATACCCCACTCATTTCACTTTGTAGGACTTAGCCACTAGGCTACACCAACACGAGCAACGACTTAATACAATGGATACCGAACTCCAAGAAACCAACGAAAACTGGAGACTCACGTCACTCGAACGTATCAATCAAGTCTCCGAAGATCACGAAAATACCGTCAACCACATGGACACCCTTGACAACCGTTTGGGTGAAACCATCGAAACTATGGAGGTTGTCCACAACCAAGTGACCGGTAACCGAAACAAAATCTCAATCCTACAATCAAGGCTGAATCAGAGTGAGACACATCTAAGGGAAACCGAGGATGCCCTCCGAATGGTTAGCAGACTTGCAGAATCTGTAGACCATCTCACCGCACTACTGCCACAACTCAATCTACGTCAGGATTAGCTTAGGCTAAATCTGTACCTTATCATGCTTTCGTAGGACCTATGTAATTCGACCGGATGTAATAATTCCTGACACTTTTGTAAAACTTCTAAGTGTGTGACTCTTGAAACTCCTAACTAGAAATTGTTTGTAATCATTCGACTTCGTATTATGAATTGACGATTTCTCCCGTTATTTCTACATTGTGATTTTACCATGTGATGTTGTATATTACCACTTTTATATATATACATCTATCGTACTTATTATTCTGGTACCACCTCTCGTGTACCTTTTATTTCTCTCTTGAAGAATCATGCCGTCAAAGAAGATAAGTTACAGTGATGCCGAACTTGCTGCCGTCGTATCTCGAGCAGTGGCCGATGCTTTGGCTACTCGGGATTCACCTCGAAACTCTCGAAGCAATGACAAAACCCCAGTCAATACCCCTGTTATCAAACCTTGTTCTTACAAGGATTTTCTTAGCTGCAAACCACTCTACTTCAAAGGCACAGAAGGTGCTATTGGTCTTATCAGATGGATTGAACGTATGGAATCCGTTTTCAACCTCTGCAACTGTACGGAGGATAACAAAGTTAAGTTTTTTGCCTACACCTTTCAGGAAGGTGCACTTACGTGGTGGAACATCCACGCAAACTCTGTGGGCGTTGAGATAGCAAACCGACTTCCTTGGGTTGAACTGACGAAAAAGCTTAAGGGTATAACATCCCAAAAACCGCTTTCAGAACCCGTTATGGTATAACACCCCTCTTTCATTTACACAATATTATATTATTTGTCTCAGAAGCGTATATTATAAAATACATTTCATTACTCTATATTAAATAATGTACATAAACAGTTTACATATTTAGATCACACCAAATTAAAACTATTTAACACATAATTAAAACGGGGTATTATATATTACATAACAAGGTTTAAACAAAACCATATCAGAGTCTTCAAGCGCAGTCAAACATTCATTGAACAACTATTCACCTCCTGCACCCACTATTAATCAAAACATATCCTGCAGGAAGTAATTGAAGGGATTAGCACAAAGCTAAGTGAATGAATTTATCACACACAATTCAACTTAGGATAACAATCTGTTTACAGCAAATAATCGTAAACACATTCTTTTTCAATGAGGATCGGTGGCTCTTGGGATATCATAATACCCGAGGATTCCCAAAGAACACTTAACGTCAATCTGTATGGCCATTACAAAATAGACCGATAACTATTGGTCATTAAACTCATACACAGGTCTCAAACACAACAAATGAATCAAAACCTGTGTAATTCACATAATAACCAAGAGTCCAACTACACGTTGACCTCAATAATCTGATACACATAGATTCACATATCACGTAGATTCATAATCAATAACACAGATTAACAATCGTATAATCAATCTACGTATACTTGTTGCAACCAAACAGTTACAACTAAATCGAAGGGTGAGTTCTAAATCCACTCACCGATACCTTTGTCTTCACAAACTCAGAATTCAAGTATCACTTATCTTTGGGAGGATCTGAGAATCAACAATCAAATATAAGTTAGTAATCAAAATTATCAATACATAACTTACATCAATTCACAACACTAGGAACTTAATACAATACACTTCACAACTACAAGTTCCTAATCAAGTATTTACAATCACATCATTGTTATTATTATGTATTGATTCTGTTCTACCAACATCACATCATGGTACAATACAATAACCTTAAAATCATTAGTTAAAAAGGGATGTTGGTCTGGCCAATAAAGCCGTCGGCTAGGGTCCCTTACCCGCCGGCTTCACATCCCCAGCCGCCGAGTCACACACCCAAGCCGTCGGGTACACTTGTTTTTGATGGAACAGAACCAAGTTGCGTTTTAAAGCCTCTAGCAACAGTCGGGTAGGGTGGTTAACCCGCCGGTCCAAAGGGTCAAGCTGCCGGCTTGGGTGTGCTACCCGCCGGTTTGCCAACCCATACTAGTACCCGCCGGCTAGCTCAGGAAAGCCGCCGGCTTGTTCATCCAATTCACAGCAGCAGCAGTTTTAACCAAAAACTCTGCACGAACCTAACTCATCAAATCCAAAATTTCAGTTGCTAAAACAATCAAGGGAGTAGTATAACACCAAAGTAACATCATATTACTTCTAGTTAGCATCAAACAACATCAACAACTTCCAATTTCTCATCAAATTCATGAAACCCATTTACTTGAGCTCAATTCATCACTCACTAACCTAAATGGGGATTGAACTAAGTTTTTTATGCATCAGTTTATCTAAAACAACTTCAACTAATCATAAGTATGAATTAAACAATTATCAATTCCATTAGTTTGCCTTTAACCTAACTCAATCAAGGTATTAGATAAAACTACCAAAATACTTACAAATTTGAAGCTAGAATTGTGATGATGATGATATCTTTGATGATGAATAATCTGATGGATTTAACCTTTTCTTTAGAATTAAACTTGCAAGAAATTTGATTTAGAGATGCAATTTGTGTTCTTGAAGGTATGAAATGTATAAGTGACTCAAAAGGAAAGTAGGGGAAAGAAAAGGAGGTCGACTCCTTACAAACCGACTTCATTATTTCGGGTATTTTATACCCGTCCTAAAACTATTGTCTGGAACCTAAATATCAATTGCGAGAAACTTATTTTATTATACTGTTGACTATAGTTAATTAAAACAAGTAACAATTTACTATTCACAATAAGTCCTGAGACCTATTTACCTAAGTTTCTCAATAAACAAATAATATCAAATAATTTCTAAAATAATTAAATAATCAATTTAAATAGAGAATTACCAGACCCGACAAGAGGATGTTACATATGGCCATTACGAATTTCAGGTGATGCCATTCGGTCTAACCAACCCACCGACTGTATTCATGGATCTTATGAATCGGGTGTGCAAGCCATATCTCGACAAGTTTGTCATTGTCTTCATTGACGACATTCTCATATACTCACGAGACGAACAAGAACATGCGCAAAACCTCAGAACCATCCTAGAACTACTTAAGCACGAGGAGTTTTACGCCAAATTCTCTAAGTGTGAAATCTGGATGGAAACCGTTTAATTCCTTGGACATGTTATCGACAGTCAAGGAATCCACGTCGATCCATCAAAAATCGAGGCTATCAAAGACTGGAAATCCCCAACCACTCCAACCGAAGTACGCCAATTCTTAGAATTGGCAGGGTACTATCGGCGCTTGATCGAAAATTTCTCAAAAATAGCTCAACCACTCACGACACTGACTCAGAAAGACAAAAAGTTCGACTGGACTGATAAACAAGAGTCAGCATTTCAACTTCTGAAATAAAAGCTTTGCAGTGCTCCAATTCTATCCTTACCAGAAGACACTGATGACTTCGTGGTATACTGCGATACTTCTCACCAAGGTCTAGGTTGCGTATTGATGCAACGGGACAAAGTAATTGCTTACGCTTCGCGACATCTCAAAATTCATGAAAAGAACTATACCACCCACGATCTCGAGCTTGGGGCTGTCGTCTTTTCCCTCAAAATCTGAAGACATTACCTCTATGGCACTAAGTGCACAATATTTACCGATCACAAATGTCTCCAACACATATTCGATCAGAAGGATCTCAACATGAGGCAACGTCGATGGGTCAAGTTGCTCACCGATTACGATTGCGAAATCAAATATCATCCGGGTAAGGCAAATGTTGTTGCCGACGCCCTCAGTCGAAAGGAACGAACGAAACCACTTCGAGTCCGAGCCCTCAGTATGACCATTCACAATGATCTAAACATTCAGATTCTCACTACTCAACTCGAAGCTCTGAAACCTGATAACATCAAGAACGAATCCTTGTGAGGCATGGAAAAACAATTCGAAATCAAACCTAACGGGATTAGGTATTTCTCAAACCGAATCTGGTTACCCAGTTTTGGAAACCTGCGAGACTTGGTGATGGACAAAGCTCACAAGTCAAAATATTCTATCCATCCTGGATCCGACAAAATGTATCATGGCATCAAGGAATTTTATTGGTGGCCGAATATGAAAGCTGAAATCGCTACATACGTCACCAAGTGTCTTACTTGCTCGAAAGTCAAAGCCGAATATCAAAAACCTTCTGGTTTACTCCAACAGCCCAACATTCCTGAATGAAAATGGGAACAAATTGCCATGGATTTCATAACTAAACTACGCAAGTCATCGAGCGGTTGCGATACCATTTGGGTGATCGTCGATCGTCTCACGAATCTGCTCATTTCCTGGCAATCAAGGAAACCGACAAAATGGAACGCCTCACACGAACCTACATCAAAGAGGTTGTTTCTCGACACGGTGTTCCAATCTCGATTATCTCCGATAAGGATAGTCGTTTCACATCTCACTTTTGGCAATCACTCCAAAAGTCATTGGGTACCCGTCTTGATATGAGTACCACATATCATCCTCAAACCGATGACCAAAGTGAACGAACAATTCAAACACTGGAAGACATGCTACGAGCTTGCGTAGTTGACTTCGGTGTAAACTGGGAAAAACATCTACCGTTGTGCGAGTTTTCGTCCAACAACAGCTATCACACCAGCATTAAGGCTGCACCTTTCGAGGCACTGTACGGTGGTAATTGCCGATCACCGATTTGTTGGATCGAAGTGGGAGACAGTCAACTCACTGGTCCTGAGATCATTCACGAAACTACTGAAAAGATCTTCGAGATCCAGAGCAAACTCAAAGCCGCACGTGATCGTCAGAGAAGTTATGCTGACGTGAGACGCAAACCACTCGAGTTCCAGGTTGGGGATCGAGTGCTGCTCAAAGTTTCACCTTGGAAAAGAGTTATCCGATTCGGTAAATGTGGGAAGTTAAATCCCAGATACATTGGACCATTCTAGATCCTCGAGATGATTGGTTCAGTGGCATATCGATTGCAGCTGCCACCCGAACTCAGCAGCGTGCATCCCACTTTTCACATTTCTAACTTGAAGAAATGTCTGTATGATGAGACACTTATCATTCCACTCGATGAAATCCGAGTTGACGACAAGCTTCATTTTGTTGAAGAACCCGCCGAAATCATGGACCGTGAGGTCAAACAACTCAAACAAAGTCGTATTCCCATTGTCAAGCTCAGGTGGAATTCGCGGCGTGGGCCGGAATTCACCTGGGAACGGGAGGCCCAGATGCGACTCAAGTATCCTTAGTTATTCACTGACGCTACTTCAATCACGACTTCAAACTAAATTTCGGGACAAAATTCTCCTAACAGGAGGAGAATGTGACACCCGCCAAATTAGAACTAGTAATTAGTGTCTAATCAAGTGTAATACATGTAATTAGTTCTGTGTTAGGCTAATTAATGTATCAATATATATATATATATATATATATATATATATATATATATTGTTGAATATATACAAGTATGCGATTTGATTAAATCGTACAAGTTGCAAATCGAATGCAATTCGATTCAATTAATACGGACGTTGGTGAACAATTTTATTAAATAATATGTCATTATTTAAATAACTCTATTTTATCCAAAAATATTATTTAGATAATATTTCAACCCAAATTCGTATCGTACAAACTACAATTACGCGATTAAAATAATAAACGCGCGAACAATCGAAACGAGAATAAGTTATATTTTATAACTCAATTAAATTATTTGATGAAATACTTCAACAAAAATATTAATAAGTATTCGTGTTTTAAAAAATTTATTTATACGATTAAACGACCGGGGAAACGAACACCGCACAGAGCGCAAACACGAGGGATTAAAAATTGGGAGATTACCTCCTCCTTTTGCCCAAAAATCTGCCAAAAACTCCACCTCCCCTCCTCACTTTCCACTTTCCTTTCTCTCTCCCCACTTTTCTTCCTCTTATTTTCCCTCAAACTCCACCACCACACCACCACCTTAATTCTCAAAATAACACCACAAAAAGACCTCCAATCTCGAAGCTTCTTTAGAGAAAAACGATCACCTCGTCTCGATCTACATTTCCATCTTTTCGGATTTCTTCGACGTTAAGTCGTAAGTTTTTCGACAAAACTCGAAACTCTCCGATTTTACTTATTTTTACTTGTTTATGGGTTATTTAAGCTTATAATGTCCAAATATGGGTTGAGTAAAAGTTTCAAGTCAAACGGAAACCGGGAAACACCTTTTCGGTTCATTTTTCGGCCAACAGCTCGTTATGTCGCAGAGGCTCCAGGCCACCTGCGACACAAGGCTTTATGTCGCCAAATCATGGCCTATGTCGCATATAGCGACATAAGCCTCTATGTCGCACAACTTTACGGATGTCGCATATAGCGACACAAATGGCTATGTCGCAATAATTACGGACGTCGCATATAGCGACACAAAACACTATGTCGCAAAACTTATTTCCGTCGCACATAGCGACACAACACCTTATGTCGCATTATATTGCGGATGTCGTACTTAGCGACACAAGCCCTTATGTCGCAGACATGATCGGCGACACAACTGACTATGTCGCACTTAGCGACACAAAGTCTTATGTCGCACCCAATGTCGCATAAATCAGAAACTTGAAAACATGGATTTTTACTAAGTGTCAAACTTGTGTCACTTCAAACACTTATACGATACGACTATTTAAACACATCGGAATACGTTTATGAACATGAACACTCGAAATCATAATAATAATAATGAGATTATTATTACAACCAATCACCAACGGGCCGTACACGTTTTCAAAATACAATCCAATCAACCAAGTCGTAGTAACTTGGACAATTTAAACAACCAAATCGTAGTAATTTGGATAATCAAATCGACCAAGTCGTAGTAACTTGGACAAGTTAAACAACCAAATCGTAGTTATTTGGACAATTTAATCAACCAAATCGTAGTAATTTGGACATTCTAGTTGGACGAACAACTGTTGGTGCATTTTGTGTGTCAGTCAGTTGGTCAAACGTTTGTACTTATCAAAGTCAATTAGTCTGCGTATGTATAGTACGTGTTTAGTGTGTATATAGGAGCTTGTAAACGAATAGTGAAATAGAATATATACACAAAATTAGTGTTTATGCGACACTTAGCTAGTGTCACACGGGTCGGTTCATGCGACACTTGGCTAGTGTCGCATGTAGGTCAGATTACACTATAAATAGAAGAGTTAACCTCAAAATTAGGGTTAGACTTTGTGAGAAGAGTGAGAGAGGCGTTTTCCTGAGAGGAAGGTGAAAAACGAGTTTGTGTTTGTGATTGTATAGCTTTACGATTCAATTGTGAATATATACAAAAAGCTTATAGAAAACGTTTGTGATTGATTGTTTGATTTCCGCGCTTACAATTGATTATACCATCTGATTTGATTCGGCACAAGGGATCTACAAGTGGTATCAGAGCCGTGAATCAAGGATTTGATGGTTTCGGATCGTGTTTAAAATGTTTTCGGCTGATTCGTGAAGGTATTAATCGATTATAATTCGTTTCTGGGTTATTTGTGTTGATTATATCGATTTTTGGTGCTAGATCGTCTGATGTTCGTCAATTTTCGTTAGGGTTTTGAAAATTTTCGTTTTTAGGGTTTTTGGAGCTGACAGCCACGATATAGCGTCACTTAGTGCGTCACTTCCGTGCGTCACTTGATAGCGACACTTGGTTTTCTGCGACACTTATCATAGTGTCGTCATCTGATATTGTGCGATACTTATATAGCGACACTACCTGTTAAGCGACACTAATCTCGTGTCGCTCTAGATTAACAAAAAAAAAATGTTCAATTTTAGCGGGAACTTCCGAAATTTGTTAAGCGACACTAATGTTGAGTTTTTTGGCGGGAACTTCTTAAATTTTTTTGTGTTTTCAAAATTTTTCTGTAGGCTTAAAAGTGTTTAATTTTAGCCTGGAAAAAGTTTGATTTTACTCGACCGTTTTTTTAACGTTTTCGAACGAAATTTTGGCGGGAAAAACGCGAAAATTTTTGTAAGTTCAAATTTTGTTTTTAAGCTTAAAATAACTTAATTTAGTGTCGGAAAATTTTCGCTATACTCGGAAAGTTTTCGAAATTTTCGAATTCAATTTTGGAGAGAAAATTCGGAAATGGCTTTCGGTACGAAAATGCCTCCTTCTACATCTTTGTTCTATAGTGATTTTGCTATTTGGAAGATTAAGCTATGCAACTTCATTGAACACAAAGATCCAAAGTTGTGGAACTAGAATAACGCTATTGATCGATATGAGCAACCAAGACTCGATGGGGTCCTTAAGTCAAGAGCACAAATGTCAGCCAATGAACGAGAAGAGTTTGACAATGACAATAGAGCATATGAGATGATTACCATATGCTTGCCAGAAGTTGTGATAAATAAACTCAAAAATCAAGCAACTTCTACAGATTTATGGGACGCTGTTATAGAGGCTTATGATCAAAAGAAAAGGTTGATAAACGAATAAGAGGATCAACACACTGCAATGGTGGCTCAGATAAAAGATGTTGACTCTAATGCACATAAGGTACATAATGAACCTGAGGAACCCGTTAATTTATATCATGTATTAAGCTTGATGCTTCTTTAAAATGTTCTCAATTAGATAATGAAGATTTGAATGAAAAAGTTGTTAAACTCACCGAGTCAAATAAATTTCTAAAAGCTAATGAGAGACTTTATGATAAGCAAATTGAGGCTTATAAGTTAGACACTCAAACTTATAAATCAAAAGTCTTTAGCCAACAAGATGCTATTAGTAGCTATCTTAAAGAAATTGAACTTTTAAATAAAGAACTTGATGAGTTAAAGTCTAAATCTGGGTATTTTGATAGAAAAATCTCAACTTTTTCACAGTCTCAAGATGTCTTCGATAAAATCGTTAGCAAGCAAAGAACTGATAAGAATAGTAAGTCTGGACTGGGTTACTTCCCTCCTCCTACTAACTACTATCCTTTACCTGTTAAGGAGGGCACTGAAGATCTTGTAGCTGACTACTCAATATGGCCAGCTACAAAATCTAAAGAAGCTAAAGCTAATCCCAAAAGGCAGGCAAAGGAGAAAACCAAACGGCCAGAGTATACATTGCCTACTTTTGTCAAGTCTGATAATTCACCTTCAGTTAGTGTTGAGGAGATCGTTGAGGTAAAAGATATACCTGAAGAGTCTACCATTAAGTTTGAGAAAATAAATGTCAAACCTGAAAATTTCATCATTACAAATGAAATTGATGAATGTTTTAAATGCAAAGGCAAAGCTAAGGTTGACAGTGAATCCTTCCAAGTTAAAAATGTTAAAAGGGATACAAAGAAAGATAAAATGGTTGATAAATCTGAAAATAATAAATGCTCAACATCAACCAACTCAGCCTCAGGAACATCTACTTCAACATATACACCAAAGAGTGCATGTTCAACAATGTTCCTATTCATAGACCTTCTGTGTATTTTCCTCCACCTAAACGATTTGAGGGAACTCATTGGAATACATCTTTTGTGGAGCGTCGTTCTTGTTATCGTTGTAGTCAACAGGACCATATTATTAGGGATTGTAAGTTATTATCCCTAGATAGATTTGGTAGAGGGATGCCAAGAACTTTCTCTTTCAGGAATTCTTTTTCAAAATCTTTTTCAAGGCGTCGTTCGTATTTGTCTGTATCTAGTTGTGCATCAAACTCTCCAAAACCTATGACAAGAGTAAACAAAGTTGTGCCTAGTAGACCTCAAGTTCAACAGCACAACATTGTTGAAAACAAATCATCTGAACCTAAACAGGTTTGGAAACCCAAATCCACAAACAACGCATCAATGAAATCTTCTGAGTTTTTAAAATATCATAAACTCATTGATGTGATGATTATGGATGATCATGGATAACCCAAGTCTATCAAGGCTTGGGTGTCCCATAAGTACTAACGTTTGATTGTTTGTGGTGATGCAGTCAGTTTCTTGTAAAGTAATATTTTTTAGTGACTGCATGGATGTGGATTTTGTTGGAAGAATGTTATGATGATTTGTGATTGGATGAAGTTTCTGAAGTTTCGTGGTGGTAAAAGTGCTAAAAGGCATTTAATTTGACTTGATAAGTGATTTTGATACTTTTCTTTTAAATTTATTACTTATGCAACAGCAATTCTTTGTACTTTTTAGTATCGAAGAAATGCAATATTGCAAAATTTATTAAATTAAAAATACAAAAATACGTTTTGTGTTTCAGGGGAGTGTTTTTTATTGGATATAAGAATTTCCTGTTCAAGGGGAGTAATTTAAATTATGAAAAATTCTGATTATTTAGATTAGAAATGTGAACAGCAAGATTCTTAATTCTAGAAAAGACGTTGGGTTGTGTCTATAAATAACTTGGGAATGATAGTACATCAGAAGACATGCTGTAACACCCCAATTTTATCTGGAATTTAATTTCGTACGTGAATGTAATTTTATTATGAAGTAATATTGGGTAAATAATAAGATATAGTGAAAAACGTAAAATGGTTTCTCAGTTCCAGACTATGTAGTTAAAAAAAGAAAGGATTAATAGAAAAACACGTACATAGTGTCGTGTATATTCCATTTCCTTCCTGTTAGTTCCTGGAAACACATAGTAAGAAGAGAAAAATCGCAGAAGCTAAGTTCCTTCATCTAATCTTTGATCAAACATCAAATTAAGCTTTAATCCTTGAAGAATCAATTCCTTTCATCATCTTTTTCAATCCTCTAATCTTTGTAAGTGATTTCTCTATCTTTTAACCTAGTTTTTGGGTTTTTAGGGGTTTTGGTCAATTAGTGAAATAAATACGAAATTGGGGTTTATAATTGCTAAAATTATTGTTATTAGTGTTATTGAGCTAGTTAATGATTAAATTACAACTTAAAAGTGATGAATATGATTGATTGGATATAGGTGTTCTTGAGTAAATATGGGGTTTTAGTTAAATATGTATGAATTAGTGTTAGTTAACTAAAATTATGATCTATGATGCAATTAGGGTATGAAACTATGATAGAACATGATTTAAGTGAAAGTATTAATAAATTGATTAGGTTAAAGGGGATGGCTTAAGAGTGGTTATTAGTTTAGAGTCATGATTTCCTTGAATTTAAATATGTTGCTATGTGATATGTGTATAGGTGATAAGAAGTTGGAAGTGTTACCCTTGGTATTGTATTGTGAATCTTCAATCAAGATTTAAGGTGAGTAATATAAGGATTTAATCAAGTATATGGTTGTGTGTGTTTCCGGATTACTCCTGAGTAAGAGGATCATACAACCATGTGAAGTTAATTGTGTTTTAATTGTTTAAATTGTTATTTGTGAAGTGTTAAGACATGAAATGATTGTACATGTTACCGGATAGCTTCCGAGCTAGAGGTGGGTATAATCAAGTGAAGATTAAGTGTATTACTTGTATATGATTATAGTGATATGAATTATGATTGTACATGCTACCGGATAGCTTCCGAGCTAGAGGTGGGTACAATCATGAGTTAGTGATATGAAGTTTATGAAGTTTATGATACAGAGTTGCTAGTTTTACTAGCATAGTGTTTATGTAGCCATGATATGTATTATTTGGTTAAGTGCTTATAGGCTCACTAAGCAAGAGTGCTTATTGTTTAAGTGTTTCATGTTTTAGGTGGAAGTGGACAAGGGAAAGGGAAAGCGGTTAAAGAGAATTAGCGTGGATTGCTTGATTATAGTGTATGGCAAGTTTCTCTTTTATGTCGTTTGGATAAGACTTGTGTAAATCGCCCTTCAAGACATGTTTTAAAAAGTAAGTCATGGTGAGCCATGACTTAAGCATTTTTGAAATAGATTAACTTTGAAAGCCAATAACGATTGTACATGATGTAAATTATGGTTTTTAAGTTTTAAAGTTAATGGTTGAATATGTTTGGTATTTATGAAATGAAAGGATAGTTAAAAATAGTTAGAATATGTTTTCGTTGGTTATGGAGTGTTGACATGTAGTCAAACCTTCCATTAGTCGATTATGGGTTGTGATTGGCTAGTCAATGGGTCAAAACAGTCTTTGTGGGTCAGCGGGTCAAAAAGGGTCAATATGGGTCATTAAATGCACTTACGGACTAAACCGAGTTAGAGAAGGGTTAAGGGTGTGGTGAAGTGTCTTACCACTTTGTTTTGATGTATATGAGGTGTGGTTAAAAGCACAATATCTTAGCCTTCATGGTTTAAGACTTGGTATGCTCACAAAATGGTCGATTTTGGGTCAAAAAGAGTCATACGTCAAAATCCCGTGTAGTTGTGAATTTTGGAAAAGTGCAAAAAGGGAAAGTTTCATTTTGGTTAGATGAAAGTGCCTGCAAAATTTCAGAGTCTAACTCTTTACGGTTTTGGAGATATGCGCGTTTGAAAATCGAAAAACTGCACATAGTATTGGCTTAGAAGCTGAGCAGATCGGCTATGGTTACTGAGCTGATCGGCTTTAGATTGATAGCAGATCTGCTATGCTTAGCAGATCGGCTAAGTTAGTGTAAAAACACGACAGAACTTGTTTTGGTTGAAAAAGCTTGAAATTAACTGAAGAAGCAGATCGGCTATGGCATAGCAGATCGGCTTTGGTCCACAACTGGTTCAAATCAGTTTTTATTTTGTGTTTCATTCACAATTATATGAGTAATATATATATGTATATATTCAAGGTAGTGTAAAAAATTCAGATCAGTGAATGTTGTGTTTATAAAAAAAAAAAAAAATGGTTACGAAATCAGGGCGTTTCACATGCATAAAATGGAAATTTTAAGGTTTATGTTTGATGTGTCAGTAGGTTTATTTGACATATTTAAAACAGTTTTTTATGAAAATTAGCTTCATCATACGATGTATTGGTAGGCGTGTTACAAAATGGTCTTTCAGTACTTAAGAAGCTTAATAAATACTTGTTTATTATCTTGTGAGAAACACCATGTGATATATGACAAAAGTCTTAATACCTTAATTAAGCTAGACATACTTCTATGCATGAGGTTTATCTGAAATCATTTGGGGGTATATATTGATAGTTTCCTTTGTTATACGTGAGTATAGACCTGGTCTCAATTAATATATACTCAACATTAAGCAAACGCAAGTCAATGCACTTGAAAAGTCTTAAAATCTAAGATACCTAACGAGGTTGCTAAAATGGCTTGACCAAGTCTGGTTTTGCATAAACCTGAATCAAGTTATGTCGCTTTATTGTACGTCTGTACAAACTTGTCACCGCTAGCTTGATTCTTAAAAATGATTTTCTTATATTCTTTCTAAAAATGGAAGTGTGGTCTATGTCTGATGTTAAGGTGTATATCTATGGTGGGGACCACAGAGAAATATACATACGAATAATAATGAATAATCTCATAGACTTAAGTGTAACATGTTTAAAGTGGACAAGTATACCAATAATCGTCTTGAAATAATTTTTATAAAAGGTGATTTAAGTGTGTCATGTAAATTTAAAGTGGACAAATATACCGATGATCGAAATAACACTTACTATTTCCTCATAATTGCATGTTAGCCTGATATGATCCCTAAGCAGACTTAAAACAATCCTATCCCCGATTACTTAATTTTTAAGTATTCTTTGTTTTTAATTTATAAAAAAAATACAAAAAAATTTTATTTCTGTGTTGTTTTCTTCAATATCACATATCTTGTCAAAGTTAAATATTGAAAATGTAAAGGATATCGATTATTCTCCAAACACTGTGAAGATAAATTCTATCAGAGAAGCAGTTGATGATTGAGAGATGGTCACTGAATTTGAAGATCTTATTGTATGATAAATCTGTGTTAGTCACATGAATTTGGACATCAAGATTTCTTTGAAGACCATGCTATCTCAATGGGGGAGATTCTTATTGTTAAGGACATGAAAGAGATTCCGATTGTTGAAGACATAAAAGAGTTTGTTGATAAAGACTAATTAAAGACTTATTTGACCAAGCTGCTGACATGGGGGAGTTTGTTGGTGCATCTTGTGTGTCAGTCAGTTGGTCAAACGTTTGTACTTGTCAAAGTCAATTAGTCTGCATATGTATAGTGTTCAGTGTGTGTATGCGAGCTTGTAAACGAATAGTGAAATAGAATATATACACAAAATTAGTGTTTATGCGACACTTAGCTAGTGTCGCACGGGTCGGTTCATGCGACACTTGGCTAGTGTCGCATGTAGGTCAGATTACACTATAAATAGAAGAGTTAAACTCAAAATTAGGGTTAGACTTTGTGAGAAGAGTGAGAGAGGCGTTTTCCTGAGAGGAAGGAGAAAAACGAGTTTGTGTTTGTGATTGTATAGCTTTACGATTCAATTGTGAATATATACAAAAAGCGTATAGAAAACGTTTGTGATTGATTGTTTGATTTCCGCGCTTACAATTGATTATACGATCTGATTTGATTCGGCACAAGGGATCTACAACAACTACAAAGGTAGTCTTTCGAGATACATACTCATGTTTATAACCATTGCATGTCTTGGACACCCTCAGGTTACAAGTCTTCGGACATCAATTCACGGCTAATCAAACAAGTTTATTAAGTTAAACTTCTCAAGGCTCAAGTGAGTCTCATAGCCCCTATTTTACGGTTTTCATCAGGGGTGTGATTGCATTGCTCGTTTTATTTTACAATATGAACGCAAGTACAATACAAATCAAATACTACATGAGTTATTTTCACTAATCATTTCAAAGCCCTCCACAATATAGTTTGGTAATACATCTGTAGCGTGAATGTTAGTATATGATATCATATAGGATTGACAATCCTCGTCCGGGTTAGCACGCACTAATTGGTCAAACGGACGTATTAGCATTTGGGAAGATGAGTGTAGATTAGGCACTCGTAGGAGGCACCTCAGTTGGGTTTCCTTAATTGGACCTGACACTCAAGTTAAGCTCAGACTATGTGCTCATGGCTGTATAACTTTTATATTTTGCTTAATTATATTTTAAATTCAATTAAATCTTGTGGTTCATACAAATATGTGTTGACATACAAACCTGTGAGCTCACCAGCGTTTCGCTGACCCATTTTAGCATGTATCACAAGTACTCAGCAGTAGGTTGGCTGCCCAATCAGGATTCATTAGCTCGAGTCAGCATGCAGAAAATAGAGATTTCCTTGCATTAGTATATTTTGTACAAGTATTTATGTATTGGAATCTCTCATTAAATCGAACACGAGCTATGTATGGATTCAGCAAGTGTAAACATTTTAATATTAATATATATATTGTTAAAACGACGCATATAGAGTCGTTTTCTATATATCTATGAGCTTTGATTATTGATTAGTAACACCCAAATTATGCTTCCACCAAACAGTAAATATGGGGGTGTTACAGGTAATGATTGTGTAATTCTGGATTGCTTCCGAGCAAGAGGTTTACACAACCAAGTGAAGTATTATTTGTATTTTATTGTGTTTCATATTGTTATATGTTTATAAAGTTGTTATGATACGACATGCGGATAAGTGATAACTGATCAGACATGATAGAAATTGTTGATATGTGAATTATGTGGAATAGGCATTGTAGAGATCAGTTATATGACAGGTGACAGATTTGCTAACTATTGTTAGCTATGACAGATGACAGATTTGCAGATAAAGACGTGTTTTGCATGTGATTATGTTATGTTACGTGATTTCCATTACTTACTTAAAGTAAGTAGATGGATATGGTATTAGTCAAGTAGTGGTTTTGACATTAGCTTAATGTTAGCCAAGTAATGATCATAACACTAACTCGATGGTGTTCAGATTGTTGAGGATCCTTAACGGTACAAATTATGTTTTAGTATGCATACCACCTAGAGGTATGGTACTAATTGTCCATATATATGGTTCCAGGTGAGTTGACCTAGAAATTATTAGTTGACTTTCAATATCATCCGTACGATCTTGCTAACGTTTAATCGTCACCGTCGCAACCTCTAATTGTTGGTTACATTTTTGACGATTTCTTTTGTGACGGTTTCTTTTGTGGCGGTTTCTTATGTGACGTTTTTTTTCACACAAAGAGCTTATTTCTCATAATAGTCTTTAATAATATTTTATATGTTACTTATTTAATTTATCTATTATTTTATTTTTCTTTGATAACTTTTTATAAATAATGCGTGGAATAATTTTGAATATATATTTATAATCAGTGTAATTTTATCTACATTTCGATATAAACTTTATCGTCATATAATATATATTTAACGAATGTATTTTTTTGTCTCGAAATCAACCTTTTTTTATATCAAATTGTAGATAAAAATAAACTGATCGTAGTGGTTTATTTGGATTAATACAAAACGTTATATAAGAAAAGTTAAAAGCGAAAAACACAATAGTACATTAACAACATTATTTGAATATAATATACATTTTCATATTAATGTCGATATATGTTTTTTAAGTTGTATTCGGTCTGCATACTTTCAAACCTCCATTATCAATAATAACGATCAAGAAATAAGAGTAACGTCGTCAATGCATTGTTGACACAATTAAGGAAGAATAGTAACATCGTCAATGCATTGTTACGTTTTCAGTTTTATGAATAGCAAAGATAAGATTCAGCATATGTTTGCGGTTAGTCCAGCGACAGGAATGCATTGACATGTTCGGTAGGTATTGAGTTTGAGAAAGAGATTTTTTTCCTTCCCTAATTGTGTTAATGATATGTAAATAAATAACATCATGCTAGCCTAACGTAATGACTAATGAACCAGATTATGCAGAAGGCCTGGAGTTCGAGACTTAAAAGCCCCATTCTTTTTGGGCTGACTTGGATGCTTTAGGTTGTGATATGTATATATTGCTTAAGTGTCTATTTACAGGTATTATCATTTTACATATGTAATTATGTCAATGGTAATGTTCTAATATGTTTTAAAAGTTTATTATAAATTCAAAGTTTTTAGGTGTTTATAATTCACGGGAACAACTAATAATTTGGATTTTAGATAACGGACGTCCAATCTGTAATGTAATTGTAATAAAGGTCCAAACATAATTCAGCTGTCAAACTTCTGTGTGATCGTGGTGGTATCTACCAGGATTAATGTTAAAGATTTAAATACTTAAATAAGCATCAGGGTAATGTTACACACAGACGTATTGTTACACACTATTATGCCTAAACATTTGTTATATGTTAACATCTTTCATGCAAATAGAGTTGTATATGTATATTAACTTTACGATATTACTTAGGGTTTTTTATGGCATCCATTTAACTGGGTAACACCCGGGTTAAATACTAGTTGGTAAGGTTCAGAATGATCTTTACAATTGCTCAACATATATGTGTATAATTGGATACGTGAAAGAATACTTGCTATATGTTAATGTGTTAAGAAATTATTCATTTAATTGCTCGTATACTCACTAAGCTTCGGCTTACCCTTTCAGATGTTTTATGTTGTAGGTGAATGGTTCGGTTGAACCAAACGGATTAAACGAGTAGATTGTGATTGCCAGAAGATAGCGTGGATCGGAGCTTGCTTTATGGTTAGACAAGCTTCTCATTCTTTTAAATTATCGTTATGATAACACTTGTATAAGTCATCCAGTTGATATTATTCAGTATCAAATGTTGAATAGATGAGAAGTTTTAATTGTAATGTTTGTATATGTGTTTTACTTGTAAAATCAAAGAGATGAGATAAACGTTACGATATTATAATTTGACAGGAATGAATTCTGAACAGAATATATTAAAAAAAAAATATGGATGTTTCATCGCTCTATCTATAAAAGCGACTAGACGATGTAGGCACCCCATGGCAATACAGATTGATGTATGAAAATCCAAAACTATATTATGTTTGGATAAATCAACATACGGGAAGGATATGATGAAGAAACATTATTGTAACATGCTAAAGCAACATAAATGATACCCTATTTTTTGTCTATAAGCATAAACCAATGCGGAAAATATTGAACAATATTTATTATTCAATCAATTAGTTATTTCTAAAATAAAAGATAAAATATACAATCTCAGCTCATGAATAGGCAAAGAGAAATTCACCAAACTCTTCGATAAATTACCAAAATTGTGCATCATTTTGTATGTACAATACAAGTTTCTCAATCCTCAATTTTGGTGAATATTATCAAAAAATTTCGTGAAAATATATATCACCAACCATAAAAAATATAGACGGTACGTCTGAAAGGGACATAATTAAAGTTACATTATATTTCTAAACAATTAACCTTTTCAAATACATAACCCAAGAAAGCTACACACTTACACACCCATCATATCATATCAAAACAATCCAAAAGAATAATCGATTGTTGAATGTCTTCTATTCTTCTAACTCTAGTTTTTGTTCTTTTTTGTGTGTTATGTAGTAAACATCTCTTGCATCTTTACGTAACTTCATGTCTGCATAATCCCTATGTGCATGTATATATATATGACAATATATGGGTGTTGAATTGTGTTTTTTTCCTTAGAAATTTTTGTGTTTTGATCGATATGGCTGGCCAACTTAAGCTGAAGAACTCAGAGGCACAAAATACTCAGAAATGGCATGCACTACCAATATATTAATTAGAGGGAACTATTGTAAGTGGTAGTAGTTGTGCACAAAAACTAAGAGCAGCTAGCATACATCCATGATGATTGTTTGTTTATTAATCATTTTTTGGTGTGTGTCATGCATGCTGCTAACAAATATTTGCAGGTTGCAAGGATATGAGTGCAAGGCAATGCCAAAATCTTCGTTCAGAATTGTTGCTATCATATGATAATGACCTTCTCCATTTTGAATTTTTAACATGACTTGCTACTTGTACACATAAACAATCAAATAAGATACTCAATTTAAGGAAATTAAGCTAAATTATGTACTCTGTATATACTTACTTATTACTCCATCCGTCTCAAAATTATAGTTCATCTTTCCTTTTTAGAACGTCCCAAAATAATTGTTCACTTCTCATTTCAACCAATAGGAAGAGACTATAGTGGATGCAGATTCCATTTGAGTGGTTGAAAACTGTTGTGGTCCCACTTTTATTAAACCGTGTGTGCTTTTTGTTGGTGGACAATAATTTTGGGACGGAGGAAGTATATAAGATAAAGTATCTATGAGATCGAATTATATCAAGGAAGAACATAATTTTTATAGCATTAATCAATGGATATTGATAAACTAATACTTGCATAAAGTGGAGATAATACATAATAACATGGACAGTGCTTGTAAACACCCAACGGTAGGATCTGACTAAATAATACAACTCCAATGCAGCCTTAATAAAATTGTTTTATTTTATTTTTTCACTTATTAAGTAATTATTATTGAATTATTTATTACCCAAAACAACCCTGCCTTAAATTCAGCAGTTTTCATTTATATATAGCAGAATGCCGTTCAAGCAAGCAAGTGAATCCTCCCATTTTACTCCATATTTAAATATTACTTTCAAAAAACTAGTTGTAAACTTTTTACATTCATATTTCCACACCAACTTTCACTTGAAGCAGTACGGGTGTTACTAAAGCCAATGCATATTGTACTACATGCAAAAGTAGTTGTACAGGTTGCATTGCCAGTTGGACTTGTAAATCCGTCCCAAATTAAATGTTAACGTTTCTAATTTTGATATGTCCTAAAATAAACGTAAAATCTAAATCAGCATATTTTTCTAGCGTCAAGATAATATTTATTGGTAGATAGTATTTTGTTAAACTATATGCAATGGATATGGGAATGGGAGTATAAAGGTAGAAGTTGCAAGCTTTTACAAATGTCTTTTTTACTTTATGGGCAGATTCTATTCTTATAAAGTTTACATCTATGGCTTTTTCCCTATATGTCTTTTTCAATGTAACAATGCAGTGACAAATTGTACAGTATGGACTTGTATATATACTGCTGATTTTTTTTGTATCTTTCTTGTAATACTTTCATTAATTATTTACAGCCTACAAATTATATGAAGCTCTCTTAGATTTATTTAATTTAATCAGAAAACATATACAGAATCTATTAATCTTGATCGACCAACTAATCGGCTCGACCGAACATTGTTTGGATTTCTGTTGATAGTTTAGAGAGATACTAATTAATTTGGAATCTTATATTCCGTTGTTATGTTAGCTAGCTAGTACAGTAACACTTTAGACATGATTCTGGCCGGCCACCAAATTAATATAAAATGAAACAAATTATAAAGTTAATAGATTGACTCCATGTATACTTTGTTATTTTTTAAAATCAAACATGCAATAGCTAGTATACTTGTAAAATGACATATTTTCAACCTTAAACGTGTAAGATGTAAGTTTTTAAATAAATAAACAGTAGCTAATGATACATATACGAAGTATATTGTCTAATGTTACCAGAAGGTCGGTTACCCTTAACATAAACTTTAATACTGGTCAGAGAAGTGTTATTATTTCATTTGATATAGCATGTATATAAACATTTTTAACCTAAAAATCATCCTTTTTAAAACGATACACCCATCAATTTTCACAAAAAAAAAAGTGTTATAAAAGCCAACAAAAATAAAAAATTGACTGAAATATATTATATCATAAAAAGTTATGTAATCGTCTTTATGAAAATATGATTAAAATTATTCAGTACCCAAAGCAAAACAGTGGAATTGCATAAAGATGAGTTGCAAAACGTTTGAAGGACTGCATGCATAAACAGAAAATTTCAAAAATAAAACATGTAATTTTTAGTTAAAGTAATATATATGCAACACAGACAGACAAACAAACACAGAAATGGTGAAAATTAGAGATAAATCTCACTATCATTACTAAAATTAGTGATGTACAGATCTTTCCATAAACTGAAAATTAAAATTCATACTATAGAAAATGGAGCATTATCTGAAACTACTGCTTTCTGCGGACTGTTATGATCCAAATCATCTTCCTCTTCTTCCAATGAACATGATGACAAACAATGGCTGGTACTTGAAGAA
The DNA here is from genome assembly GCA_963422505.1 of Pseudognaphalium luteoalbum. Classification (NCBI taxonomy): domain Eukaryota; kingdom Viridiplantae; phylum Streptophyta; class Magnoliopsida; order Asterales; family Asteraceae; genus Pseudognaphalium; species Pseudognaphalium luteoalbum. The sequence continues at coordinate 21,426,406 of OY730195.1, read as the reverse complement.
CTACAAATCCCAGAACCAGAAGAAGATGCTGATGATGATGTGAATGATGTAAACGATAATGCAGATTCAGGAGACTTACTACCAGTTTTCTTATTATTACTACTAGATTTCACTAATAGAGATAGCTCCTGACCATTCATACATGATGATGATGAACATGATGAACATGAAGATGAAGATGATGATGATGGACCATGGTTAACTAGCAATAAGTCAACAAAAGCTCTGATAATATAACCATGGTTAAGCTTATCATTTACTGCTAAGTACACGGTTAAAAGCTCTTGAAGATTATCCCATTCTTTCAACCCTTCATCAGCTTCCACCATTTCTTGCATTGACTTTTTAAAGTCAACAAATGGGTCAGTGGACTCCATCTCCATCATTGACACACTTTCTTTTAATGGTGACAAAACACTTTCCTTTATATTTTTTTCAGTTTTTTTCACTTTTGCTTCATCAAGTATGGAACTTGTTTTACCTGGCTTAAAGAACAACCTATCTGAACTTAACCCACGAATCACAGACTCAACCGATGATGACTCCATTTCTCCGGTTTGCATGTCGTCAAGATCTCCGGTGATATCTCCGGCGGTGGTACGGAAAGAAAGGGTTTTACCAGGGCTGCTGCTGCCACAAGTAGGGAAAAAAGTGAGCTTTCTTCCCATGGTTTTTAAAATTTTGGGGATTAAAACTAAAATAGTTGAAACTGGTTTGAATGTGAGTAAAGAAAGTAGGAAGGGAGTTATTAATGGTTTGAAGATTGAAATGAAGTTAAAATCAAAATTATTATTATTATTAGAAATATATGGTGAGATCGGAATTAAATGAGGGGGGCGTTTTTAAAATAAAAGGAGTGGTAACTGGTGAGGGAAGTTAGGATCAACAACAGTAGGTTGTTGGTGGGGTCTTGTTTATATTTATGGTTCTCTGTTTGTTTTCTTTGGATTTTTTACCACTTTCTACCTTTATTTATGGGAATTGATGTTATAAGTCCCCCATGTTTGATAGTTGCTAGCCAACAATTCAAGTTAATCAGAGCTCTTTCTATATACTATTCATTCATTATATGAAATGTAAGGTGTATTAAGTGTGCTTCTGAATATACACATTATTCATTTTAACGTTTTGAAACTGTGTACGTTTGATTGGTTCCGTAGTATGAAAAGTGGATATTTATTTTGAACAATCCACCAAAATAGTTCGTAAAGTTAAAATGAGACAAGAGGAAACGTACTCGATCTGTAACATTTGTGTTAGGGGTTCGATTTTTTTACAAGCAACCACACATCGTCAATATAAGCAGCGAAACGTTAAATCCTCTTCTTCACGTTTCATTTCCATTTTGGTTCTTGAATCAGGTATATATCCCCTATTCCCTTGAGAATTAATGATGCATGATACATCTAGAAAGAAATTTTGAATTTTAATAAAATTACAAGGCATAAATGACTCATTAAACTTGTATTGAATTTCATAGCAGCAAAGAAGAAATAAGTGAGTCATTATACTCATTCAACTTAGTCCACATTTGTTAAATTTACCCATAAATGCCTCATTTATAACCCCTTTTTTTAATTGAAACATTAGGTACCATACTCATCATATAGTATACGTACTACCGTATGCTAATAGAAATTCAAATATAAAATACACATGCATGGTTTTTATTCTTAAAAAAAGGAATTAATCGATTGCACAATAAAGTAATCACGGTTCTTGTCACAATATTTGGTTACCCATAAGGCCATAATGGCAAGTTGGCAACCAATTTATCAACATTAATTTCTTAATAATTTAAAATTAAGTATATAAAAAGAAAAAAATGTATATAAAAATAAAGATCGTGATTATTTTGTTATGTGTACGTCAATAAACATATTTCGTCCCGCATGTGCCAACATCGTCATCCTCCACTCCAATTTTATTGTTCTTTTATCAAAGGATCCACAATTATTAATATATAAACTTTTGAGTGCCTTTCAAACAAGCCAAAAATATACAACCTCAAAATAGTTAAAGATAAATAATAAAAATCTAGATTGACCCATTATCGTGAGAAATGACACATCTAGAAGTCGGGCCGGCCCTTAAACATATCCACATCGTACCCTTGTATTAAAAGTAGAGTTTAGGTTATTACAGATATTTTGAGTAGAATATAGGAACCACCCGGAATTAGTCATAAAATTAATTTTCTCCTACGTTTTAAAATTCAAATATCTCACAAACAGTAAGTAAAAAAATTACACCATAAAAATCAACATTTTTTTTTCTTCGATTTGATCTCACAAGGTATACTTTAGACAACATTTATTTTTTTAGGTTTTACAAATTGTATAAAATTAATAACACACTAGTCCGTATCACATGTGTTAGTCGCCGGTAACATATGTGTTAGTTGTTTTCAAAACCTACCGATAAACAAAAAAAAAGTTCATCGAAAGTATACCTTGTCGCATCTCTAATCGAATAGAATAAAAGCTGATTTTAGTGGTACAATTTTTATGATTTTTCGACTTACCATTTGAGAGATATTTACGTTTAAAAAGCGTGGGGGAAATAGGTTTTGTGACACATGACACATTCTGGTTGGTTCCTCCATTTTCATTTAAAGTTGTTGTACTCATTTGAACCTTACTCATTAAAAGTAATATACATCGTCTTCCCCGTATTCATTTCATATCTGGTTCCTGAGTTGGGTTTTTTCAAGTTTAACTCCTTAACTCGAATTTTCATTTCACTCTTAGTCTCTTAAAGAGCAAAAAGGTATAAAGAAAATACTAATTTTAAGAGTATCTTAATCATTTCACGAGGAATAAGAGACTAGATGCGAAATGAAAACATGATGACTCAAAGGACAACCTAAGAAACTCACTCGAGTACCATGAGCAAAATGGACATAACACCGGGGGGTGGGAATATAGTTTACTCTTTTATGTATTATAAATAAATAAAAATAAATTATATGCTCCATAATTATTTGTCAAATATCTTTGGTATGAAACCAAAACCCACCTCTTTATTCCCAAAATTAAAAATGCTGTAAATAGTTACTGGATAAGTTATATAATTACTCATCAAGCGTAATATAAAACCCACATAATCTTGTTCATTTGGTTAGCTGTAATATGGTCATCAAAGTTCAAATAATATATGTTGGTGTTATAATAAGTGGCATCATCATTAAATTGTAATTCACAATTTCACATACGCAATGTGCATGCTTCGTATGTTTGTTGTACATGATAATGCACATAGAGAGCTTGATTAGGCCCACGACGGAACATGTGAAACGTCCATAGACACATTAGTGTAACATTAAACAGGCTACCAAGCTAACCTTGCATCTACAATACAATGAGTGACCAGTGTCATTGACTGCAAGGAAACACACTTATACAGGGTACGTTATGCATAAGTCGAAAAGGGTCCATTTGGGTCATGTTGACCCAAAATGCTTATCATATAAGATTGCAAAAAGCGTTTGATATCAATAATAATCTTTTTCATAAAGAGCTAAAAGGTTTTATGCATTGCTATAAACTGCAGAAGAGTGCTGAACCCATTCTGCCTGTTTCTTATATTTTTTTTGAGAAAAATATAAATTTGACTATTTAGTGATAAAACATACTTTAGTGATACGAAATTATATACATGTAAAGTTAAGCACTAAGCCTGAGCACTGGTACCTCTTAACAAAAGATGTGAAGACATTTCCCAGCCGAGCTGTTAAAATCAGTGCCATTTATTAATAAAGTACAGCACACACACACACACACACACACATTATAAAAGAAGTTAAAACTATAGTGTAAGTTATAGTCAAAGTCCCCAACGTCCTTTTAAGCATACCAGTATATGAACGTAATGTCACTACCAGTACTTATTTTCAATGTAGTCCTCTTCCCCAACACCCTTACCTCACCTCACTTTTTGGGCTTTTCAACCCAAGCTCGATCTTACACTTGAGCTCAGTTCAACTGCAGAACAATGGGTTGAAATGGCGTGTATCAATTTCTGGTCACCATAAACGTGTTTTAATCCTTAACAACCTTACATAATCGTTTCATGGACCACTGAGCTAACTAGCCAAGTGTTGATACAAGATAGATAGTGAGAGGACCTATAAGTGTGTGGGGATTTTAATAATGGTTTTGTCTTGCTAGTATATGTATTTCCAACGTTAATGTCATTTTCCGTAACCTTAGTCCCAACCCACTTTGGATATTAAGTCATTTTCTTCCTGTTGGTCCCAGAAACCAACCTTCAAGGTCTACTCTATACCCATAAAGATAACTCAATCCTCTAGCCAAATGATTCACAGCTCACCGTGCCCACGTTAAGTGGCCCCAATATGCCGGGAGGTAAGTTAAACACCATTTAACCAAAATCCCTTCATTGTTGAACATCTGCTGCTACTACATTTGGAGTAATGGACCATCTGAAAGAGACTGTCTTAAAACTCACATGTTAGTATGGCCCTACTACATGCGTTCCCTAAATTAACTTAAGTAGTTAAATTGACGAGTTTTAGGAGTATATAGGTAAATAGGACATAGCTTTACACAACTTCTATGGCCCTTCCTAATATGGATACCTGATTGCGGCTTTACTTTCCTTTCCTTTGCTACACCAGAAACCTTCACTCATTATCGGGTCAGCACTAACCAAGCAAATTAGGATAGAAATTTCATTATAGTAAATAATTTAAAGCTATAGACACACGAAAGGGTCGTGTTTCTTAGCTAATGCCACCCCCGTAGATTATCATTCATATATTTGATGATTGCACAAAAACAAATTGGTGTCAGCTTCCAAGTCAGATAGATGCATATGGCCAGAAAGGCTAATCTATATCCTCATTTTGGAAGTCGTGAATGAACATCATCACATACATCAAAGGCATATGTCGAAGAAAAGATCCTTAAATACATGTTTTGATTTCCAACTTCAACAATATACAGAACTGATCGACCACCACATAAGATAATATGAGTGTGGGGGTGGGCTCATTAGAAACCATTAATAAACTTGAGAAACAGGGAACAAAATTGGGCATTTATGTATTAAAAAACGGATGAGCAGATCAACCCAAATCACATAGGATTACGACTTGGTTAATCTGGAACATCCCTTCTTTAATCTAAGGAAACATGATTAGTTGCCTGGTTCTCAAGCTTTTCATGTGTCTCGTATAAAACTTCCTCCTTGGAAAGAAATATAACAAAGTGGAGGCTATCAAATAGATTAACCAGAACTGCTAGTCTCCTATGGTCTCAAAGAAATACCTTAAGATTTTCAGCTTATTGGGGTAAAAGTTAATAATCAATGAAACAAATCCTTCCTTCTAACCTTCAAGTGACCCGAAAAGAGCTGTTGCGTCCAACGGGAAGTAAATCATTTACTGTTCACATTGACAGAAATCAGAATACACAAACGGGATCAAGCTCATAGAGAAGTCAATCATTAAACTTCAATTAAGTAAACCATTATATTCAGTCAATAATATATCTATGGAGATGTGGTCAGAATGTTGAAAATATGGAAACCAATGTGGAGATATGTACATAATGAACACTTGCATATTCTTGAAGAAAATAATTGTACTCGTAAACTAATATCATGATCAATAAGATAAAATGTTTGTAATGTAGTTCTGCTTGTGGTTCCTAGATGAGAGCATCCGTCTAGGGGTTTAAATTACAACCAAGGAAAAGAAGATGACAGAAATGCATGGTAGCTGATTGTTTACTAAATAATATGCAGGAAATAAATGAGCAAGTCCTTAAGTGTAATCCAATGGCAACTAGAAAGAAATAGACATCAAAAGATAGATGTTTACCTGAACTTCAATGTCAAATATTTATGTAATAGTATATCAGTACCACTCTTGCAAAGAAAGAAGCAAACATGGGAGGAGTGACAGAGTTCCCCCATTGAGCTGAGTATACTGCCAAGATAGAAATGTGTGACCCTAATAAAGTTTTACTATGGAGCACCTGCTGCGTGTTAGAATGAACAGCAGAAAAAATTAACTTCAAGAACACCAGAAGACCCACGTGCATGTATGTTTCAGCTGAGCTCCGATTGATACATATAACTTCGGTTTCCACATACAAAAATAGATATATAAATGAAGTTATGGTAGCAACTTCAGAATCATTGATAATAACAAACACATAGCATCCATTAGAATACTTTAATAAAGCAATTCTGAACTCACTTGGATTTGATATACAATGGTTGTCGACGCTAGTGAATTGCCAATTCAGCATCGAGAAAACTTAACATTTAACAGAACAGAATGTTTTAGAGTACAATGAAGCAGCACAAATTCTGAAAGGATAACCTGCGACTGTCCTTTGGTTTTATGTCATCTCCAAATAATCCAATATGATAGGCAATCTACAACAGTGAAGCAACAAAATAACGCTTATCTACTAGTAATCTAAGTTTTAACAATGTCAAAAGAATGTTAACCTAAATAGTTTCCTTTAGTGGATCATAATTTCTGCTACCCAGTTATGCTTTCAGCCTTTCAGGTGACGCAGATAGGGTACCAGTCGCAAGCCAGCGCAAAACCTCACCAATAAAAAGGAATATGACCAATAACATGAAACAAGCCACATAAAACCTCATATGCTATAGTTTGAAGCAACAAACTTCTTTTTTATTGCAAAATGGATTCAAACAGCAGTATCATGAATCCCAATACCATTTTTCCACCCAATATTTTTGAGCATTTATGTTCTTAATAATACAAAGACATTAATTCTACAGTAGTGATCAAGGCCTCAAGGGAGAGGGGGGCTTAAATTCTTCAACCTAATTTCTATGATCCGCCTATAGATATAAGTGTATATCCCTTCTGCTGCACTTTCAACCCTAAGCCACTTACAGTTAACATATGCAGCAACTATTGTCAAGATCAACGGCATTGATTTCATAATTAGGAAAAAGTACCTCAAGAGTCAAGTCTACAAAGTAAATAGCATCTAATAAGTTGATCTCAACATAAACTTGAAGATAACCTAACAAAATGAAACCTTAATCTTCTGTTAGCATGTAATCATTAACAATGTATCATACATAAAGCATCTACTGAGTTGCAGTCACCTTACATTAATTTCCTGTTCATACGGAAGTAAGGTTGGGTCGGTGAACAGATTGCAGCATATAATCAAACTTAGCAATGCAGAACAAGAGGTCAACTATTGCAAATTTTGAAGTACATATAGTGAACTGCAAGAGAAAAGAATATTGAGATGCATCCCTTAGACAACCTTCATCCCATGCATGGATCTGAAAAAGCGTCTTGAGAATTTCAGATACAAAAAAAATAGAAGGTACAAGAATGGGTAAGGGCCCGATCATTTATGCTCCTCCAACACTGCAACAATGTAACATGACATAAGATCATTTATGCCGACATGCTTCTAAGCATTCGTTGATTGATAGTCCTCCTTACAAGTTGGTTTACATGGCATATCAGTACGCCATGATTGATAAAAAAAGATGACATTCCCTATTCTTGTACTTACTTCAATATGGAATAATCTTCACCATTTATAAAGTTTTTTTCGCTTTTGTCAACTCATTAGAGAAAAGAATAACTATGCTCACCAAAAAACATAATGCTGCTGATAAGGAAAAAGGAGCTATGGCGAGTTGCAAAAAAAATTTTGATGACCTAAAAAACTAAACCTAACACTTGAATTGCTTAGCATGCCTGCAAAAGTGGCAATGAAATAAAAAACTGTGTCTAGCCACAGTATCTTTAGTTGTTATCAAACTACAATTCTTAAGTTCCAAATGCATAATCAATAGAAGGGATATGATCCGCTTATCTTATTTTAGAAGAATACTTCATTTTCCCGTTGTATGCTTTCGTTTCCCTCCTTTGTTCTTGTTCATGATATGAATGAGCAAGACATATATCCTAGACCATGTTACTTAACTGTGAGGTCATTCTCAAAGGGGTCCTTGAACCTCTATGTTACCAATGGGAGCATCAGAACCACAAACCATACCAGAGCTGCCATTAGGGAGACAAGACACAAAGCTAACCCACTATATTACAACCACACAAACAACATTGTAATCACCTCTTCACATGTAAAAGTGCCAGCTCCAGAAATCACCACTATATCACTTGATCAACAGAATTCGGAAGGCCATAAAAATATTATATCAGTGACAGACAAAATGCCTGAATCACACATTACAAGTCTCACATGATTATAGCAGGAATATATATATTCCTGGATAGAAAATAGCACTTCCATCAACCACCAAAGACTAATAGTTAATCTAACATATACTTAATCTAATGATGTAAAATAAGCAATTTGCAGAGCCAGTAGGGTCTGCTTATCAGAGCATACCCAAGCTGCAAATGCACAAGTACTAATCAGAAAATCGAGATATAAATAAAGCCATTTACTCATGAATAATAAGAATAATCATATAATTGACCGATGCAGCTAAATTGATATTGATAATCCCAGAACTTTACAGCAGTTAATTTGCTAATACGATTTTATAATAAGATTTCTACAATCTACCATCATGAAAAACACCACCTCTCAGAAAGCTTCTAAGCCATAGAGAACACCAGCATACTTCTCAGGTCCACCTCTGCAAAGAACCTTGATCTTCTGAAACGCATGCCACGTCAGCAAGCTATCTGACCCTGCCTGATGACACTTTCCAACAGCTCTATCGACCTCCAAAGTCTTAGCCACACGATCCAACCCACCATACAGACTCTCACAGTACCTCATCAGATGCTTCACATCATAAACCCTAGCCCCAAAATAAGCCTTCAAAAGATCCAAAAACCGGGTCAGCTCATCAGGCAGTACCCGACCCGTTAACATCTTAACCAAATAGCCAAAATCATAAGCACTGTGAAACGTCACCCAGCTCACGCGATCATTACACACTAAACCAGACGACATCATCAGCTGCGAGAATTTAAACGAGTTAATCCCAAACGCACGGTTCTTCTCGAAATCAATACCTTGTCGTTTCAGCAGCTCAATCGAGTCAGAAGCGTGCTGGTCACGTGACGGATCAAAATCGTTGAAGTTGAACTCCCAAATGTAGCGAGTGTTGCGATCGGAGCTATCTAGATCCGGTAGGTTTCCGTCAGCGTCGGTGAGTGTGAGACCAACCTGTATCAATTTCAGAGCATCAACGTTGGATTTGAGAAGTAGGTAGTGATCGGAAGGGTTCTGGTTCCGGATGTAATCGTAACCGGCGTTCGGCCGAACAACAACACCGGGAAACTCAGTGTCCATTGAAACGAAAGGGAAGTCGTCGATGATTGATTCGATTATACGGAATTCTGAATCGATGTTGTAAGCAAATACGGATCTTATGATGATGACAGGTGGCGGCGGCGGCGGTGGTGGTGGAGGTGAGTCCATGACATCGACAGCTTAAATCGATCGTCGGCGGTGGTGGTGGATGGCGGTGGTAGGGTTATCAGAGAGTGTATGTATATATAATATATATAATTATCTAATATATATAATAAGAATAAGAATAAGAAAGGGAAATTGGGGGAGAAAGAAATGAGGAACGTGAGACGGTTTTTGAGAGTGGGCATCATTGGGTCCTAAATAGACTCGGACCAATACGTGTTCTAACTTTTGTTCCGCTTTTTTCAGTTTTAATTATTTATCATATTATATTAGTATTAATTATTATTAATTTATAACTTATATATACCAGGTGAGATCCCGCGATAACGCGGGGCTTCGACATTTGATTTTACAAATTGTGTAATTAAAATTTGAAGTCAAATAAAATTGTACAATGAATTTGAATTTTATATAATATAATCACAAACTAATAACATCTAGCATATACTCCATCGATTTGGTACGGTTCAAGTTTTTTTATTTTTTTTACTTAAGTTATTAAAAATATATATGAAAACTGTTTTTAATTAGTAAATATTTGTATTAAAATATAGGACATGTCGATTTTAAAGTATATATTATCAAATTTGTAAACATATTGGTTATGATAATTACCCATTTTATAAAGGGTGGATAAAATATTCATGTATGTAATATAATAGACATTTAATAAGAATGCAGCATAGAATTATTGTAACCCACAAAATAATATTTGAAAAGTCAAATTAACAATGAATTCGGTCTAAATCAGAAAACTATATTTTGTAATTCAAACCTAAATTTTATCCAAATCGTATATACACACATATATAAGCAATGATTATAGATTTTGAATAACGATAATAATAATAATGCTTGTAATTACTCGTATAAAAATTAAAACATAATGAATAATCAAATGACCGAACTTATTTAGTTAGTACATCAGACATCACAATTTTCTTCATAAGGCTTTTGAAAATATATTCGCCAACTTGATCTTTGTAAACGTTAATTTTTAACTAATCAATAAAACGCTCGATAGTAGATTCATCGTCAATTACATTAAAAACTTGTTAAAATGATAAAATATTTTAGTTACGACTTTAAAATATACATCACATTATGGTTATATGGCTATATGGACGACCAATTTTTAGCTTCACGATGTTGATAAAAAATTCATGTAATCGATCAATATAGATAAATATTTCAAATAAGATGGGTTTAATTATAAATTACCACTTAAAAGGTTATGATATTTAAATTATAAGGACACAAAAATAGGAAAGTACTGAAAGTGTCAATTTCAATAGTTGTGGGTATACATTTTAAAATATGAAAAAGATGTAGGAAATAATTTTAACCGTATGATCTTTATGGATGAAACCAATCTAAGGTCCAGATTAATCTGTGATATCCTCTACTAATTATATATAAATGATAGTTATAAAGTATTAAGCAAATGATAATTCTATTATCCAGATTGATAAATCCACCATAAATATGCATTAGCAGGTTGTAACTGTACAACCTGCTAATGCATATTTATGGTGGATTTATCAATTTGGATGATAATAATATCACCACTCATAGTATTATGTATCGAAGTTGTATATATTATTATATTTAAGATTAACTTTTTAAATAAGTATTATATGTAATCGAAAATATTTGAGCCCGTGTAATGCACAGAAATATATAGGGTTAAACCGTAAAAAATAAAAGTACGGGGATTAAACTATTATTAATCCTTATTTAAATGATTTATAATAATATTCAAAATTAATAAAAATGGAAAGCCATGTGGTATCCCTAGAATTTGAAGAATAATTTGGAGTAATTATATTTTAGACATGTCATCTTATGATGATTAAATATATGACACAAAAGCAAAAGAAATCTTTGTTTTATATATATGAATGAATAGATTCTCAATGATAATTGATATTGAACTTTTTAAGTTAACAACACTAATTCATTGGACTACTTACGAATAAAAATATAGCGGTAATATAATAACGACCGTGCATTGCAAGGGCTAAAAGCTTTTTATTAAAAGCATTCAAATTATGCCACATCATTAAATTAGTTTTTTCCTCAAAAAAATTTCAAAATTTCTAAAATTCACATCTTAGCCGTTTTTATAATTTTAAATTCCCAACAAACTATTATCTTCTATTTTGTAAAGAGTCATTATTCAATTTTATTATACTTCATTGTAATACTTTTTAAAAAAATTCATTACATTCTATAGATAAAAAATTTGTATACATAAAAAATAAATTTATTTTCTTATTGATATCTCATACATTAAAATTATCAACCATTATCATCAACTACCACGTTTTAAGAAAATTAGTTTTACTATGATATATGAAATTGATTAATTATACTGCATAATGTTATATGTTACTATTGACTAATTATAATAAATTTTCAACATTCAACAATATTAATACAACTGGAAACTTAAAAAACACAGGGCTAATTTTACTCTCTAATTACCTTGTATCGTAAGAGCTCAATAAATGTATTAAAATTTAACATGATTTTGTAACTAATGGTTGTTACCTTTGTCATTCACATGTTGACAATATCAGTGTTAACGTGTGAAATGGACAGAGACATAGATATAAATTTCAGACGTTCTTAAGTAAATGATATACTCTATCATACTTGATGTATCAACAGCTGGAAAAAGAATTACAAGTCCATCAATTATACTTTGATTTATGTTACTAAATCATTATATTTCAATTTCAATAAGTATGTCTTGTAATTAATAAAGTTAAACTTACAATAATTATAATTGTATTTTATAAATGATCGTGCATCGCACGAGCTCCATGTCAATAATACTATAATTCATGCAAATTTTGCTCCAATACAATATGATAACTTACATGTAACGTAATAATATAGCCTATTCAATTTAAAGATACACGAAAAAGTAAAGTTTCTAATTTTACATTGATGATAAAGATCTCATAAATATTCAAGTAAGATTATGTTATTACTTATTATTTTTTTTAGAAGAAAAAAAAAGATAAATACATGTGAATGATAAAATGATAATAACGGTAATAATTAGATATGTTATTGTAATTAGTTAAAATAAGTAGGGTTAAGTATCTGGAAATGCATCTAACTTGTCTCGAATGTCTATTGTATGTATCATACTTACGGGAGGTGTATTTAATGCATCCAAATTTCAAAAACGGTTTATTGTATGTATTTTGATGATGTGTCGGCCGTTTACGATGCCATGTGGCGTCCTTACAAGATGACACGACATCAAAATACATACAATAAACCGTTTTTGAAAGTTGGATGCATTAAATACACCTTCCGTAAGTATTATACATACAATAGACATTCGGGACAAGTTGGATACATTTCCAGACACTTAACCCAAATAAGTATTATACATTTGAAGTATTTATTTTTTAGATTGGATATAATAAGTTATACATTTGAAGTATTTATTTTTTAGATTGGATATAATAAGAAATATATAAAATGGGATATAACTAGAGAAATTAACCGCCATTTTCATGAAACAAGTGTCCACGTTACCAAAAAGATAAGAACGATTTAAAGGTAAGTATGCGAGTAACTCCTAAGATTACAAAACAGAGGCAGAGGCAACTGAGGTAATACATATTTTTTTAGCATTTTGGTCACATGCATTTTATTTCTATAAATAAATACGAAATAAAAGGTTACACTTTTTCGGTTTCGGTCACATGCATTTTTTAATACAAGATAAAAGGTTATCTACTCGTGATGTAAATTTTTTATAAAGGTATATTTCCTTTTGACTTTACAACCAAATATAGCATCATACTCTCTTTAATAAACACAAGTAGCCTTCTATACAAGCTCACAACTATGGGCGGAACTAGGAATTAGGAATTCAAAATGGAAGGAGCAAAAAGAAAATTGTTCTTTTTTATAGTTTTAAGAGGATAAATTTTTTAAATTATAGTTAATACCTTAAAATTTTTCATTTTTATGTAATTTTTAAATTTTTGAGATGGAAGATACCCATACTGCCCCATTCTAATTCCACCCGTACTCACAAACACCCACATACTTTATATCGCTACTCACGTTTGGACGTGAATCATACACCCTAAATACACGTCGTAAACAATTTAGAAGAGTTATACATAGCTCATTCTAATAGTCGTGTTATTTGTACTTATATAAATAATACACCATTCATTAGGCAATGTTTGGCAACTGGCAGACAATAATTAGCACATTATAATATTAGATGTGTTTATCTCGATTTAGGTATAGACATGTCGAATATCGGTTGAAGGTTATTTAAGTTGCAAACTCTTATATATCGACTTACTGGGTCAATTTTTAGATAATTTTATAAACATATTTTGTATAATAAATTATAAATAAAACAAATATGTCAAACACATACACTAGTACATACCAGTGTGGCTATGGGTATGTTTGGCACAACTAGCTGGTAGCTGGAGCTTGTAGCTGAAGCTGGTAGCTTGTGGCTGGAGCTGGTAGCTTGTGGCTGGTAGCTGGCGCTGGTAGCTTTTGATAGTATTTGTGTTTGGCATAGTAGATAGAGCTTGTAGCTTATGGATGTAAAATGACATAAAAGGACAAATATATTAATTTTAAAAGATGATATATAATTACATGGAGGGTATATATGTAATTTCATTTTCCATAAGCTACAAACTACTTCCATAAGCTACTTCAAGTAGCTTATAGTTTTGGAGCTTATGAAAACCATAAGCTACTCAAACTTTTGGTAGCCAAACAAAGCTTATGAAAACCATAAACTACAAGCTCCCATAAGCTCTTAAAACGAGCGCGCCAAACCATAGTGTGTAACACATTTATCTAACCATACCATAATTGTGGTTGATGTCTAAAGCTATGTTTGACACGCTTATTTTTTGAGCTTATGTGAGCTTGTAGCTTATGGTTTTCATAAGCTCCGTTTGGCTAATAAAATTTTAAGTAGCTTATGGTTTCCATAAGCTCCAAAACCATAAGCTACTTGAAGTAGCTTATGGAAGTAACTTGTAGCTTATGGAAGATGAAATTATATAAATACCCTTCAAATAATTATATTCATCTATTAAAATTAATATATTTGTCCTTTTATGTCATTTTACATTCATAAGCTACAAGCTCTAGCTACTCTGCCAAACACAAATATTACCAAAAGCTCAAGCTACAAGCTACCAACTACAAGCTACAAGCTACTAGCTACCAGCTACCAGCTCTAGCTACAAGCTACCAGCTCCAGCTACTTGCGCCAAATATACCCAAGACTGCTTCCATCGCCTTCATCACTTTCTCGTCGGTTACCAATCGACGGAGCCGACGCTGATGACACGGTCCGTCGATTTGGTTCCGTCGGTTGCATGCGTCGCATTTCCGACGCTCACGTAGCAATTTTGACACTCTGTCGGTGTGTGTGGTCCCACTCGATTATTTTAATGTTCTTTTTTATTTAGCTATTATAAAAAAGATTAAAAATGTATCCAAACGGCTTTATGTTCGTTTTTTTAAACATTATTTTTACATTATAATTGCACAACCTTTATTTTACCTATTTCCATTCAATATGATTTACATCTCTTTTACACATTCCATACACTACAATTCTCACACTATTTAACCATTTCATAAACTACAATTCACACAACTTTTACACATTCAATAAACCTCCATTTCAAATACAAATACACTACATAATGTCTAAATTCTAGTGTCTTTATATAATTATTGTACAATAATGTTTTTCTTTATAATTATTGTAATATATATTTTTAATTAATTGTAATGTTTTTATTTTAATGAAATCAGTTTGTCGGTTTTTGAAAAAGATGACAGACCTCTAAGTTTCAATCAGGAATGAGAGTGGTCTAACAATAATATATACAAATGCCATTAAATTAACGGTATATATTTTAAATTTTGCATGCAACCAAGATGATTTTGGCCGACTTTCCAATTCCTATAAAATCCAAATAATAAAAGGCCAAAGGAAAACACCATTTCACATGGTTTGAAAGTTGCTATCGATCGGTTGACAAGGAAAGGGCAAAAGTTGACCCATAAATGAACGGCACCAAACAGGTGGCGGACCAATCTGTGAACTTCACTTGCTAAAAATAACAAGACATGTTACATTTGGTTCTTTCTGTGCACAGTTGGCCAGGTTGCTTACCTACCGAACCAAAACCAACACCAAAAGCAATGAACCTAGAACCCCAACGGGCCCCATTCAATCAATATCTTCTAAAATTAAATCTGCTGATACATAACATCTAATGATTAGTTATTCGAGTATTGCCCCGTTACCTTTTCGAAATGGCCCTTAAAATCATACACAAAGGGAAGACTCGATACCATGCCCACATTTTTCCCTAACAAACCAATACTGTATACATGATTTTTACGACATATACTCGCATTCTCATATCTACCGGATGAGACTTGTCCCTATAGTATGGACTGCTGGTCGATACCTTGTAGCTTAAGGAAGAAAATGGCTTTTTCAGGGAAATAATGTAAAAGATATAAGCATACCCTAAAGGCCATACTTTAATTTTGTGGAAACAGAATAAGCATAACTTTTTTCCCACTTAACCAATTTCAACTTTCTGCACAAGCAAAAGACACGCCGAACTTGCCTAATATCAACCACTACACCGCTAAAGCTTTTAACCAAACCAATGGACCATGCAACTGGACCCAAAGAGGTAGGCACACATGCACAAAAGCATAATTCATACACATTACAATTGACAGGATTATAATAATTGACTTGGCAAAAGGAATACATGTATTAGACGTTTGAAACAAACAAAAATCCCATTAATCAAACACGGTACGGTGAAATACGAGAATTCATTTTTGAGCCATTTGTCATTACATTTTGTTGACCACAATGATTTCATTGACAAACCATTTCAAATGTGCACGAAATATCATATTCATGACCATGACATAACATTGATCTTTTTGTAGTTCCTTGACAACTAGAAGAAAGTACCGTCTGGTGGTTGCACAAGCTTACGATTATGGGGAGCAGCCATCTCCTTCTTCAACTGTACCAGTATGTCTTCCATCATGTACTCCCTCTGCCAATTTGCCAAACTTCTTTGGTTCCACCTACACCCAAAATCACTGAACATATCCCATTAGAGTCAACCTTTTGAGTTGTAGAAGTCAATAGTTGCAGGTCAGCACAAATGCCACATGATCTTTGGCTACCCGTATAAAAAGTAAACCTTTGACTTATAAGTCCAATAACCACAAGATCAATACGTATACTACATCTTATAATCATCATCGAAGTTGTATGCAAGTTGGACACCCTCATACAACTTACAAGAAAGGTGAGCCTTTACCTGTGAAAATCCATCGTGTTACAGATTTTACAATTGATTTTGAGTATCCAACTTTTATACAGAGTTGATTGTCTCTTGCTTGGAGACCATCACAACAATAAAACAAAAATATCCCACGGATTTGATGATATATACAAGGGCTGCAAACAAGTCAAGCTTTTATCAAGCAAATCGAGCTCCGTTAAAATTGAGTTTCTATCGAGTTGGAGCATGAACTTGAGTTTGAAAACCGAGCTCGAAAAATATATCAAGCTGGGCTCAAGCTTAAAAGAGCCCGACTCGACCTATTATCGAGTTTTCGAGCCTTTGATAACATGTATGGTTATACATAGATATAGATATACATAAATTGGAACTTGGAAATTATAATATTGTAGGATTTTAAACTAAACATATCGGAAATTACTTCTGCAGATACATACGAGCTTTTCGAGCCAAGCTCAAGCCCTAATGAATCTTTCTTGAGCCTGATCATGAAAGCTCACCGAGTTCGAACTTAACTTATATGGGTCATACCAACATTGAGCTCGTATCGCTTATAGCCTTACAAATTAATAACCCGGGACACTATCAAGTTCATACACATATAACAAACCAAAGACATAATAACCCCCAAAAGCCACCACTTTGGTCCTTCACAAAGGAAGTGGTCAGTGTCCTCTTCTTAGAAAAATAAATCCTTAGGTGTGTGTTACACACGTCAAACAGTAACTGTTAAACACATACACTCTTTAAAGTTTACACACTACAACTACACTTATGTTTGAGCTGATGGTTGCAAAATCTATGTAGTGACCATTTACTCCCCCCATAATGCAAGAACAAATTACAGGTACGCATATAGCAATATTAAACGGTAGTCAAATACTTTCAGTGGTAATCTTTTAGGTTATAGACTAAAGGTAACTGAAGGTGTTCTATTCATAACTACCGCTGAAGGTACATTATATATACATATACTACTACAAGGTTGGCTTTCATCTCCTTGACTCCTTGTAATTTCAAGTTAGTTCCTATGTCCCGACCAGTCAAGAACTAAGATGTTTCGTTCATGAGAATCTTTTTTTCCATGTGCTACTCAAGTTACCGATATTCCCTTGGAGTTCTAGAAGGTAAGAGAAGCTAGGACTTTCGAGTTCCAATTTGGCTCAAAGCATATAATAGAAATAAATTCAATTCTAATTAGCTTAAATTCAAGTACCACAGGTTTTTGTTTACTAGACCAGATAGAATGACCTGTTTAACATCTTTCAAAACATAGCACATTACATGATAGGGTCATGAATTCTATACAATTTTAAAGCTAGTAGTTCTGACAAGAATAAACTACACAGAAACTATCAAATCAGCTGTGGGTTCACAAAAACTCTCATGTTTGACTCACAAAGGTCGTACAATTAGTTTTTGTATAGTGTGATGTCAGAGTTCAAAAATATAACAGGTTTGTACGTAATTACTGACTAGCTTATATTACTCGGTATTCAATTTCATCATTTGATCACTAGAGAATTCTTTTGCTTATTTTTTCTTTTGGGACTGAATGTTAATCATCCTACTACATTTTTTGGCAATTTTAGGGATCTTGATCACACTACACCCAGCCCCATGTAACCATTGGGTTCCCATCCTTCGATGGCCATGCCTATATGAATATTATCTTGAGAAAAATATAGCATGATTTGAAGAAAAGATCAAAAGCAGCTTATGAACATTCAAATGCTCTAAGAATTAAATTTTGTAAAAGGCAATCAACCCGATAATCATCATAAGAAAAAAAACTAACTGTAAACAGTAAAGTTCCTACCACTCCAGTTTCAAGGTTGACACAAGTCATGTTAACCCGAGAATGGAATCGGACAGTAGGAGGCTTTTCTGTGTAACCTTAGGCTCAAAATAGCTTCAATTGGTAAATACGCCCTTCATGTACAGACTGAAACACGACAATTTGATATAATAGAACTATTGCTTTTAATTAAGACAAATGTACAACTGAACAAGTTACATTAACTTACTACGTTCGTAACATATAACATACTTATAACATAATGCAATTAACTTACTATGAGGTTCTTTTTATTATATATACAGTCTGTTTTGAGGAAACAAATCGGTATTCAGTAGTCAAGCTCCAATAAAAATGAAGTACTCGTGTTCAGAGACGAAATAAGGGATTCTTACGTTGTGAGGACCACTGATGGTGCCTGTCCATGAACGCATATAAATGTCATCTCCATCATCCATTCCATAACTCACGGTGCCATCACCAATACCCTTTTCTCCCCGCTCAAGCTCCTCCAACAATCTGAAATTCCGAGGCACTACAACCAAGTTTTATAAACAATATACATGATCAAAGCTTATTCGCACTAAATAGCATGTTAAATGAATAATATAGATCTGCATTAGAGGTTTATAATACTGCGACTTAATAATAAAAAATGCAGAATAAATCAACATATGCAGAGCAAGAAAAGAAGGAAGTTCGCATGGAATACAAATCAAATACATCATAAAGAAGAACAATATGTAACTCATACAGGATCTTAATAGTACATAATGAAGTATAACCCTCATCAATTATCTTAAAATCAAGATTCAAGAATTATGATAACGGTTCATTGAAAAGGACCCCTAACAACTGAAGTGCACGTACAATATCATTCACACAATGGAGCACAAGAAAAACGAAGCATACATACAAAACATTACTCATAAAAGTTCTATATTATCCCAAGCAATAGTCAGCCACAACAATCTTCACGGATAAGCCCAACCTTACTAAACCTCAATTTTTACTGAAGCATTGCCCTAACAGCACACTATTCGGTAAAAATTACATAATACGCAACCGATGACATTTAACCAAAGTACCAAACTATCAGCCCTAGTGTTGACCATTAATAATCAAATATAACAAAAACTTACAGATGAACAAGCTAACAAACTCTAATCGTATTCATTCTAAAACAACAAAAGCTGAAAATACACATTCATCAAAATGGAACCTGATTATAAACTACAATCAAGTTTAACAAGCTGCTGCATTCAGAAACAGGTAGATCATGAAAATACTAGCATAAAAGCAATCAAACAACACAAGTCCTCAAAAATACATAACCTAGTCATGTTAATTGACCTAGGCAAAACCTAATATCGTTGCCTGAATAAAAAAAAATCCCCAATATAAACCGATTCATGTATAACGATATCAGAAACACGACTAATTAACAAGTAACTAGCGGATTAGCAACAATAGATTATAAAAAGGGTAAATATGTGTGATTGACTGAGAGTAAATCTAAAAAAAATTGAGATTTGTATTTGAGGTGGTACGATACATGGGGGTTAAGATCGGTTCGATCGAAGAAGTTTATATGAGGGATTTAAACGAGAATCTAAAACGAGATTAATTTAATAGTATTTAATAATTAATAATACTAGCAAACTGGCTAATGTTATACTCCGTACATTTTTAATTTAGATTTTAGATATGCAAGATCCAAGTGTTGTAGAATATATGAGATTTATAGGTGACTAACTTATTTAAAAAATTTATAATATATAATTTATATAAATAATATAAATGATGATGATGATGATTATAATTAGTTTTATTTAACAAATTATAAATAGTTTATAATTATATATAAATTATTTCTGAATAATTCATTTTGTGTATATAAAGATAATATACGTTTGTGTTGTTGTTGACGAATATCGTATTCATCGGTTTAACTAGAAGTTATACCATTCAACGGTTTTTTACTTTGTATATAAATTGTTTTTCGTGAAAATCGGATATATATTAGAAAAAAAGTCTTGATCAAAAGTTTAAGACAACTTAAAGGAAACAAAATAACTTGGAGGAGCACATGAATGTTAATTGACACGCATGCAGATCTAATGAATCAAAGATGAATGAGATGAACTAATTTAATGACAAACCAAACTAGTTGAATACCTACGATCTAAATTCCCGAACAATGAACATCTTTATGCCATTGTGAACTTTAGATAAAGAAAAGCTCGATCTTGATCAGTGGAACCACTCATCTAAGCCCACAACACAAGACGAATTACGAATATAAATACAATACTAAAATTATTCAAATGAGCATTGACCTTGAAGAACATATGAAAAGCGTTTTCTATAGTAATTGCACATCAAATCTAAAAGACCAACTAGGTAGCTAATTCTTGGTCTGAGAATACTTGATCATACTCTACATGTATTCATCAAAGGTGATACTTTTGCTTTCATTTTTCTTTGAATTCATAAGTTTTTTGATTGAGAGTATCTTGTTAAGTGGAACTTGTGAGAAAGACCATTGATTCTCATCCTTTGACATATCTCTCGAATTTGCAAGTTTCGTTGAAACTTCATCCATGTCTGATAAAAGCGATCGAGCTCTTTTTCATACCCTTTCTCTCTTTTTCATAACTGGGATCCTATGTCCTTTTCATTTTCTTTAGATTTACAAAATTAGATTTATGATCGCTACTTTTTTTAATATTTTTTCCTAAATACATAACATGAACAACTACAATACTTAACATGGCAAGGGTTAAGGTGAGAAGTGTCAGAAAATGATAAAGTAGGTTGTAACATATTCAACCGATTAATGAATTAGTGTACTTGAGTTACATGATTATTTGACTTGAAAATAGTTTGGGAGGTACGGAGTGTACGTCAATTAAAACGGTAACATTCCTGGCACAAAGCTATTGTGTGACAAGGATATTACGTTTTGAATGAATATGTCATTTTTCTTTAGAATTCGTGAATATTCTTCAGCTTATAGTCAGCTAGCATCTCGCATACAACAAACATGTCGGGTGATATGACCCATTAGGGGCAAAGTTGACCCGTTTTGTTTTAGCTGCTGGAGGATTGTAACTATTGAAACATTATGGTCATCATTATTTGAATATTTCATGTATTATGAGATCAAGGAACCGCATGCAAATAATGGAGAACATTATTCGGCATTCAATTCCAATAACTCTCATTATTATTGTGTGTTCTATATATTTAGAATCATTCTCTAGTAACCAAGTTATTATATTGTTGTCTCAATCAAGAACATCACTATTTGTGTTATCTTAAACCAAAAACGTGAAATTCAAATGTATGACACCCATTTTCACTAATTTATACATCAATCAACGAATATTATATATATATATATATATATATATATATATATATATATATAATTGGGTTTAAAAGAAAACATTTGTGGGAGTACAGTTTTCAACCTTTTTTCAATATACTCCGTCTTTGTTTTCTATTCGTATTTTACTACTGTATTTAATTAATAAATTGATAATTAATAATATTAATTAAATAAATACTTCGTAATATATATTGTAATATTTTGTATAAAAAATTTCTATACTACATCGGCAGCATCGGCTTAAACAATTAAAGTTCTTTATTTAATATATTACTATTTCGTATATTAATAGCATATTAATATTTATTTGTTATTTGCTTTATGTATTATAACAGTACCAATTAGGTAATCATAATATTTTATTAACTTTCATTTTATAATAATCAATTTGTATTATAAATAGATTTATTAAACGGTATAAAAAGTAATTAATCATGAAAAAATAGTTAAAAAATAGTGGGTGGACCCAACCCGGATTTGATCCAACCCGTTCGACCCAATTACAATTAAGGACCCAATTGACCCACGACCCATTTTGACCCATGACCCAACCCGACTCAACCCGACCCAATTGCTAGGTATAGTCTCATCCAAAGGACTTGAACCCCCGTCTCATTGTTAAAAAGTCACCTCAATACCATTAAACCAATAGCCCTTTGATCATACATGCTACATTATTAGTATATACTCTATGAATAAACTTCACCTGTTATTTATAGTTGTACCATTGAGAATGAGATTGAAATTCAGGTATTGAACGATGTATATGTTATATTTGCAACACCTTTGGCCATAAGAGTAATTTGATAATTTCATTGTAACCCGTTGATTAAATTTTAGTTTTATTCGCAAGTGACTGTATCATAAGTATTTCGTATATGTGGTTATCCACATGATAAGATTATTATAAAATGAAAGTAAATCATACAAGATTTACAGATAAACTTCATAGATGTGGCGTTTTCCACGTACACAATACACAAGCAAACATTAAAAAGGAAAATTAATGAAAATAAAATAATAATAATCTACGAAGATGTTGATTATGATCTAGTGATCTACTTAGATAGTTAGATGGGCTTTGGTACTTAAAATAATATCAGCCCATATGTAGCCCGGCCAAACCCCATGTCAGAGGCCCAACTTGGTAACCATTTCGAGTTTTCGACGCTTGGTGTATTTAGACCAAATTCCCCTAGAAAGTAGAAATGCATCGTATTTTCTGAAAATTACCATGCCTATGTTCGTGTGGTGAGAATGGTGGTGAATATTAATTGATTACTTTTAGACTCAACATTATCAACACTAATAATATCTCTAGCAACGACCGAAAAAAAAAACCCTTCATCTTTTGAGTTTTGAGTTACCTCTACAATTAGTTGAAATGTTAAATATTAATCTGTTAGAAAATGAGTATTTGAATCCTATGATAGTCCTAAACAATCGTGATATCTCATATACGATGAAGTAGGATTCAAATGATAATAAAAATTTATATGACAATTATATGTGATTATTAAATCTTAGAGATAAGCATATCCATATATAACCTGATAAAATCACATGTGATGTATTTGATTATCAAGTTATAAAATATGATTTTTTTAATAATAGATAGTATATAATTTGTTTATTTTTTTTCAAAAATACATCACAAAAGTTATTTAAATATGGGTTTAAGGTACGGATCGCCAACGAATTTTTTTCTCGAGTTAGGTAATGTACCAAATTTATTACTAATGCACGTAACCAACTTTTGAAATATGTTCCGATGTAGGCAACTAACTTTTATTTTACCGGTTATGATTTGAAATTGCTTACGTGTGTTTGACAACTCATTCAAGCAAACTGACTGCACTGCCACATTGTTTGAAAAAATACACGTAAGCTTCCACGTCATAAATCTTATTCAATCCTTCATATCAAAAAGGGCAACAACAAGTCAACCTTTACACTCATGTCGTCTAATTAGCCACAGTAATCATCTATAATCCTTTTACTAACTAATTTACCTAATAACTAAAATCACACATTCTAAAACCCTAAATAAAATCAGCATCATTAGATCTAATATAATATATCAATCAACAACAACCTTCATTTTGATCACTGTGAACTCTTTCTCCAGAGTACGATCGATCATTCCAACGAAGCTCCGGTCTCTATCCGTCGTAGCAAAGCCATTCACGGTGGCATTAACAACAAGGCTGGTTGTAATTTCTTCAAGCTGCTGCTCCTAGCAGAAGAGAATAACAACAATAACAATAATGAAACTAGAGAGAGACGGCGGAGGTGGTCATCGTCGTCTTTTCGATGGCTCATCCCTACTCCACTGGAAGTATCAATAGTTTGACGGAGGTTTCCGATTGATGGTGAAAAATTGCAGGTTCCTGATCGACGATAAAAAGTTGCAGGTTCCCGATCGATGCGAAAATTTACGGCTTTCCGATTGATGGAATGCGAAAAGTTTCATGTTTCCGATCGAAGTTGAAATTATCCAACGATGTTGTTAGATCTCGTTTGGATCCGTGTTTTTTTTAAGAAGTTTTAATTCGTTTTCGTGTTTTTAGATCTAGATTTTGACAAATCAGCTCGTTTGTATTGCAAATGATTTGATTCGATTTTGTGTAAGGTTCGATTTAAACTTCTATAACTAAAGATCCATATTTATGTTTCGATTTACACAGTGGTGGCCGGTGGTTTAAGGTGGTTGCTGGCGGTTTATGTTAGTGGTCGGAGGTACATGGTGATATGAAGAACCTGCAAATTCATTTTCTTAACTTTGTAGATGATGACTAGTTTTAAATCTTGAGTAATTTTATGTTAAATATAAATAGTGTATAAGAAATAAGCATAATCATTCAAATTAATAAAGAGTAGTTTTAAATCTTGAGTTTTTTAATGATGAATGACGATGAAGTAGATCTGCTGCTATATAGCGAGAAATATTGACGAAGAAGATACATGTATATATTTAATTTCTATTTTTTTAATATTAAAAATTAAATAGAAATAACCAAGTCAGAAAAGAAAAGCCATATCAGCAGACAAGCAGTATAGTTAGCTTACATGTATTTTTTTTAACGTGTCAATACCGTCAGCTTGCTTAAATGAGTTGTCAAATATACGTCAGCATTTCAAATCATAACCGGTAAAATAAAAGTTAATTGCCTACATCGGAACAAAATTCAAAATTTAGTTACGTACATTAGTAATAAATTGGGTACGTTACCTAACTCGGAAAAAAAATAAGTTCGTTGGCGATCCGTACATTTAACCCTTTAAATATATAGATGTTTTGAATATACAGTGTCGTACATATCTTTAAAAAATTCTTTTAAATATTTCTAACAATCGCGCGAGATATTATCTTTTTACTTGAACCTTAATCCAAACCTTAAATATTTTGTTAAAACCTGGTCAAATGAAAATATCATGTATTTCAAGTTAGTGTTAGTTTCATAGTGTTTGGACCACATAGTATATAATTAACACCATATGGATATGGATTTGATACACCCTATTTTAAATTTTAGACCGCACGTATTTTATTATTACTAGCCCCCAATGTAGTTGACCCGTACCTATAGCTAGCTACATGGATAAATTACGAGGTTAAACTTTTCGATCATCCGATGAAGATCTTTAAGGCGCATCGGTTCCGCACCAAATCACTATGTGATCGATCAAGGCTAAGTGGGGTTTCAGTAATAAATGGATAATATTGAAATCATGTGCCATGCTTACATTACATTCCAAGTTAACTTTATAATTTTGACTCGTCACCCTCATCTAGCTTGTAGTTGAACAATTGGGACACTACACATTCTTTGTAACTTCCTTTAGTCTTAGTGATGGTCAAAGATTGCGTTATAAACTAACGGGTTAAGTGCTTTAAAATGTAACGAACTAAAGTGAGTCATTTATAGTGTGTATCTACATATGCAATTAATCCTTCTATGTGTGCAACAAAATTCAAACATATGGTTGTTATATGTATTTTGTTGACCTGAAAACTTGTAAATTAAGAATGTCACATGACGTCTTTTACTGTGTGTATTCAATTAATATCTAGATATTGATTATGTGTGACAAAATTATTACACACAATGGAAGTTGGAATATTTCGTTACATTTTGACTTTTGATTATTTGTTTACATTTTGAAACACGGAAGCCTAAATTAATTTCCTAATATTCCGTATCACAAAAGCCTGTTTGTCGGAGTGTTGTGGATGCAAGAGAATTGACTAAACTAGCTTGCAATCTTGCATCAATAAAAAATTATGGTTGACTCGCTAATGGACTGTATCTTGATGATATCAACAAGTTCACCTACCGGCTACTATTAGTTATACATAATAGTCAACCATTGATATGGTTAAGTTTGTTGCAACTCTGTGTATTTGGTTTTTAATCAATTTTAAATATCATGCGCCATTAGTTATTAGCTAGAGTATGGTCAATTGTAGGCAAGTTGATAATATGTGATGACATATTTGACACACATAGCAAAAGGTCATAGGGTCGAGTCCTAACACTCTTTTATATAGTCATAACCGCTGAGTAGTTATAGTATATGTCACTAACATTATGGAAAGACACCCATTTGTGGTCCGAAATATGTGGTTCGACGGTTATCAACCTTTAGCAAAAATGTTTAGAGTATGAAATACTCGTGCGTTGACAATCCCATTTTGGGGATGTATGCAACGAGTTGACCTTCAAGTTGATAAATGACATTTATTTTCTTCACTAAGTTCACTTCCAAACTTCAAAATACAGAAATTAAGTGCATGTAAAGATACATACATATAAATGTGTACTGATCATTTATATGTGTAGTGTGTACAAATATATGGATAGAGAAGTGAGAGTTAAGACAAGAGGTTGGAAAAGAAGTGAAGAGAATTAAAAACCGAATTAATTGGAGAACATGGAAATAAATACGATTAATTGCAATGAAAGATGGCATTTAGTGTACATAAAGGCAAAGGCAACCCCCAAACTTTAAATAAATATATATAGATTTATATTTATAACTTAAAATAAAAGAAGTGGATGATTTATCGGAAACACAATAAGTATAACAACTATGGAATCAGATTAATTAATTGATTTTTATCTGTTTAACAATAGGATTACAGCAAGTGTGTTTTTAATTATATATATTTGTATGCTATACTATATGGATTTAATTTGTCAATGTTGCATTAGTATGTGGACCGTACGTCCGAGGTCTCCAAAAACCGGATGCTACTTCATCTTACAAACTTATTATAGACTAAATCGCGTGAATGGTCCCGTTTTATTTGTTGTATGAGCAGTTTAAAAATTCGAAAAGTGTAGCACGCTTAATTTCTTCTCCATTTGGAATGACTAAATTACATTATAAATATTTGGTATATATTTTTTATGACTAATTATAAAGGCAAATTTAATACATTATTTCTTCCAAATTTATCTTTTAATGGTTTTTGGACAATTAAACGTATTTAATGCATAAACTATCCTATCTAAAATGACCAAATTACACTATAAATATTTGGTATATAATTATATATTTTCTATGACTAATTATAAGCGAAAATTCAATACATTATTTCTTCCAAATTTATCTTTAATGGTTTCTGGACAACTAAACGTATTTAATGCATAAACTATCGATAATGCAGAGCTAGAATTTTGTATTTAATTTTTGAAACGAAAAATATTAGTTACACAGCCATCACGAATATTTACATTTTTCTCACGAATATATATATTTGTCCACCCATAGTCTTGAACCTTCAACCTCTTGATTAAAGGGAAATTTCGATACCACTAAGGCACTAAGCCAATGGACCTTTGATGCTAGAAATTCATATATGAGGTAAACATTTCTTTTCCTTATCATTTTGAGGTGACAAAAATTTTTAATTTCACTAATTATTTTTAGAATTAATTTTACGTAATTTTATATTTCTTGAAGGAAGGGGGTCCGCTGACGCCTTCTAAATCTGTCCCTAAATAACAATAAATAAAATAAATAAAACGATAAACTTTGATACGATGATATAGAGAAAAAGCAAAAATCTAAATTTAGAGAAAATTAAAATTACATTTGTATTTATCGTATTGACGTAATGGCTTTCATTATTCTCAACTGTCTCAATAAATAATTTGCATTTAATAATTGTTATAATTAATACAGTAGTATTTTTCAATCTAAAATACATTGCTCTTCTTTTTTCAATGCCTGAACTACCCCATCTCATTCCCCCTTAACTCCTCCACATTTACTATCAAACATTTTTCTTCTCTTTTCATTATCAACAGATTAATTAATCACCACAAATATCATCTTTTCTACTAAAAAATATAGCTTAATTAGTATACTCGTATTAATCACTCTTAACTACTCATATGTAATACCCCAACTTAACTAAAAATATAAAACCATAAAAAAATATAAATCCAACTAAGTTAAGAAATCTGGGATGTCATTTTTTTTATTTAGATTCGTGTGTATACCAAATTATATATATTTGATTTGATTTAATTTAATGATTGAATATGAAGCTGGGATCTCATAAATTAATATTAATATTAATATAAATGTATATGTATATCTATAACTACTTAAAAACATTTCTTGTGTTGAATCTTAATAATCAAAGTTCTAAAACTACTCTCTCACATAATGATTTGTTTACTTAATACCTTATATATATAACTACTTTTACAAGATCTAAATCATATTTTTCCAAGATGCCAAAAATAAAGAAAATCATACAACTAATCACAATCAACTCGTACATTTTTCAAGAATATACTCATCCAGTCTCATTACAAGTGTTATGTTTGACTTATAAATGTCTTTTTTTTAATTAGACCTTAAATACTTGATGCAAAATATATGAATGGATTGAGTTTTAAATTTATTTTTATTGGTATAATTTCTATCAAGTATTATATAACACAAACAAAAATATTTAAGATCAAAGTTGAAAAATAAAGATTTGAAAAAGTCAAAAATAACACTTGTGATAGTAATTGAATCAAGTACTTTGTAGCAATTGTGTGGGTCAACTGTGATGTCGAGTTGTAAACAAGTGTGTATACTTCATGTTTTTCAATGTACAAGTAGGGGTGCATTGTCGAGTTGTAATTTGATGCTTTTGATTTAGTAATAATATATTTTGGCTTAAAAAAGTCAAAACACTTGTAATGAAATGGATGTATTGTAAACGAAAACAAATCACAATCAACAAAATTATTTCCAAAATTTCTTCCACATTTATCGTTTATGACATGTTAGCCACTATTATAGTCGTTATAAATAACATCGTTTTATAAATTCGATACCGTCACATCACGTGGGTACCCTACTGGTAAAGTATAAATAAATAAAATATTAAAAAGAAATTAAGTCTCAAACTTAAATGAATATCACCGTAAAAATAGATAGTAACGCCTATCATATTAAAAATAGTACAAGTATATATAATTATATGGGTCATAAAAGGCAAAAGAAAACTTGTGATACCATCTTTCAATTGCGTACAAATTCATTCAGTTGGATATTAACTTTTCTTGTGATTCTATTGAAGGCCTCAATCAATAATTATCTGCGAGTTGAATGTAATTCGGTTTTTATAATTTCATGTTAATTAACTATCTATCATAGCAATTGCTCGGTTTTATGATAAGTGTGTCAAACTAAAACGAGAAAAACAGGAAAGAAATAACTCGACGTTGAACATAAAATATATGTTTCTGATTTATCAAATCAAACTGATTTGAATTAGGGTCGTCTCGTTGAATTTATCCCTATGCTATAAAAAATAATAGGTCATTTAAAAGTTAGAGTAGAATTTGAAAAATGGACCTCCAAATTAATCAGACTTTTCTCTATTAACACACATACATAAAATTTGATTTTTTGTCTGCATCTAATAATAATCAGACACAACATCATAAAACTTTGTTTAATGAGATTGAAAAGTACAAAAATCAACTTACTTAAAGTTGAGAACTTATATATTTGGGCACCTAAAAAATTGAGGTCCGGTGCAATAGTTCACCTTGCACATCCTCAAATCCGCCTCTGACTTGAATTTGGGTGTATGGGTAGAACTCGACGGTCTTTACAATCTCTCTTTACTATTAAAAAAGAGAGTAATTAGCCTAATCAATATGAGATTTAAATGTATTAATCCTAACCACCTTATAATTGATTTGCCAATAAATCACAATGCTTATTATGTAATTACTCTTTAGCCCATTCCTAATTAACTTCTAATACTATTGAGACTTAATTACAAATTAATTGAATTAATTGAAATTTATTTTTAAAGTTAAATTTAAATTCAAAAAAATACATTCAGGCTGATTTCAATCGTAAAGGGAAACTTTCAATAGGTAAAATATATTAATTCAATTAAATGCGGATTTAATGACTGAAATTAAACATTAATGTGGACTCATATGGCAATAACGATTTTTTGGCAAGGTACATACCAAAAATAATATTTCAAAATATTAATAAGTTGTGAAAAAGAATCACAATTTCTAATATATAATTACATTAAGTGAGGTCCCGCGACAACGCGGGATTTTGACATTTGATTTTATAAAATGTGTATCTAAAAAGTTAAGTCAAATTAAATTGTACCATGAACCTGATTTTTATATAATATAATCATCAACCAATAACATTTAACATATACTTTATCAGTTTGGTACGATTCAGGTTTTTTGATATTTTTAGTTAAGTTATTAAAAAACATGTCGGTTGTAAATTATATATTATCTAATTTGTAAACATCACTTAATTTGGGACGGATGAAGTATTATTTAAGGGATTATTAGTTAAAATGATAAAATATTTTAGTTACACTATTTAAAGGATTATTAGTTAAAATCATAAAATATTTTAGTTACGATTTTAATGTACTTATGATATTACAGTTGTTTGGCTAATTGGATGATCAATTTTTAGTTTTATAATGTTAATAAAAAAAATGTAATTAATCAATATAGATAAATATTTCAAATACGATTGGTCTATTTATAAATTACCACTTGAAATGCCATGAAATTTAAATTATAAGGACTAAAAAACATAGGAAAATATTAGAAGTGTCAATTACAATAGTTGTGGGTACACATTATAAAAATTAAAAAAAAAATGAAGAAAATAATTTTAACCGTAGGATCTTTAGGGATGGAACCAATCTAAGGTTCAGATTGCTCCATTGTATTCTGTTATATATATATATATATATATATATATATATATATATATATATATATATATATATATAAAGATACATATATTTTTTTTTGAAAAGAAAACATAATAATCTTTATGGTACTATTAGTGTTAGAGGTGAGTTTTTTAAGAATGCTAAAAAAGTAGAGAATTAGAGAAACAATATGATTTTTTCATTTCTCTATAAAACTCACTTCTTTTTTTTACCCCATTGATTAATTATCTCATAAACCGTAAGTCCATAAATTATAAAAGTTACATATTCATAACCAACGCGTTTTTCTCTTCGATTAGAGATGTCATAAGATATGTTTTCGACGAAATTTTTTTCTTCGCTTTTTTTACCGGATTTCACAATATAATCACATGTGATTTATGATAAAAAATTAAAATTTTTTCACGATTATTTATTCATGGTATTTGCTACTTAACACGTGATTATAACTTAATATTCACCTACATTAATAGTTATAAATAAAAATTAAAAATTGCAATAGTTTTTATTAAAAATCACATGTGATTGTTATTTGTACACTTAATCACAATTGATTTGTTATATAATCATATATGATTTTCATTTAAAAATTAATATTTGATGAGAAATTTACCGATATATGATAATTCATGTATGATTTCAACTTAATTTTTACTTGATTGTATAATTCATAATCAATGATTTGAAATCCGTATTTTATTATTCTTTAAACACATATGATTGATAGTTTGATATTCAATCGCATGTGATTACACCTTAGTTTTTCATATCTTAATCTCTTTACATCATCAATGATTTGAATTTAAAGTTTAATCGGATATATAAGCGGGTGTGATTATTTTTTAGTGTTTAATCAAATGTGATTTCACATTAAAAGTTTCTAAAACCCAAAAAAAATGGGAAAAAAAACTTTTTCGAAATTATATGTTGTTCGATCTATAATCGAAGAGAAAAAAAATGCTGATTCCGAATATATAATTTTTATAATTTGTAGACATACGGTTTGTGAGATATTTAGCTTTAAAAAAAAAGGTGGAAACGAGTATTTAAAATGTCATTCTCCATTTTTTACCATTCTTTTTTAAACGTTTCTTATTAGTGTTAATGTATATCCATTAGAGATAGTGATTAGCCTAATCAATATGATATTTAAATATATTAATAAATTGCTCATAAATTGCATTAAAGACTAATCACTCACATACAAATATATAAAATCGTTTCAATTATTGTATGATACATTAGATTTAAATTAAATCAATTATTTAGGCAAATGATAGAATTGAACCTGCTTCCATTTTTCTTCTACGGATATACATTCTCTGTTCGGATGAATCGATTCAGGTTTTTTAAGTATGAGACTTATATTATTATTCTTATATATTGTCCTTTGTGTAAGTGTATTCTTTTCAATTTTAACCAAGGTGTAATTCTTATTCTGCGTGTTATATTTACTTATCTATATGGTTTTTTTAGTACTTTGTTTGTGTGGGTTTTGAATAGAAGTTCATAAATGTAAATTAATATTAGGAATTCAGTGTTTTTTTGTTAATATGATTTTGAGCTTATACCAAGGTGATCATTCTTATTGATTGCTACTATATTTCCCTTCTACTTAGAACTTTTACTATTTTGTTTTAGAGATGCTCTTTTATGTGTTTTATAGATGATTTTTTGTGCAAACTTTGAGGTCATTCAATATCCATTGAGCAAGCGCTTCAATTTATTGAAAAAAGTTAATATTTGATTAGTGATTTGTTACTGATTTGCAGGGCAGTGAGAAGTGGGGAGGCCATATTGTTGTACAAACCGAAGATATGTGGTTAACTTTTGAGTTGTTTAAATCGACTTTGGTTAAGGACAAAGAAATAAAAGAGGCTATTTGTGAAGGGAGTTGATAGATACAACAATTAAATTATTTATATACTACCATTATTATATATTATATATTTGTACTGTGAGCTATAAATGTTGTACAGTTTGATGTATGAAATAACTTTATTTTTTAATTATCACTTCTCATTTGTGATGAAATTGATGAATGTATAACAGATTATCAAAGCTGGAAAGATATAAAGTATAAGTGGGTAATGCTGTTTTCATTAAATGAGTGAAGCAATAGGAATTTCAAGGCAGAATTGATGAGCTAATAGGTTTATAAAAATCAAGTGAAAAATTTCTTCGATGCATAAAGTTTAGATGGTCATATTTCACTATTTATCTTTTTGTTTCGATGTTTAGTTTTTTGATTACTATGTCAATGTTATAAATTCTGCCATTAATGTATCTCTAAAACTACTGATAGATAATCTCCAATTCAAAATACTTCTACAATGTCATTTGCAAAAATACGCCGACTCAAATGTTATCCACTAAAATCATTATATAAACTTTTTGTATTAAAATCATGTAGTAGTCCGCAAATCTTACGGGTTATAATCTAGTATTAAATTAAGTTTTGACTGTTATGGATTTGAAATGGGTCAAATATGTCGTTGACTAAAACCAAGTAATCCTTTAAATATCTATAATATGCAAAATATACACGAGTACACGACGTTATGCACTTAAAAGGATTATGAGTTAATTAGTATTGAAGACGTGATCGCATAGGATTGTGGCACAAATAGTTATATGCCAACTAGATAGTGGTGCGATCCCATGTGATCACGTCGCGAATTCGTATAGATTTAAGACTAATAGAAAGTTAATATTTGTATGCTAAGTTTCAATAACCACTTCGATGAAACTTACTGAAAATACTTAGATTAGAATTTTAATTTCTGTATGAGGTAAGATGATAATTGTAAAAATTAAAAGCGCAATTAAAATAAGTACACTTTTCAATTTTTCATATAACTTAAGGACTTTATAAGATTACATAATTTGTATGAGATTCAACTTTAGTCATTGCATCGGATTGTTTAAAAGGTATATTAACCGATTTTTAAAAAATGTCCTATGTGACAAGGACGGCGCCATGCACTTTCACGTTAGTCAGAGAAGATTGATGTAATTTCTCAAAGAAGAGGATGATCGATATAATTTCATAAAATCCACATGGACGATCCGTGTAATTTCTCAAAGAAAAGGATGATCTATATAATTTCATAAAACCATATGGACGATCCGTATAATTTACTCTAACATCTTTTAAACCTTTATTTTTAGATATAACACTTATATATATGAACTAATATCTAGAAATGAATCAGACTTGGAAACGATCTCAATTGTTTATATGTACCTAACTGTTTTTTTTCTTCTGTTGATTGTATTCAACTTTCAAAAAAGGTTTTCTCAAGTGTTTTGCTAATGTATCATATGTTTAAGATGTCACGTGGTATCCATATAGATCGACACATTATCAAGAGTATCATATAATGCATCAAATATACACATTATGAAAGATAGATACACACAATGCAAAAAAATGTAGTTGGGTACGCACAATTGAAATCTTATCCAAGTTGGATGTATTTCTAGTTTTTAATTAGAATATATATTACAAAGTACATTAATTCTTTTATATTAAAAATCAAAATAATATACGATCAGGGTGCGTTTTGATTTAAAGTGGAGAATGATAACTGTAACGCCCCTCTTTTACTACCACAATAATATATTATTTTACTCGGAAGCGTATGAATTTAAAACATATTTATATACTGTACATTAAGATAATGTACATACACAGTTATATATTCAAAATAAACCAACATAAAACTGTTTAAAAACTACATATGTCGGGGTATTATCTATTACAAAACCAGGTTTATAATAAAACCATATCAGAGTCAAAATTTGTCAGACATTCCCTGTAAAAGCATCCGTTCCTGACACCCACATATATATATATAAAACCTGCAGGAAGTAGGATGAGGGATTAGCACAAAGCTAAGTGAATGAATTTATCACACACAATTCAACTTAGCTTAACCATCAGTTTACAGCAAATAATAGTAAACATATTCTTTTTCAATGAGGATCGGTGGCTCTTGGGGTATCATAATACCCGGGGATTCCCCAAGAACACTTAACATCAATCTGTATGGCCATTACAGAATAGACCGATAACTATTGGTTATTAAACTCATACACAGGTCTCAAACACAACAAATGAATCAAAACCTGTGTAATTCACATAATAACCAAAAAGTCCAACTACACGTTGACCTCAATAATCTGATACACATAGATTCACATATCACATAGGTTTGTAATCAATACACAGATTTACAATTGCATAATCAATCTACGTATACTTGTTGTAACCAAACAGTTACAACTAAATCGAATGATGAGTTCTAAATCCACTCACCAATACCTCTGCTGTCTCCTCACTCAGCTTCTATTCACTGAGTCTTTGGTGTATCTGCAAACACCACAAAGTAATGAAGTTAGTAACTCAATTCAATTTATTCAACTCACATATTACCAATTGATGTATATTTATGCACACATATATATATATATAAACACAAGACTCACACTGATTTCCATGGTTCTTACTGTTTACTAGCTCATTAACACTGTTTATTATACTTGTCACCACTGCTATTTCTCATTACCACTGTTACTATATTAATTATCACTGTTAATTATATTAATTACTACTGTTCATTATTAACACTGTTACTCATTACAACTGTTAACTTATTACCATGGCTAACTCCTTACCACTGTTAGCCTAACCACTGTTAGTTCACTTCCACTGCTAATTCCCTACCACTGTTAGCCTAACCACTGTTAGTTCACTTCCACTGCTAACTCCTTACCACTGTTAATTATATTTATTATCCCTGTTAGTTCATAGGTTACCACTGTTAGTTCATTGCCACTGTTAGTTCATGAGTTACCACTGTTAGTTCATTGCCACTGTTAGTCTATTGCCACTGTTAGTCTCTTGCCACTGTTAGTCTATTGCCACTGTTAGTCTCTTGCCACTGTTAGTCTATTGCCACTGTTAGTCTATTGCCACTGTTAGTTTCTTGCCACTGTTAGTCTATTGCCACTGTTAGTCTATTGCCACTGTTAGTTTCTTGCCACTGTTAGTCTCTTGCCACTGTTAGTCTATTGCCACTGTTAGTCTATTTTGGCCCATTCTAGAAACCTGCAACTTCTAAGCTTTACTGTACAAAAGGATTTAACTAATTTTCCAGTATCCAGGTTCCTAATTCGATTTATATGAAACAACAATAGATTTAAACATCACCTATAAATACTATGTACCTCCTATAACATCCTTTAATTCAATTATCATGCTAAAATTTCCATAACCCATTTAGGTCGGAAGCTTATTTCACTGTTACATCCAAACCATATATATATTCAAGAAATCAACAAATTCATCAATTTTATATTTAACCTAAAAAAAAACATAAATTCATTATTTACCTTTCGACAGGAACTTGTAGGACAAGTATAAGATGATAATTTATACTCACACAAGTATAATCCTTAATTCTTCTAATTCCTGTTGAGACTTTTCTGTTTATTTGAGTTTGAGGTTACCGTAGGTGAAAAATATAGTTCTTCTAGTAATAAATTAAGAATTGGGAAAAACATGATAAAAGGAGGTCGGCTCTCCTTTAAACCGACTTACCCCTTTTTTTATTAATTAAAATTCTAGTCCCTTCCATTCCCATCCTAATGATTAAAATTTATACATTTACAAGGATATTAATTCATTTATTATTATTATAATTTCAATAAACAATTATTATCAAATAAATTTCTAATATAATTAAATAATCAATTTAAAATAGAAGATTTACCAGATAAAATAAAGGATGTTACAAATCTCCCCTCCTTTAGGAGATTTCGTCCTCGAAATCTAAACTCGATCAAACAATCCAGGATATCTGGATTTCATAGACTCCTCGGTTTCCCAGGTCAAATTTGAACCTAGACTGTGTCTCCATTTCACTAACACCATAGGGATGTGTTTCTTCCTAAGTTTAGTAATCTTTCTATCGAGAATTTCAACCGGTTCTTCTACTAATTTCTGATTCTGATCCACCTGTAAATCTTGTAACGGAAGTATCTGGGATTGATCCTCAACATTACACTTTTTCAAATAACAGATATTAAATGTATCATGAATACCAGCAAGCTCTGGAGGAAGATCTAATGAAACTGATTGATCATTAACCACCTGACGAATTCTGAAGGGACCAATATATCTAGGTGCTAACTTTCCTCGTTTTCCAAATCGAATAACACCTTTCCACGGGGAGACTTTCAAATACACCAACTCACCTTCGGTAAAAGTAACCAGTCGTCTACGCGGGTCTGCATACTGTTTCTGTCTATCACGTGCAGCTTTTAGCTTTTCTCGGGCGATAGCCACTTTGTCGGCAGTAATTTGTACAATGTCTGGGCCTGCAAATTGCTTTTCTCCCACTTCTAACCAACAAGTGGGGGTACGACAACGACGACCATATAGCATTTCATAAGGAGGCATACCAATACTGGAATGATAGGAATTATTATAAGCAAATTCCACCAAAGGAAGGTGAGAATCCCATGAACCTCCATACTCTAAGACACAAGCTCTGAGCATATCCTCTAACGTCTGAATCGTACGTTCTGACTGACCATCTGTCTGAGGATGATAAGCCGTACTGAGATTAACACGTGTACCCAATTCTTGTTGTAAACTCTGCCAGAAATGAGAAATAAATCGAGAATCTCTATCTGATACAATTGACAATGGAATACCATGTCTTGAGACAATTTCATTAACATACAACTGTGCGAGCTTATTGAGAGAAGTAGTCTCACTAGTAGCCAGAAAATGTGCACTCTTGGTCAATCTGTCAACAATGACCCAAATCATGTCATACCCTCGAGGTGTACGTGGTAGCTTAGTCACAAAATCCATAGTCAAATGTTCCCATTTCCATTCTGGAATTTCTAGCTGTTTCAATGACCCATATGGCTTTTGATGTTCAGCTTTCACTTGAGCACATATATGACAATTACCAACAAACTTTGCAATATCAGTTTTCATTGTAGGCCACCAGTACAGAGGTTTCAAATCATTATACATTCGAGTGCTACCAGGGTGGACAGTCAACCGTGACTTGTGAGTGTCAGTCAAAAGCATATCTCGAATATTACCGATCAGAGGAATCCAAACACGAGACTGGAAAGTCTTTAGTCCTCTAGAATCGTCAACCAAGAAGTCTTTTCTTTTCAACATTATTTCTGACTTAAGATTATGTTCCAATAAAGCTTCTAGCTGGGCAGCTTTAATTTGATCCACTAAGTCAGAAGAAATATTAACTTTCAGAAAATAGACTCTTTTGGAAGTACCTTTTCTGCTCAATGCATCTGCAACTACATTTGCTTTTCCTGGATGATAACGTATTTCACAATCATAGTCTTTAATTAATTCTAACCATCGCCTTTGACGCATGTTCAGTTCTTTCTGTGAAAATACATACTGCAGACTTTTATGATCAGTACAAACAGTGCATTTAGTACCATATAAATAGTGTCTCCATATTTTCAAAGCAAACACTACAGCTGCCAATTCTATATCATGTGTGGGATAATTCTTTTCATGAGGTTTCAATTGACGAGAAGCATAAGCAATGACTCTATCCCGCTGCATCAGAACACAACCCAACCCAGCATAAGATGCATCACAATAAACGACAAAATCATCAGACCCATTAGGCAATGCTAACACTGGGGCTTGACATAATAACTGTCTCAGAGTCTGAAAGGCCTGTTCCTGTTGATTATCCCATTCAAACTTTTCATTCTTGCGGGTTAATTTAGTCAATGGACTAGCAATTTTAGAAAAGTCTTTAATAAATTTCCGATAATAACCAGCCAAACCCAGAAAACTTTTAATTTCAGAAGCATTCTTTGGAGTTTTCCAGTTCATTACAGCTTCAACTTTAGAAGGATCAACTTTAACCCCATCATTACAAATAATATGACCCAGAAATTGTACCTCTCGAATCCAGAACTCACATTTAGAAAATTTTGCATATAACTGTTCTCTTTTCAAGGTTTCAAGAACTAACCTCAAATGCATAGCATGTTCTGATTCAGACTTGGAATATACAAGAATATCGTCAATGAAAACAATTACAAACTTATCGAGAAATGGTCGACATACCCGGTTCATCAGATCCATAAAAACTGCTGGAGCATTAGTCAAACCAAAAGGCATCACCAGGAATTCATAATGACCATACCTGGTACGAAAAGCAGTCTTTGGAATATCCTGTTCACGAACACGAACCTGATGGTAACCCGATCTCAGATCGATTTTAGAATATACAGAAGATCCCTGCAACTGATCAAACAAATCATCTATTCGAGGCAGAGGATATTTATTCTTTACTGTTCTTTTGTTCAATTCTCTATAATCAATACACATTCTGAATGACCCATCTTTCTTTTTAACAAACAAAACCGGTGCACCCCAAGGAGAAGAACTAGGTCTAATAAAACCTCTATCCAACAACTCCTGAATCTGATTCATCATTTCTCGCATCTCAGACGGAGCTAATCTATAGGGAGCTTTAGCTACGGGAGAGGAGCCAGGAATAAGATCAATCTGATATTCAACTTCCCTAACCGGTGGTAAACCAGGCAATTCATCGGGGAACACTTCCGGATATTCAGATACAACCGGAACATCAGAAACAGATTTCTTTTCTAATTTGGCATTAATGACGTAAGCTAGATAAGACTCACAACCTTTAGACAACGACTTCCTAGCTTTCATCATGGAAATCAAAGGAATACTCCCATTATCCCGTTCTCCTCGAGCCACAACATATGACTCTTCAGAAATTGGGATTCTAATCAGTTTATGATGGCAATCTATGCTTGCTTTAAACTGACTTAACCAATCCATGCCAATAATCACATCAAAACTTGGAATCGGCATTAACAGAAATGAAATTGGAAAAGTCTGACCATCTATCACAATATTAGCTCCAGTCACCGAGGTGGTAACAGGAACTAATTTGCCACTTACAATCTCTACTTCTAAGGGCTTAGTTATCACAGTAGGGATCAGTTTCAACTTATCACAGAAACACACAGATATAAAAGAACAATTTGCTCCAGAATCAAATAATACACAAGCCGGTACAGAGTTTATAAGAAAAGTACCAGTAATCACATCATCTGTGTGGACAGCTTCATCGACTGTCATCTGAAAAGCCCTACTCGTCGCTGGTGGAGGATTCTTTCGCTTTTGACCGGAAGAAAACGAACTCCCGACCGAACCAGAACTCTGTCTTCCTGCCTCAGGACACTGACCAACTCGATGCCCTTCTTTCTTACAGTTCCAGCACACAAAATTAGGAAACTTACAATTCTTAAACTCGTGACCCAATTCACCACATTTAACACATTTGTTCGTCTGAATTGTACATGGACCATTATGTTTAGATCGACAAGAAGTACACCAATTAGAACTTCCAGAGGAACCACTTTTATTACTAAATCTTTGACCCTGACGATTACTCTGCCACCTGGACTTTCCTTTACCCGAAGACTCTGTTCTAGTTCTTGGAAACGAAGAAGAAGTATTTCTAGCTTGAGATTCTTGAAAGCCTCTAATGTCACTATCGACTGAACGAGCAAGAGTAAATGCTTGAGATAAATTACTAGCTAATCTTACTGTGGTACGATAATTATGAGGTAATGTTTCCACAAATTGCTCAATTTTGGTTTTCTCATCTGGAACCCAATGTTGTACAAACCGTAACTTCTCTGAAAACTGTGTGATTAACTCATCGATAGTCATCTTATCGGTTAATTGAAGATTCATAAACTCTCTTCTAATACGTGCCATCTCAAAGTCTGAACAGTATTGGTTACAAATAGCTTGATGAAATTCAGGCCATCGAATAGCTTCTTTCTGCTGTTGAGTCAAATGACCAGTAATCGAGTCCCACCAAACCATGGCTTCGTCTTTTAAACATTGAATAGCATAAAACACTTTAAATTCTTCTTCACATTGAGTAACATCAAATTTTCGTTCCATATCTCTTAACCAATTTAAAGTTACTGATGGATTGGTACTCCCTCTAAACTCGGGTGGTTTACTTGCCATAAACGTCTTAAATGAACATTGTTTATTTGGCTGAATAAGAGGAATATTACCAAACACAGGTATCTGTTGCTGAAAACGTTGCTGAGATGATGCAGTTTCAGCCTGTCTTTTAAATTCTCTGAGATTAATCACCTCGTCTTCTAACTGGAAAAGATAATCATCTCGATTAGATTCTTCATGAGTAGGAAAAGAAGTACCCTCATGATCATGTCTTTCAGTATGAATATCAGAAGGGGGAACATCGATCCGTGAGGCATTATTAGGGTTGGCGGTCGGTTGCTCGTTATCTGCCATATCTGTATTCCACACAACAACTTGAAATTTGTTAATCGTTAGCACTTATCTACTAACAAATTCATACACAATGCTAAATCCCATAGCCAGGAATGTTTGACATAACAAACTCTAGATTTGGGATTGAACACTTTACAATGCTCAATTCACCCAAACCTATGCTCTGATACCAAGCTTTTAACGCCCCTCTTTTACTACCACAATAATATATTATTTTACTCGGAAGCGTATGAATTTAAAACATATTTATATACTGTACATTAAGATAATGTACATACACAGTTATATATTCAAAATAAACCAACATAAAACTGTTTAAAAACTACATATGTCGGGGTATTATCTATTACAAAACCAGGTTTATAATAAAACCATATCAGAGTCAAAATTTGTCAGACATTCCCTGTAAAAGCATCCGTTCCTGACACCCACATATATATATATAAAACCTG
Organism: Pseudognaphalium luteoalbum; assembly: GCA_963422505.1. Classification (NCBI taxonomy): domain Eukaryota; kingdom Viridiplantae; phylum Streptophyta; class Magnoliopsida; order Asterales; family Asteraceae; genus Pseudognaphalium; species Pseudognaphalium luteoalbum. Next base: position 21,384,321 of record OY730195.1, on the reverse strand, counting down.
CAGGAAGTAGGATGAGGGATTAGCACAAAGCTAAGTGAATGAATTTATCACACACAATTCAACTTAGCTTAACCATCAGTTTACAGCAAATAATAGTAAACATATTCTTTTTCAATGAGGATCGGTGGCTCTTGGGGTATCATAATACCCGGGGATTCCCCAAGAACACTTAACATCAATCTGTATGGCCATTACAGAATAGACCGATAACTATTGGTTATTAAACTCATACACAGGTCTCAAACACAACAAATGAATCAAAACCTGTGTAATTCACATAATAACCAAAAAGTCCAACTACACGTTGACCTCAATAATCTGATACACATAGATTCACATATCACATAGGTTTGTAATCAATACACAGATTTACAATTGCATAATCAATCTACGTATACTTGTTGTAACCAAACAGTTACAACTAAATCGAATGATGAGTTCTAAATCCACTCACCAATACCTCTGCTGTCTCCTCACTCAGCTTCTATTCACTGAGTCTTTGGTGTATCTGCAAACACCACAAAGTAATGAAGTTAGTAACTCAATTCAATTTATTCAACTCACATATTACCAATTGATGTATATTTATGCACACATATATATATATATATAAACACAAGACTCACACTGATTTCCATGGTTCTTACTGTTTACTAGCTCATTAACACTGTTTATTATACTTGTCACCACTGCTATTTCTCATTACCACTGTTACTATATTAATTATCACTGTTAATTATATTAATTACTACTGTTCATTATTAACACTGTTACTCATTACAACTGTTAACTTATTACCATGGCTAACTCCTTACCACTGTTAGCCTAACCACTGTTAGTTCACTTCCACTGCTAATTCCCTACCACTGTTAGCCTAACCACTGTTAGTTCACTTCCACTGCTAACTCCTTACCACTGTTAATTATATTTATTATCCCTGTTAGTTCATAGGTTACCACTGTTAGTTCATTGCCACTGTTAGTTCATGAGTTACCACTGTTAGTTCATTGCCACTGTTAGTCTATTGCCACTGTTAGTCTCTTGCCACTGTTAGTCTATTGCCACTGTTAGTCTCTTGCCACTGTTAGTCTATTGCCACTGTTAGTCTATTGCCACTGTTAGTTTCTTGCCACTGTTAGTCTATTGCCACTGTTAGTCTATTGCCACTGTTAGTTTCTTGCCACTGTTAGTCTCTTGCCACTGTTAGTCTATTGCCACTGTTAGTCTATTTTGGCCCATTCTAGAAACCTGCAACTTCTAAGCTTTACTGTACAAAAGGATTTAACTAATTTTCCAGTATCCAGGTTCCTAATTCGATTTATATGAAACAACAATAGATTTAAACATCACCTATAAATACTATGTACCTCCTATAACATCCTTTAATTCAATTATCATGCTAAAATTTCCATAACCCATTTAGGTCGGAAGCTTATTTCACTGTTACATCCAAACCATATATATATTCAAGAAATCAACAAATTCATCAATTTTATATTTAACCTAAAAAAAAACATAAATTCATTATTTACCTTTCGACAGGAACTTGTAGGACAAGTATAAGATGATAATTTATACTCACACAAGTATAATCCTTAATTCTTCTAATTCCTGTTGAGACTTTTCTGTTTATTTGAGTTTGAGGTTACCGTAGGTGAAAAATATAGTTCTTCTAGTAATAAATTAAGAATTGGGAAAAACATGATAAAAGGAGGTCGGCTCTCCTTTAAACCGACTTACCCCTTTTTTTATTAATTAAAATTCTAGTCCCTTCCATTCCCATCCTAATGATTAAAATTTATACATTTACAAGGATATTAATTCATTTATTATTATTATAATTTCAATAAACAATTATTATCAAATAAATTTCTAATATAATTAAATAATCAATTTAAAATAGAAGATTTACCAGATACATTTTGGATAGAACCGTTAAACCTTAGAAAACATTTAGTCGAACATCTCGTATGCATTCACGAACCTTAAAAATTGATAATTAATCGGTGAAAATACATTTGATGATTGGAGAAAAAATAAATTGAAATTGAAAAATTAAAATTACTATTAGCAATTTAACAATACATAATGTATATATGTTAAAATAAGAATAAAGGGGAAGTTTAGATTATAAGTTACTAAAAATAAAATGACTACCTAATTCACACTCTATTATAATATATAGTGTAGAAGTGTAGATGTAGATAGATTACTCGTATTTGTATTAATAGGACTTACATATGTATTCTTCCGCTTTTGGAAAATTAGCAACATGATTGGTTTCTTACGTGTTATTTACAATTTTTAGAAGTAAATCCTCACGTATATATAACTACCATTGATTAATGTATGTATATAATAGATAAATAGGAATATATATTTAGGAATGTATTCAACTTGTAATCGGTGTCAATTTTGTGTAACATACTTAAAAGTTTGATACTAAGTACTTTAATACATCCAAGTAGCCTAATGACTTATTAAGCTTACTAATAAGTTAGACTGAAAACATTTCAAGAATTTGAACATAACCAAATCTTGTAATATACTGTATACAACATGAACTCACGTGCTCTTTATATACTACATCTACATGCGTTAATAAGTTTGTGACAGATAATATTATTATTTTCACTTAAAATCAGTAAGATTTATTCTGGTTGGTAACTTCATAACTGAATAGTGTTATTAAATTATACCAGTACTAAATTATGTATAGCAAAGATAACGGTATGTTTGTGAATTCTCTCCCTTAATCATGGGACATTTCAAAATTTACCCACCGAACAATTGTCAAACATTAAGTAATCTGAGGTGGCATCTTCCACGTGAGATGCCACGTGGAACATATATCATTTTTACAATCACACAAAAACAATGAAGTAGGTGAAATTTAACCCATAGCTCATTTCCACATGGGATTACTTTTTTTTTTTTTACGGCAAACTACCTACGACCACCACAAATATTTACAATTCACCACTGCCTCAACTGAGGCTTGAACCCCCAACCTCTAGAATGAAGGGTCTCTCCCATACCGCTAGGCTAAGAGCCTTTTGGTATATTTACCCAAATATGGGATTACTAACCTTGGAAGTTTTATTTACCCAAATTTACATTAATTAACGGTATATTTTAAGTTTAAAAAAGAGGGAAATTACCTATGTAACCTCCTTGAATTCACTACTTAGGCCAAGTTAAAGATAAAAACATAAAACAATATTGAAGGGTAAAAAGGGTAATTGTCATTTATACTCCACTCATAAAACACAGTAAAACCAAATGGAGTGTAAATAACATTATCCATAAAAGTGAAAATAAAAAATAAAAATAAAAAAAACCCTAATAATAATAATTAATACTAAGTGCAAAATTATAAAAGCTTTTTTCACCCTCTTCATTCAAGCCTTTCTTGTTTTCTTGGTGGTGTTGTCATGAAGTACATCAAGTAAAACGGTGCTCTTACATTTAGGACACTTAGGGTACCCCTCAGCAAGCATAACGTACATCAAGCAACGTGGACATCCAACTAGCATCATGGATGTTGCTTCCGGACTACTTGAGTATCGGAGCTCCGTTTCATCATGGATGTTTTCAGATGATACACATGAGCTGGATGGAGACATAGTCACTGATCTTCTTGGTGATTCTTCCGGCCGCCGGTGATTTATCGGTGGCGATAAATTCAACTTCAAGTCAACTTTCCGACCACCGTTTCTTCCACTCATCTTTTCCTTTTTTTTCCGGCCAAATTTATTTTCTTGATGATAAAAGCTAGTCAACTGTAAAAAACAGAGCATGAAATCTTGATAATTTAGTAAAGATATAAACTTTGATCAAATTTCACAAAATTAATGAAAACCCATGATCATAATATCCTTAGTAATTGATAAAAGTCAACTGTAAAGACCAGAACAAGAAATCTTGATAAAATAGTAAAGGCATAAACTTTGATCATGTATATCAAATTTGTTGAAAGCCCATGATCATAAAACATATTTTAGGAAAACCCATGATCATAAAAGTTAAAAATATATAGGCATACCTTGAGATACTGAAATCTTGATGAAGAACAAAAGAGAGAGATTAAGGAGGTGATGAAGAACAGCACCACCTTTTGTGAGATGGGTTTGTAGGTTTAGAGGTTCAAAGGCCATTTATTTATACATATATTTATATTAAAACAAGAACTCAAAGACAAAGAGAGAGAGAAAGAAAGATGGGTTTGATTTAAAGCTTAATTTAATGGTATAGAGAGAGATATTGAAGAGGAATTGAAGAGAATTGAAGGTGGTGTGGTAGAAGATGAGAGAGTTGTAAATTGAGGGGCAGGAAATGCATTAATTGTTGGAAAAAATCCCAAGATGGGTGCAGAAAAGGGAAATTTGTAGTAAATATTGCAATTAATCAAATTGCAGAACAACCCCCCTTCATTCATTGTTTAGACATTAGTCTTACATTTAGTTTGTTTTAGTAAATTAGTGTGAGCTAGCAAATAGTAGCAATGATGTATATTTACTGTTTACAAGTATTATAGTACCATGTTATAAACCAAAATGCTTCATAGTTGTATATAGGTATGGTTTGTAGTAGGTAATATGAATTGATAACATATGTACAACCTAAGAAATTTGCCAACTGCTTTTAAAGCTTATAACAAATTACTAACAAATCCAACAACACCCTTATTAAAGTCTACATTATACATATTTATGTATAATAGCCTTAGACTTATTCCTACTTATCATGCTAATATTTACACAAGTAATACCCTATTTATGGAATCACACCTAACAAATACTAACTCTTTCTCCATTTCTTTTCTTTTTGTCTCAATTTTTTTTCATCACTTCTATTTCTAAGTTCTTAATTTTATACACTATTAAACATATTATTTGATATTCAAATATATTCACGTAATAATCACATGTGTTTGTTTGTAAGTTTAACTTGGTTTACTCTGCATCTATGACAAATATATATCAACTAAGGAATGTATGTCATGTAGCAATGTTTGCTACATGCTTAAATTTTCTCTAGAAAATTGAAATGAGAATAAATAAACTTTTACATATATAAGAAAATGGTCGAATTTGATGGTTAAGAGATGTGATGATGCTAAAACTTGTGATCTTCTTGCTTGTTTTCACTTTTGCTATCGCAAAAACAGGGGAAGATTTAGATCATTCAATTCATATCGTGTACATAAGAAGATGACCAAAATCAGTGTATGTAGGAGCTGATACCTGATAGTACAGTGTTGGAAAATCTTCATCACTTGTGCTACAATACGGAGCGTCTTAGTTACACAGAAAGTCCCCTTCGGGTTTTTATTTTTTACAAAATACAAGTCATGTGGTTCGTTTCTAAGAGAAATTCAAATATCTACATAGAGGTGAATAACGATGTAGTAAGAAGTGTATAGGCAAAATAATGACGGAACATTAGTATCTAATTAAGGAATTGTGGACGTTAACTCGTGAATAACGGTATTCCCAAATGGTAGTGATGTAGTTGGGAAGTGATTATATGTCTATTAGTCTATATATAGTTTAAGAATATGATGTGAATGTATCAACATATGGATTTAGGAAAGTTGGAGGCAAGAAAAGAGAAGAATAAGATTATAAATGATACAAGCTAAGTGAATTGAAGAAGAATTAGAAGACTTGGATTGATCACTATTGATGCGTGTGCCAATATTATTACTTATACGAGTTATGTGTACGATTCTGAGGGTTTCTAATAGGAATGATTCCACAGAATCCTAGTTTATAGGAACTGATTATGTATATCTCGTAATCATAGGAAGTTTGTTGTATTTGCACCATATATATATTGATCAATATACAACTCACCATATTCAAGGGTGAATATTAATAAAACCTACTATGGTATCAGAGCTTATGTGATAATCGTAGTGCTTTGTTCTTAAGCCAAAACCCGATTTCTCATAAGCGAGCCAAGCACATTGACATCGACTACCACTTTGTTCGAGAGCTGGTTATCTGGCAAGCTTCACACCAAGTATGTCTCTACCCATCCGCTCTTTGAAGCATTTCGATCCAAGCTTCGTGTTGGTCCTCCCCCTCTTCGCTTGCGTGGGGGTAACAGGAATGATTCCACAGAATCCTAGTTTATAGGAACTGATTATCTATATCTCGTAATCATAGGAAGTTTGTTGTATTTGCACCATATATATATTGATCAATATACAACTCATCATATTCAAGGGTGAATATTAATAAAACCTAATAGTTTCATATTTAGTAACTCAACCCCTCGCAATGATACTTGTATCATCTCTGCGTATAATTATATTCAACTTCTCTCTAAATAATTGTTTAAATGTATAATAGTACTCCCTCCGTCCCAAATTTATTGTCCCCTTGTTGACTTTAGAGTCTTTATCTTTTAACTTTGACCTTCAATATTTTTGTTTGTGTTATATAATATTTGATGCAAAATATATGAATTGATTGGATTTTGAATGTATTTTCATTGGTATAATTTGCATCAAGTATTATATAACACAAATAAAAATATTTAAGGTCAAAGTTGTCAAAGAAAGACTCCAAAGTCAACAAGAGGACAATAGATTTGGGACGGAGGGAGTATATTATATATATATATATATATATATATATACTAGGTGAAGGACCCGCAACAACGCGGACTTCTTAATTTTGTTTATACATTTGTTATTAATTATGTGGTATCCTCGCCATAATTCATTAATATTAATATATGTATAATTTAAAAGAGTCATTTGCATGTATCCGAAAATTATGTTGTTGTATTCTATTGTTTGGAAAAAGGCAGGAAAAGGTTGATCATTTGAAAGAGCCGTAACAGAATTAATTAGGGATGAGCATGGTACAGAACCGGTATCGTACCGTACCAAACCGGTTGGTACCGCTTTTCATTTTGGCCATAATGTGAGTACCAAATACCGTACCAATTGAAATGGTATTGGTACCGATACGGTACGGGTATTGGGACGGTAAAAAATGGTACTATATCTGTTTGGTACCGGAAATGTAAAATACCAAAAGTGAACAAGATTCGGTTGTAAAAGTGGTATAACACAAAAATATAGAATCACCTCAATGCCAAACTCGACCAAGTATGGTAACTTAAACCAAAAAATGATAAAAAAATCTCCATGTTTATGTTTTCGAAATAAAGTACCCAATAGTCCACATTGTCACATTATTTCATCAAGCACCAAATTATCAATAACAACATTGATTATATTATAACATAAATAAATAAAGTTGACAATTATGATATGAAACAAATAAAATAAACATGATCCTAAATGATGATTCTCATTACTTAAAGTGTCGTAAATTGTAACCATATAATTTTATATGCTTGCGTATAAATGATATAGGTACTTTAATATTCTTTATTGTTGTTGTTGTTGATGATGATGATGCCGATGGTGGTTGCATATTATGATGACGATTGTAGTTTATTGTGATCCTAATAATTGACGATGATTAGAATTTTGGTTTTGTAAATGTTAAAAACTCATAAGTCGCGGTACATATAGTATGTGTTATCAGCAGTCATTTTTATTTGTTAATAGACAATATTATTGTATAATTATATAGTGGTAAAAAGATAGAATGTTATATAATGGTACCGGGTATTAAACCGGGAAAATACCGGTACCGTACCGAAAGTACCGCATCTAAAAAAATAAGTTTTATAAGTACCGAATACCGTACCATTTGAAGTGGTATGGTACTGGTACGGGTACGGGACCGGTACGGTATAAGTACGGTATTGGGACTGTGGTACTAATGCTCATCCCTAGAATTAATGTATATGTATAATATAAGTTCCCAATATATTTGTTTAACAAACAATAAGAATTCAAAATGGATGTTTATGTGGCAAAGTGGTAATAAAGTAAAATATAATTGTTATATTGGTTCGGCCAGTTAGTTTCTAATTACTTGTGTTTAGATATATATTATTTAGGTAAAGATTGCATATGTAAATTGAGATGTTGGCTAGAATATTAATAATGTTGGAATGACTAAATTTTATTGAAAAAGTTTACATCAACAATGTAGTCGTCGTCAATGTCATGTCTAAGTGATCGGATGTGGTTGATAAGATTGTCGGCCTTAACGAATTGGCCATTATTTTTTGATCATCTTGCACAATTTCATTTTCGGAGATGTTTTCTTTTAGCCAATCGTTAAATCCGTGTAAATGCTCTTTATCTACAAAAAAAATTAAAAAAAATGAATCCTTTGTTACTTAAATTGTTATACACATCATTAGTAAATAGTGTGAAGACATAGTAATAAAAATATTTGTATTAATTTACATACAATATTGTTTGAACCTTAACAATTAGTAGTTGTCGCTTTTTCTAAAAAAAATATTGAATCCTTTGTTAATTAAATTGCTTTATACACAGCATTAGTAAATAGTGTAAAGACATGGTGATAAAAATATTTGTATTAATTTATGTATAATATTGTTTGAACCTTGACAATTAGTAGATATCGCTTTTTCTTTTGATGCATGATCGTTAAGGTGGGGGTGATTTTTTTGTATAAAGTTGCACATGACAATCCAAATTCATATACAACAAAGAGATAATAATTTGAATATTAAACAAATAAATCTTTTGTGCCTCCATTATTAACGGGAGAAGAACTGTCTTGTGCAGTAGAGTGTTCTTTGACATATTTATATAAAAATGTAAAATTTTGTTAGTAAGCATAAAAATACAAGATTTCATAAGTAAATTAAAATAATATGTATACCATAAAAATTGTATGTAACATACCTTTGAATTCTCCCTTGAGTTTCATTGTGAAATAGTGGTGGTGAACTGGTGAATACATTGGAAGTGGAATATAATAGATATAAATAGATGTATGGTGTGATTAGGGTTTGGATTCTTATGTTTGGCCTATTGTATATTTGACATTGTGAACCCGACCTTTTTTTATTCTTTAGTTTTATTTATTTTTTGTGGAATTGCGTTGGTTATTTATTTATCTAATTGTTTTTTTTTAATTGTGAAACAAAAGGTTTTTTATTGCGTTGGTTATTTATTTTTTTAATTGTGAAACAAAATATATTTTTTTGCCAGAAGATTCTTAACGAGTTTCTTTTTTTTACCCTTTTTGTTTCTAATAAAAAAATGTTTTTTTATAACTAATATTTAATTAATTGAATTTTAATTTAATAATAATTTGTGGGGAGGAAAGTGTAACTATGAAGATTAAATATAAACTATTAGATCGCATGGAAAGAACCCATCGAAGGGTTCAAATTGCTCCATGACATGTCGATTTAAAGTATTTATTATTTAGTTTGTAAACATTTTGATTATAACAGTTACCCATTTTATGAAGGGGCAGATAATCAAACATTCATGTATATAATACATATAATAAGAAAGCAATATAGAATTGTAACCCACAAAACAATTTTTTAAAACTCAAATTAACAATGAATTCAGTCAAAGTCAAATAACTGCATTTTGTAATTCAAACCAAAATTTCTGTCCAAATCGTGCATTGTTGTGATCATATACCCATATAGATAATCATTGACAATAGATTTTGAATAACGATAATTATAATGCATATAATAATAAAAATTAAAACATAATAAATAATAAATAATAAATAATAAAGATGAAGATAATGTTATTATTATTTGAGATTATAAAAGTGGAATACATATATTACAAAGATAAGAAACAATAAAATTTAAACTATAGTTTTCTTTAAAGAAGTTGAGATTCACGACATAATCATCATCAATCTTATGTTCAAATGAGCAAAATTATTTAGTTAGTATATCAACTATCACAAATTTTCTTCATAAGATCTATTGATTAGCTTAATGTATATTATTTAAGGAAATATTATTTGAATTCATAAAATATCATATTACGGTTGTATGGCTATATGGATGACCAACAAAATTGTTTAGTTAGTATATTAGCTATTACAATTTTTCTTCATAAGGTCTATTGTTTAGCTTAATATATATTATTTAAGGAACTATTAGTTGAATTCATAAAATATTTTAGTTACAACTTTAACGCATTCATCATATTACGATTGTATGGCTATATGGATGACCAACTTTTAGTTTCATGATGTTGATAAAAAAAAGTTCATGTAAATTAATCTATATAGGTAAATATTTCAAATACGATTGGTTTATTTATATATTACCACTTAAAACGTCATGATTATTAAACAATAAAGACTAAAAAAATACGAAAGTACTGAAAGTTTCAATTTCAATAGTTGTGGTTAAACATTTAAAAATTATAAAAAGATGTAGAAATAATAAGGATTAAAAAAAATAAGGAAGTACTGAAAATGTCAATTTCAATAGTTGTGGGGGACATATTTTAAAAATTGTAAAAAAGTGTAGAAAATAATTTTAACCGTAGGATATTTATAGATGGAATCAATCTAAGGTTCAGATTGCTCTATGATATTCTGTTATATATATATATATATATATATATATATATATATATATATTCTATAGAAGACATTCACTTGTAATGACATATGATTCATATGTGTTATAGGAGCATTGGACGTGGTGACATGGACCGACTCATCTCATTTTCTTTTATAGGATTAATTGCGTATATGCTTAAGTACACTCCAATTTCAGTCCAAGTTTACATAGTTATGTTATGGGTGGTGATTTGTACACCACTAAATTTAATCATACATCACTATTTATGTATCAGACTGTTGTACTGTACAATACTTTAAAACATATTTGATGGTGAATGGCTAAAAGTTGATGGTGTACAAATTACCACTCTTATATTATTGGTTTCTCCTTTGTCTTTGTTGCATGTAACAACCATGTAGTTGTTGCACGGATGATTCCCCCTTTCAAACTATCTAAATAGAATGTAAAAAGAAATAACACAATGTGAAGACAACAACAATAGTCGGATCTCGCTGATCTCGAAGTGGTCACAACGTTCAATATAATGCGCACTATGACAATGTCCCATTTATATACCCCGCGCTCAAATATCTTGATCTTAATCCTACGAAGGTTTCATCCACCGATGGATTAGTAGCTGGTGAAATACCCAAATAAAAATTTCATTAAACTATATTGAAGCTATTAATGTGATTGATCAGACGTACAAATACCAAAGCTTTCACTGAACTTTTTTCATTTTCTAAATTTGCTTCCGACAAGAACCTAGCATTGATATGATCAAGTTTGTTGACCGCGTAGAGTGATCCATCTTGATGACAAATTCCACAATTCAATGACAACATATAGAAATTAACCGTTCGATGTCTAGTGGTTCTCCCATCTTCAATTCTCAAGAACAACGTGATTTTGCCTACCATTTGTTCAATTGTAATTTGGTCAAAAGTTGCTAGCGTCTTTTTGCTTTATAAGATCAAGCATTGCATTGAAAGAAAGGTATTATGAAAAGGAAACATGCAAAACATAGTACACTTTTACATGTAAAAAATAACGAGAAAAGACCACAACAAAAGAGACCCAAAACAAAGAAAACATCCCAAAGAAAGACACCGAGGCCGCTATAGTGCTTTTAGCGTCTTGTTTAGCGAACGACATGAGATAAAATAGTAGGAGCATATATTTTAATCTTATTTTTAACTAAAAAAGTCAACTGTTAGGAACCTCAAGTTGTTACCGCAGGTTTTTGTAGTAGTGACTTCGCTTCTACGCCAAACTTTTTCTCATTAAATCATGAAAATTTTGACTTTTTTAATCACTTAAACAAAGGGAGTTAGATATATGCGACAAATAAATTACTCAATACAATAAACAGTACAATCATTAAAGCTCATAGTATAAACATTATAAATTGATGTTTGAATCAAAAAAGTAGTTGTATTTATCACCCACCTTAAACAAATTCAATATGTATAATATAAAGAGTTTCTTTTTACTCTTCTTCATAGACTCTGCCTACTCTTAAAAAATACTACAACCGAGTTTTCATTAAATTTACAATATTTCAATAAGTTTAAATGGTCCGAAAATATAACAATATGTTAAAAATTGATAATAAAGAGATTATGAGTTTTGTAGATGCTAGAAAGGACATACATTTTAAAATAGTGTCATAAAAAGAGTTAAGTTGTCAAAAAAATTCAATTAAAGGTGTAATTAATTTTATATTTTTTCTCTTTTTTGATCTGTTTTACCTAATGCGGGGCTTAAGCCTCAAATATTAAATTAATATGTGACGATTTGACCTAGAAAACTTAGGATATAAATACTAATTTAATTTTTTTGAGTGTTTAAACCGGAATTTCATTTTTAGTGTTAAATTCATTTATTACACGATTTTAAAATGTTTAATCCTTTTATGACACGATTTCAAAATACTAAATCCGTTTATGACACGTTTTTAGGACGATAACCTCAAAGCTTATAAGTTAAAAAGCTAAAAGCTCAAAATAAAAAGCAAGGCCAAACACCCCCTAATTGAACATTTTTACAAGTAGAGTAATCCAATTACATATTTTAAAAGCACAGTAGTTTACATGAACATTTTTGCAGAGTACAATTGCGAATTTATACATTAACCCTAACGAGAAATTAAAACAAATCTTAAATATATATCTATTAAGCTTAGCAGGTTTCCATCTGTATCATTTAAACCATGGACTCAGGTCCATATATGGAGGCCACGTTCATTTCCTCTTCAATCCGAATACGTGTAAGTAGTCAAAAGAACTTAATTAGGCGTAGCATAAATGTATAATGATAAATTGTTCGTAGTCTTAATAAGCAATTCTATATTCACTAAATTTTTATGAAAAACAATTTAGAAAACGATGTGGAATTAGATGTGGATTAGAGCTGGTAAAATGGACGGATTGAGCGAGTATGAGTTACAGGTCAAAACGGGCGCATGTATAAACGGGCTCGGGTTTAAATGGGCTCGGGTCATAACATTTTTAAAAAATACGTTAACATTTTTAACTATATAATATAAAAAATATAATATGATGACTACTCATTTAGATTAATTCATGATTTGAGTTTTACTCAATTAAGCTCATTCTCAAAATTTCTCCCGTCCATAAGAAACCAAACTTTATGTCATTATACCAAGAATTATTCAGATGTGAAGCAAATGGACAGAATTTACCAGCATTAAATTGTGGACCAATAAAAATCAGTTATATATTTTCTCTCATCCTCATCTCTTTTCACATGATTGGTACATGTCATTCTGTGATTGTAATTTTTTGAAATTACGTGTAGTAAAGTATGTCTTTGTCTTAATTATAAAAACACATACATCATTTGTTCTTTCACAATAATCTATTATTTCAATTTCGATTAGCAAACTAAACTTGCAACTAACTAGTGATTTAGGAGTAACGTGTCATTTTCTAAAACTTATTTATCTTAATACTTTTAATTATATAAATAAACCCTTTCTCTTAAAATATTAGGTTTGGTTGTCATTATTCATTACGTACAATAAAAGTTTCTTTTTGAGTTTCAAATTTAATATTCGTTTGGGTTTCTTTCATTCTTGTTCTACGTCAGTTACTATCAGAGCGGTGTTCGAGAAGAAGGGATCATACAAATTGAACAGGGTCGATTCAAACTAAATGAAAAAAAATAATTTTTGGTTTGTCAGTTTCAGTGCAATAGTGGGAGAATTAATGCTGCGAATTCGTTAACCAATGCATTGTATTGAAATTTAAACTACAGGCTCAAGAAACATAGATGTAAGACCTTATCGGTTGGATCTTTGATTCGAGATTCTAATAGATATAGCTTGTCGAAGTTGTTGATCGAATTTGGGGTTTTGTGTTATTTTTTGTTTCGGGTATTGTTCGGCTATAATGTATTGTGTCGATGAACAATCTCGTTAGTATCCGAATGATGAATGTTGTAGATGTATCCAAAACCCGTACCACTAGTGGGCTGCGGTCTGCTAAAAAGTTGGATCGTGCGAATACTGAACTAACGATCGGTTGTTTGTCCGCTACACTTCAGGAACTATGTGTCGTAATCTTAGGTGGTGTGAGTAACCACGATAATCACGAGGGTGGAAAACACCGGTGTCGAAGAATTGGTCCAACTATAGGTGATATTGGTGACAATTGTGTAGACAACAAATCCCCATTTAACAATGTATGACATGGAAATAATTTGACATTTTGTTTGGAAAACCATGGCAACGTGAGGTTCATGATAAGTATATCATCAAACATATCTTTATTTTTGACTTGGGAAGGAAAGAAAATAGCAATATTTCCACCCGGGGCAAAATCGTAATTACCAAAAATTGATGTTAAGATCGAACAACACATATTGAAAACAAAGGATGTTGCTGAACGAGTTGAGACTGAAACATGAGAGACGGCCTCAAGCTTCTCAAGAACATGATCATAATGTTAACATAACAGGTAAGGATAACTCAACAATCTTACTAGAGGAGACGAGTGATTATAGTGTTATAAACAGTTGTCAAGTTGAACCATCTGAAAGATGTTAATGGTAAGAAGGATTATGATCGTGATCTAAGCATGGTTACTCAATTATTGGTTTTTTTTGGAGGTAATGAGATGAAAAGGGTTCAAGAGTTACTGATTTGTAAAGTTCCCGACAACTCACAACCTAATAGTGTATATACCGAGAACTCGAGGACGATTTCTTCTCAAGAGAGGGAGAACGATGAGGAGCAATAAATCAACATTTAGGTTCATTTGTGGATCGTTGCATGGGAATGTGGAAAGCGTGTCATATTCAAAGTAAATAACAAGAGTATAAGGTCATCCTCACGGCCATGTGAGCTCGGGGTCGAGTTCCATTCAAGTGAGGGTATATGATGAGCACGAATTTATAAACAAATATATTTTTAGTTTTAGCGATAGCTAATGATTTTATTTTTAGTTTAACTAGGATTCGAGTTATCTTAGAATTTCTTATTAAGTTAGGATTATAATTCTTTTGATATAAATTCTATATTTATATTTATTCCTATTATTCTTAAGTTTTGATTATTAATACAATATTTGTTGTAAAATATGAACATGGCATATGATCAATGACAGGATATAATGTCCTTGAATTATGTTTGAAAATCACTTTCAAAATACAATATTTCGACCTTATAATTACCTCGGGTTACACGAAATTCGTATTGGGATAATTCAAGAGATATTCACGATTTATGCCATTCAAAATAGAGAATCGATTGTTTATGAACGTGTTTCTATGTTTTTACATTTATGCAGAATATGTGTTAGAAACTAGAAATATGGAAGTTATAGGACATAATTGTCCATAATCAATCTCGGTCAAATATCAAATTAGGTTTTTTCGAGTCAATAAATATACCAGGGGCTCTACCTCTTGCAACCCACAAGGGGGTGCGGCCCCCTTGACCCCCGCAATCTTGATTGAGCCCGATATTTAGTAACTTAATCGGGTATGCACTCTGTATCACATACCCCATATCTACTAATCTGCCACTAATGCACTAAAATACACAACAATATTGTCATATGGTTTCGTCTTGTGGTACAAATATAAGATTCAGCTATCGGCTTTGGCTATGAAGGCCTTAAAATTAGTCAGTTTCAAGATATCGCCCATTCTTTGATGCTCTATCTACTTCCAGCGGTTCGTAATTGACATTCTCGCAACTTTATCCAAGTCATATCCCTTGTTCTTATTTCTTAAATTTCCGTTTCAAATTTCATCAAATCACCCCACCCGCCACATATCAAATTGGTATAAGATATTTCGTGTATTAAAGTTGCCACCATCAAGCCTAACAATCTGAATATTTCAAGGATAAAGTAATAAAACACCACCAAGAATATACAAATTGGCGAAAAAGATGTTATTAGTGATAAAGACAAACACCACACTAAGAACATGCAAAATCGACTCCTTTCGTGTATTAAAACACTCAAACAAGCTCCAATAGCTTACTTTTTATTTAAACTCTCATTATCATTATTTTCTATTACATATTGCAAGCCTTTATATAGAGGCTAAAACTAAAGCAACATATAACTCATGGGATATGAAAAGGCTAAGATTAATAACAGAAATTAAAACTACATTAAAGAACATTCATGTGGCTTTAAGTTCAATTAAGTGAGTTAATTGTAGACTTAATGTCATAAAGACTCCAATGATGGAAGCTTATATGTCTTCATGGGTGTAAACTTAAATGTCATAAAGACTGAAATGATGCAAGCTTCAATGTCTTCATGGGTTTTAATTGAGACATTATCATGCGATTCAAAAATGTATCTTCATTTTTCAAGGAGGCTTAAACCCAAACGTAGGAGGAGACTCAAATTTAGCCCCAAAATAGTTATAGTTCTTGAGATAGATTTATTTTGCTAAAGATGGATATTGTAATGAAAGGAACTGGATGCCCCCGTATCATACTCCCCCTTTATTTTTGGACTTGTCCTCAAGTCCTTGAGGTAAACATTCTCCAAATGATAATTCACATAATCAGCCTTAAATTTAATAAGAGGAATCACCATCCATTTGCACAGATTTTGTTCCTCTATCATCTTGCATTTAATCTTTCAATCACTTCCATCTTCAATGCTTGTTCGATGGTAGCTACTACTAACAATATCTTTGTAAAACAAAGAGCAGCCACAAATATCAGCAATCAAATCACTCTTTTGAACTTAATAACCATTTGTAAATAGTTTAACAAATTCAGAAACCATATCAAGTTCAAAAGTGTTGTGATCCAAATCTTGTTCAAAATAAGCAACATCCAAATTAGATTCATGAGACGTAGCATCCAAACCAAATTCGAAATATTGGACATTCATATCAATTGATACGACATTCACACAACTTCCTCCATCTATAGTGACATCATAATTGTCATTATTGCTGATCAAACTCTTATGAAATACAAGTCCCATTTCTTCATTATTAGAAAATTCAAATTCTCCATCAAGAATTCTGTTTATAAACAATATTTCATCTTCGTTGGGTTTCTGAAGCTCCTCATAAACATCATAGATTGTCATTTCTATTTAAGACAACCTGGATACGCTCCGATACCAATTTGATATGTGGCGGGTGGGGTGATTTGATGAAATATGAAACAGAAATTTAAGAAATAAGAACAAGGGATATGACTTGGATAAAGTTTCCACCACCAAGCCTAACAATCTGAATATTTCAAGGATAAAGTAATAAAACACCACCAAAAATATTTAAATTGGCGAAAAAGATGTTATTAGTGATAAAGACAAACACCACACTAAGAACATGCAAGATCAACTCCTTTCGTGTATTAAAACACTCAAACAAGCTCCAATAGCTTACTTTTTATTTAAACTCTCATTATCATTATTTTTTGTTACATATTGCAAGCCTTTATATAGAGGCTAAAACTAAAGCAACATATAACTCATGGGATATGAAAAGGCTAAGATTAATAACAGAAATTAAAACTACATTAAAGAACATTCATGTGGCTTTAAGTTCAATTAAGTGAGTTAATTGTAGACTTAATGTCGTAAAGACTCCAATGATGGAAGCTTAAATGTATTCATGGGTGTAAACTTAAATGTCATAAAGACTGAAATGATGCAAGCTTCAAAGTCTTCATGGTTTTCAATTGAGACATTACCATGCGATTCAAAAATGTATCTTCATTTTCCAAGGAGGCTTAAACCCAAACGTAGGAGGAGACTCAAATTTAGCCCCAAAATAGTTATAGTTCTTGAGATAGATTTGTTTTGCTAAAGATGGATATTGTATATGAAAGGAACTGGATGCCTCCGTATCAGTATGCAGATCCCTAAATGAATTACGGATAAATTAATTTAGTTAGATATATGGATTTATAGAGGTTTAATTAAGGTTTCATATTTAAACAGAGTAAAACTCCACGATCATTTCATTCATTTCAATTCGGTCAAGTAGAGTTTGCTTCTTGATTTTGATGCACAAATGGTCAATCATACAATCAATGAAACAGTGAACGAAAAAGTTAACGTGGCAAATACACTTGAAACATATTTTGCTACAACAGATTTTAGTGGCGCATTGGGCTGGAATTCGCACGGTCACTCGGAAACGGTCTAACGAGCAACGCTCGTCGCTTCACCTCGAGTCCTTTCAGCTTTCGGTGTTTCGGGGTCGTTTAGGACCTGAAAATGGTAATTTACTGTTTTTCGGAGTTTATGTTGAACTTTTTGATTATGTTTCCTTAAGCTTGCAAAACTCATATAATCTTTAAATACGTTTTTAGGTATCATTATTCATTACATTTGAGACTTTTATATTTGATTGAATAAGAGATTTTCTCTCCTTGAAAATTTTGGTTTAGTTCTTGTTGTTCTTGTTTTTTGTGTAGCTTTTATTTATCAATCCTCATCACATTTTAGTCAAGTGAACTTCATAATTTAATTAGCAACATACCTTAAGTAAGAACATTAACAAAAAAAAAAAACTATTAATTAATCAAACAAGAAAAGTTCAAAAAAGAATGGTAAAAAAATGAAGAATTGAGGAACCAAAATGATTGCTCAATTTCAAAAACCCATTTTCACATTATTTTTTTCAAAGTTAAATATCTCACAAACTGTATGTCTATAAATTATAAAAAGTACATATTCGAAATCATCGTCTTTTTCTCTTCGATTCTAAATCCAACAAGATATACTTTCGAAATTTTTTTATTTCATTTATATTGGGTTTTAATGTGAAATCACATGTGATTTAACTCTAAAAAATAATCACACCCGCTTATATCTCCGATTAACTTCAAATTCAAATCATTGATGATATAAAGAGATTCAAATATGAAAAACTAAGTTGTAATCACATGCGATTGAATATAAAATTATCAATCACATGTGATTAAAGGGTAATCAAATACGAATTTCTAAATCATTAACTATAATCATACAATCAGGTAAAAATCAAGTTGAAATCATACATGAATTATCATATATCGGTAAATTGCTAACCAAATAGCAATTTTTGAATGAAAATCATATGTGATTATGTAACAAATCTTATGTGATCAAATGTACAACTATCAATCACATGTGATTTTTAATGAAAACTAATACGATTTTTATTCTTTTATTTATAACTATTAATTTGGATGAATATTAAGTTGTAATCACGTGTTAAATAACATATACCATGAATAAATAATCGTGAACAAATTTTAATTTTCATCATAAATCACATGTGATTATATTGTAGAATTGGGTAAAAAACGAAGAAAAAAATTCATCGAAAATATAACATATGACATCTCTAATCGAAGAGAAAAAGACGCCGGTTCCGAATATGTTTTTTTTATAATATACGGACTTACGGTTTGTAAGATAATTAACCATGACCTAAAAATTAAAGTGAGTTTTGTAGAGAAATGGATCAAGCCTGTTGACTCTCCCATTTTTCTATTTTTTTTGCATTCTTAAAAGGACTCACCTCATATTTAAATTGTGAATATCCTTGGAAAATTGAAGAGAACAAAAACCTTGGCTTTTATGTCCCAAATACCTAGAATCCTACTTAATTAGAAAACTAATCCTAATCTTAATCTTTATTCATATTTAAATCTAATTAAATAAATCAGAAGATCCAAAAACACTAAAAAATCTAATTTTAGACATAAGCACCGAATGGATCAAATATGGGTTACTCGCGTTTCACACGCTCCCATTGATCAAAAAGTTATTCGCCAACTCATTTATCATGTCATCATCATTATCATTAACATATATAATGAATATTAATAACAAAACAAATATTCATTTACAAATCTAAACCAATATACAAATGTGATAACAATTACACTAGTCATATCACAAGCTAGATCTTTTGTCACAAACTATGTCTCAACAGATTCCCCCTTGACAATAGCTTTAGCGTCTTTATCTTTAAGTTGTCTTTGGTCTTCATTTGTAAATCTTACTACCTGCATAGATCTTCATCTTCATAAAGTCTTAATCATCATTTGATAATCTCGTGCTATGTCACTCCATCCTTTGGTATAAAGGATTCTATTCTCATTCAACTTCAATAAATCTTTCTTTGACATATTCATTAGGTGACGATGATCATAGACTTTAAAGATTTCACGTTCACCACCTTCAACTTCATCATCAGCTTCAACCATGACAGCTTGTCCAGTTTCTGAATCCACATGCCAACTTTTCATATTTCCCAGAGTATCCTGTGGCATTATTTTTAGTGGAATCTGCTGAACACACTTGACAGCTGGATACACTTTCTTTCTTCTTCTCCTTCCAGTCCTTTGACTTCTTTCCTGTAATTTTATAGTTTTTCCATTCCTTGGCTTAATCTTTTCAAACTTTCCCGAATGAACCTCAGTCTTGATAATATGTTCTACATATCGACCAACAAAATCATTATCTGGATTCTTCAAAGATAATCTAGCCAAGTCATGAATCTCATACTTAGGTAGAGAACTAAACAATGCAAGCTTTCGCTCAAAATATTGAACTCCGTCAAACCTTTTAATCGCGAAAAGCTTCAGGTCAGAGTCAAAATACCAACCGATAATCCCTCTACGCACTTTGCGTTTTCCTATGATATCAACCTCCAAAATTCCAACCTTTTTCTTCTTTATTTTCTCTAAAGGTCTGAATATTGGATTGTCTTTATGCTTATTAGGAATCTCTTCTTCATAATCGGTTGAGTCATCGATATCTTCATCTACATCAACAACTTTAGGACCTTCTTCATCTTCATCTTCAATCACAATCTCTGTTCTAGATGGGCTCACATGGTGTTCATATATATTTGCATCTAAATCTACACCCATGTCTAGCTCAATCTCTGAAATAGCAGTCCAATCTTCAGGTGGTTGAAATTCTCCTTCTTTTAAATCATAGTTAATGTCTTCATCTATCTCATCAAGAAAATCATCTTCTGAATCTGATAGATCAAGCATGTCAATCCCTAGAAAACACAAACACAAATAACTATTAATAATCTAAATTCTTTCATTGATTTCCCTGAATCAATCTAGGAATTTCTTTATTAATCCTTTTGTGTAATTAGTCAATAACATAAACGCAATTAATAACTTATAAATCTTTTATTGATCACCCTGAATCAATCTAAGATTTCTTAAGTCTTTTATAAAACACTTAACAAATATTAATTAAACTTAAACTCTAATATTTTGTGAGTAAACATCAAATATTTAAGTTTACAATTAATTAACTTATATAATTCCAAGACTTAACTAAACTGTTATCTTTCCAAAAACTTAACTTTCAATTATATCTTTAAATTATATATCTTTGTCTAGTTAAAATTTTACATATTAAACTTGTCAGTTATAACCAACTCTCAAGTCTAAAATATATAAGTTACCATAGAAATTTGACCGCCAAAACTAATTGGAACTCGCCGCTCGACTACACAATGAGTCGGAAGACTTTCTATCACAATTCTATGTATCATATATAACTTATATAATTTCTAATATATTTAACTTGTAAATATATTCTCAAGTCGAATATATTACCAAAAATATTAAGTTACAAATATAATTTACAATCATAATTCAACTAAATCGTAAATACAAATAACTACACAAGTCTAAGCTGTCTTACCAGCTTCACTTGTACCCGCAGTACTTGTACCAGCACCATCACCACTCTTATCTACACCAGACTCCCCCTGAACATTAGCTTGCTCACTAGTCTTTGAAGGACCAGTCGGCTCACTATCTTTTGGTGCACTGGGATCATCATCTTTGTCTTGATCTCTTTTCCTCCTCTGCTCATCTTCTTTGCAAGACTCTAAATATACCATTATCTCCCCCTGAGCTGACTGTCCTGAATTCACTCTTAACACTAAGCGTTCTAAGGAATCAAGCTTCAGTCGCTGAGAAGTAAAATCTTCTAACAATGTGGTATGAGTCTGCAGCAGTGTCTTGTAAGATGTACTCTGTTGAGTAATCTGCTGTGCAAACAAAAGATTCTGAGCTACCAACTCTGGAATTTGTAAAGTAATCTTCTCTAACTCCTTAACCCTAGACTCTAAGGATGTAATCCTTTCAGTATCAGTTGTAGGAGTAACATAGATAGTAGATGGTCCAGGTGGTGTGAGTGAAGAAACATGAGACTCAGGTGTAAGCGGTGGAATGCCTTGAGATAAAGCTTTCGTGAGAAGGCTAGCTGGAAATCTACTAGCTTTGGCAGTTGGAAACTGTGCATCATGCATTAATTCAGAAACTCCCTTCTCAATAGTCTGGGAGACCCTAGTTCCTTTGACTCTAACATTTTCTCAGCATGTAAAGTTAGATACAAATAAAGAAGTAATTGTTACAGATTACTCTGTCTCAATCTCTAAATAATTATATAACACTCGTAGTACTAAACGTTTATCTCATACCTCAGATGGTACAGATACTGGTTCAGTAACCACTGGTGTCATAGTCTCCACCTGCGGTGTATCTTGAGAAACTATCACATAATTAACTGTTTCAGATGAACTCCTGATAAACAACAAGTTAAGATTATCTAACTCTAAATAAAACTTACCATCTTGAATAGTCAAGGTCTTAGAACGCTTTATGCGTTGAGTAATCAGAGGGGTCTCAGCCACCTCGGGACCTTCATCAAGAATACTGAAGTCAGGATCGACTTCTTTAGCCTTACGCTTTTCCCTCAAAGCCGGATCAGGTATCAACCGTGAACCATAAAAAATTTGTCCAGCTGGAGGTGAAATGGGTCTGATATCATCAGAGTCTGTAGATGAATCTGATTCAATCTCACCACCATTTCCACCAGAAGTACCAACAACAGTATCCTGAATAGTAAATATATTAAACATTTATGATTAGCATAAAAGCTTTATCATACAAGTTCGATATATATGTAAGATTAATATGATATATTATCTTCAGAGGTAAAACCTCAGATCTATTGTGCTATCCCTGCTCACCCTCAGGTCGTACAACCTCTGGGTCAACAGTCTCAGCTTCCTGTGCATAATGACATTTATATTTTATAATTAGATATATTACCTAATCATCGAAATATCTATAGCATTATCATTATATAATTATATTATACATCTATGATTAACTATAAAATCTATCAATTAAGTATCTATATTATTATATAACTTAAATTATACCTGTGCAGGTGCAGCATCAATATTCTGATCAATCGGTTGAAGAAGCGGATCATTTGCATCATCATTTTGCCCTAACACCTCTTGCACTAGCTGTGCAGCAACCTGTGCATCAACCTGCTGTTCCGATTGATCAGCTTGAATAAGAACATCCTCAAGCAGCTCCTGTGGCTCAGGTTGTGGAACCACATTCACAGCAGGCTCAGGAACAATAACAGCTATAGCATCAACATCCAACCAACCATTATTTAGTGGTGTAACATAACCCGCATCGAGAATATAGCCAAAAAGATCACGAATCTCAGGCTTAACATATTCTTCACGACGAATAGTGTGCTGAAACATCGCGTTGTATCCTCTGAGCGCAATTGTATCAACACGTAAGTGCGGCTCAGTAATAACAAGATCAGCAATCCGAGAACGGATGATCAGCATGCAGAACCTCGGGTAGATCAAAAATCTCGATCTAACAATTCCCGATATCTTGCGTACCAGCTCACCAAAAATATAATCACAAAAATTGTATGGTCAATTATAAACCAGTGACATTACGGCCGATACAAGAGCAGGGCTCAACTCATCAAAATCGCCCTACTTCGGTCCAAAAACTGTGACTATAACATACTATAAGAATCTCCATTGGCCAATAACAAGAGCTTTAAAGAACTGACATCCTCTCCGCTCACCTGTATATCCCATACGACCTAATGCACCCTCAACAAGATCCATAGGGTACTCAGTCGGACCATCTTCTTGGTCTACTGTCCCCAGCCGTAAAATCTGACGAAGGTCAGATGCAGAAAACACAATCGGTTGCTGATTAACCGTTGCGCGAATGATCGGTGGGTTGACGGTCTCGTCATACTGAATATTTTTTCAAAAATCGTTCAGTATACCTTGAGAGATCGGTGGAGACGCCGTCAGCGCATAACGAATGCGTGAACGTGCAAAGAATGTAAGTACTTGAGCAACTTTGTTAGCTCCACATGCACCAAGATCTAGATCAACAAAAATATTGTGACCTTTATCGAACGGACGTGCCATATCTGTATAAAACACAAATGACAAAAATAATTAATGCACATTAACAACGTTAACTAAATTTTAAACAATAATGTATTATGAATCAAAATTCATCAAACATCTTAGATCTAAATTTAGAATATATAATTTGTTACATAATTATCGCAAGTCTTATATAAAATATATTTAACTTATTACATGTTAGTTGTAAATTAAATAAATATAAATAGCTTAGATTTATCAAATCCAAAGTCGTATATATACAATATATGTAATTACGTGTTAGCATATAATTCTCACGTCGAAACATACATTAGTGAACTTGTAAAGTCGTAATTTTTAATTAGATATAATTGAAAGTGCCACTTATTACATTAAAAGTTGAAGTTGCAAGTTACGATTTAAAAAAAAATTATTTCAACTCGCAAAATTCAAATTGAACTCGCAACTGGACTCGCAAACTAGTCAACTCGCAAACCAAGTCAATTCGCAACTTCGACTCGCAAGTCGATTCGCAAAACTACTCAGTTCGCAGGTCAACAAGTCAACAACAAGTCTTGCAACTCGCAAAGCTAAAGCTGCGAATCGAAATTTAACTCAACTCGCTAATATTGAATTTGCGAGTCGAATCTGGAACTCAACTCGCATCATAAACTGCGGCTGCGGATCCAAACTTAAATCGATTAATTTCTTAATTTAAATATAATCTATCGATGTTTTTACGATCATTAATGTTCATTTAACGTTAATCCTAAGGATTCTTGTTCAATAACATCGCAAATCATCGTAAATCATTCAAAATCTTAACCGAAACCTTAACTTACAAAAAGTTTCAATTTTGAGTTAATTACACAGTTAAACATGTTGGTTTATACCTCAAAATGTTCGCAATGAAGTGGTGTATAAAACCTACAGAGTCAAAAACTCGTTCCCGTACTTGTAAAATCAAAATCAAACGAAAAATAGTTTTCGTCTCGTTTCGCACTAAGTCGATTTGCAGAGATCAAGTGAGCTCGCAAATACAAGTGGGTTCGGTGGTTTGACTCGTTTGACCACATCCCTTTTATACCCTGTACTCGATTCGCAACTTTTAACTCGATTCGCAGGTTTGACTGGTCAAACTCGCAAAATTAAATTAAAACGTGAATTTAATACTAAGTATAAATGTAAACCCATTATTCATACAAGTCTAAAATAAAAATTATTTTTCACTTGTATTTGTTACGATTTTTCAACACGGATATGAGATTATCAGCTTAAATTTAATTCCAAAGGGTAATATTTAGTAAAAATAAAATAAAACAACTTTATATACAATAAAGCTAAAAATAAAATAAAGTACGAAACATATAAACTAACAGTGGTATCAAGTACCATTTTATTAATCACTTGGAAAAATAAAGTACATAAATAAACTGAATAGGAATTTATCTGCTTAGGGATTATATTAGGAAGAACAAGCTAGTTAAAGTTATTAAAAAAGGCGAAGTAGATTGTTAGTATACATACCTCATGAAATTCAAATAAATTACAATAAGATTACAACAAACTTTATCATTTATCCATTTATGTTAATAAAATTATATCTTAGGTACCTTTTTCCACATAGCATAATTAATAAAAACGTATTATTCACTTTAAGTGAATTTTTCCTTATAGACAGTTCAAGATGATTACCAATATTATGATCCACATAAACAAATTATACTCACATATCTAAGCAACATTATTCTTGTAAGTATGAATATTACCAAGTGTTTTCTAAATATGACATATTAAAAAATTCAAGCAACACATATAACACTAATTTCTTTAGATTCAAGGTAGAGATTTATCGAACTAACACTTGAATTTAGAATTTAGACAAATATCAAACATACTTTGAAGATGATATGTTTTCCAGGTCTGTACTTAGTAAAACACAGGATCTCTTTTAGCATGATTCAAAATACATTTGAGAATATCAATTTAATTATAGGCTTCAGGTCTGTACTCAGTACAACAAAGTCAGCAGTAATTAAATTAATACCCATAGTATTACTATTTGTCAGTTTACAGTTTTATAAATACAGTGCATGTGCATGCTATCAGTCAACAATTAAGACTTATGTCATACATCATATAATAAAAACACTAGATAACAATCGAGTATATTAAAATTTATTAAATGCTTAGAGATGTTTATATAATTTGTCTACCAGTACATCATATAATAAAGCTATATAGACATTTAAAACATGCAATTTATAACTTATGGATATAGGTGTATAATCAAATAAATATAAATACATACCTGATAGAACCGTTGTAGTTCTAATGTAGCTTTAATTGAACCTACTAACACATCATATTTAGGACTTAAGCTTATTATTGTGAAGCTTATTCTCCTAATGTACTATCATCTCCCATAGTTTTTGCAGATAAAAACTTAAAACATTTTTCTAAAAGAACTACTGTTGTTCTTTTATTGGAGGCGATTCCCCTCAGGTAACAAGTAAATTAATGTCATACGCCCCGCCCCCCTTTTTTTAAATAAAAACATAAAAAGTACTACTAACTATTACAAAAATACACTTGGAAGACTAATCACTCTAGATTTCTCATTCCGTTTAGTTGAACCAACATCTCAAATCTTGCTCTGTCGAACGCCTTTGTGTATAAGTCTGCTAAGTTATCCAATGACGGAACCTTAACTAACTTTATCAAATTCTTCTCAGCACAGTCTCTAATAAAATGATGTCGAATATTAATGTGCTTAGTTTTACTGTGCTTCACCGGATTATTGGTGATCGACATAGTTGACTCATTAATCATCATATATGTTTAACCCATAATCCCGCAGTTGTTGTTGGATCCATAGTACTTGAGAACAACAGCTGTCAGCTGCAACATACTCAGCTTCACATGTAGAAATGGCTACCGAGCTTTGCTTCTTGCACTGCCAGGATACTAATCTACCTCCTAAGAATTGACATCCTCTGGTTGTAGATTTCCTATTCTGATTGCATCCTCCATAATCCGAATCAGTATAAGCTATGAGATCTAAGTCTCCATCAATCGGATACCAAAGTCTCAGCTTCGGTTTCCCTATGAGGTAACGAAAGATCCGTTTCACAGCTTGCATATGTGACTCTTTCGGATTAGCCTGATATCTTGCGCATACAAACAACAAACATAATGTCAGGCCGATAGGCAGTCAAATACATTAGTGATCCGATCATGTCTCTATAAAGAGTTGGATCCACATCGCTATCACTCGATATATTTGGTCCAAGGTTATTATTGATTGGAATTGGAGTATTGTAGACCTTACTTTCATCCATCTTAAAGCGTTCTAATAACTCATATGTATATTTAGATTAATGAATAAAGAATTCATCCTTCTTTTGATCAACTTGCAATATTAAGAAGAAATTCAACTCTCCCATTGTAGACATCTCAAACCTTTTTCTCTTGACTTTCTCAAATTCTTATCACATCTTTTCATCAAAAGATCCAAAGATAATGTCATCAACATATACTTGCACAATTAGAAAGTCATTCTTGTTCCATTTTACAAAAAGTATACTATCAATTGATCCTCTTGTGAATCCATTCTCAAGTAGATACGTTGATAGTGTTCCATACCACATCCGAGGCGCTTGATTTAATCCATATAGAGCCTTATTCAATCGATATACTCTATCTGGATAGTCAGATCTAGTAAACCATGGTGGTTGTGAAACATACACAAATTCTTCAACTTTGGCATACAAAATGGCACTCTTAACATCCAACTGATAAACTTTTATACCTTTAAATGAGGCAAATGAGAAAAATGCTAAGAATACTTTAATTGCTTCTAGCCTAGCAATTGGTGCAAACACTTCATTGTAATCTATTCCTTCTTGTTGATTAAACCCTTGAACCACTAGACGAGCTTTATTGCGAGTAATGACACCCTGATTATCTCTCTTACACTTAAATATCCATCTAGTTCCAATTGGATACTCTCCATTTGGAAGGTTAACCAACTCCCATACTCGTAATTTGGAGAACTGAGATAGTTCTTCTTGCATTGCTTCCACCCACGAACTTTCCTTTAGAGCCATTTGAACAGTTTTAGGCTCAACTTGTGAGATAAAATATGAATATAGACATTGATTAGAAATCTCCGTCTCTTTCATTTCAAAATACAAGCTTGGGTAATCTTGATTATGAAAAATACTAGCTTTAACTTTTCCTCTAGTTAACATAGGTATTTGAGGATCACCTATGATATTCTCAGGTGGATGATTCTTGCTAATCCGAGTAACCGTTACCGGTTCAACTGGTATTTTATCCTCCAAATTAGTACCTATTTTATGAGTACTATGAGGTTCAGGTGTGTCTTCCAAATCTGGTACCTCCTCACTGGATGGCTGTGAATTATTAATATCAGAAGATATTCTAAATTCTCTAAGTGGAGTAATGATATCATCCACTAAGTCTTGCAGCAACTCTTCCTCATCTGGAGGTGTATTTACTTTGGATCTTTGAGATCCACTAGTAGATGGTTGATTTGGATAAGCACTGGTCTTGATTGCAGAAGATTGAGCATTCGATGTTGGAGTGTAGCCAATATCCTCATTTCTAGACAATAAATGTTCAGAGATCTCTGAATCACTGACAAAATCACTTACAGGCACTTTAAAAGATGCAAAAAGATCAGAATAATCAAATTGCCAATCTAAGCCCTTATGTACATCTGGTGTGTAGCTTGTAACTTCAATGTTATACACTACCTCCAAACGTCCTGTGACTTTATTAAAAATTCTCTTGTTTGGCAAATTAGGCATATAACCTAGGAAGAATCCTTCGTCGGCCTTCTCACCAAATTTAGCTTGATGACCAGTTTTTAATATAGTGCAAGAAACTCCAAAGGGTTCAAGTCCTTTTAAGTTTGGTTTCATATTGTTCAAAAGCTCATAACAAGTCTTGTTCTGCTTTTTTACCGTAAGAACTCTATTTAGAACATAATATGTTGTATTCACTGCTGCTGCCCAAAAGATGACAGGAAGCTTTGAATCAGCAAGCATTGTTCAAGCATCTTCTATCAACGTTTTATTCTTCCTTTCAGCTACACCATTCTGTTGAGGTTTATAAGGTGCACTGAATTGATGAATAATCCCTTTTCTTAAGCAATAGATATTCAACATTGAGTTTTTGAATTCTATTCCATTGTCACTACGTATACGCTTCACTCTTGTCTTATAGACATTCTCTACTAGATCAAAGAACTCAATTAGAATTCCAGGAGTTTCATCCTTAGATCCCAAAAAGAACACCCATGAGAATCTAGAATAATCGTCTGTGACAACCAAATAGTACCATTTGCCACCTAGACTTCTCTTGCTTGTAGGGCCGAAGAGGTCCATGTGTAGCAACTCAAATGGTGAGGAGATCGAGGTTTCAGTCTAGATCTGTGTGGTTTCTTGTGCTGCTTTCCTTTCATGCAAGAAACACACTTATCTTCAGACTCGAAACGTTTTTGTGGTACACCTAGAACTAAACCATTTTTGGTTATGAAATTCATCTTTCTCCAGTTCAGATGTGTCATTCTCCTATGCCATAATAATGCATCTGCTTCTGAGGCCTTGGATAATAAACATGTAGACACCATTGAAGAGTTAGAAACACCCATGTTTATAGCATAGATGTCCTTCTTCCTTGGTGCCCTCATCAATATCCATTCTTCGGGAATTATGAAGCCTGACTTCAGAATTAAAGCCTCATTTTCATTAAAATGAACTGGATGACCTTTATCGCAGACTTGGAAAACACTCACTAGGTTGTGTGTTAGTTCTTCAACATAATTCACATCCTCTAGAGTCAAAGTTCCATTTGAAACTTTTCCTTTTCCCATAATAACTCCTCCTCTGTCTCCTGCAAAACTTAACTTTTTGCTTGAAACCTTCTTTGAAGTCTTTTAGTAGACTTCGTTCTCCAGTCATGTGCCTTGAGCATCCACTATCTACATACCACCAGCTATCCTTGTTCACAGTACGCTCCCTTTTCTTATCTGATTGAACTTCAGCCATGTATGCCACAAACTCTTCTGGACTCATTTCTTAAGTTGAATCCATATACAACACATCATCATTACTTGCTTTCACTTCAGACGCAGGCACCTCTACTTGTTGTTCTACATCAGTAGGCATGTAGGACATTGTATCAGCCGTTCTCTCTTGATCATCAGTCTCAGCCATCAAAGCTTCTTCAGACTGAGCTTTCCAATCGTAAGAGCCATCCAACTGCTTTACTACCAAGGCTTTGGAAGTAAGAGTGCTCCCCGAACCTTGTTTTCCATTAGTTTCTACCTTAGGTCTTTGGCATTCACGAGCAAAGTGTCCATAACCTTGATAGTTAAAACACTTGATCTTGGTTTTATCAAACCTTGATATGTTGCCAACAACCTTTCTTCTTGTCCTCTTCAAGAAATTCTTAACTCTCCTTGATAACAAAGCAAGTTGATCCCGAAGATCTATTTCTTCAAGATAATCAGGATCTACCTGATCATAATCTTCATCAAAGAGAATCGGATCATTGATTTTACAATCAATATAATTCTCATACGAAGCAACAAAGGAAGCAAGAATAGACAGTTGATGTTCAGCAGATTTCACACTCATAGGCATCTTCTGATGCTCTTGAGGTGACTTCTCAGAACCTTTTCCTTTTGCTTCACTATCAGATGAGGAAAGAAAACACATATCCTCAGTTATCATTTCACCATTTTCACCAGTATCACCAACTAACAATGCAGTGGTCGAACTGGAGGACGCAGTCGAAAGATTTGTCTTACCATGATATAACCCAGGGTTCTGAACGTGATCAGAATCGGTATCTCTTGACTTTTTGGTGAAATCATAACCTTTAAGCTTATCAATAATCTGATCTAAGGTCATGGTAGCATATCTAGTTTCATTATCCTTGAGCATAACACCATGCATTTCCCACTTAGAAGGCAAACCCTCAATAAATTTGTCGGTTTTCTCTAATTCTTCTCCAGTAATCTCATGGTTTTCTAGCTCACTCAGTAGATGGTAGAAACGGGTAACATAGGCATCAATATCTTCTCCCCTCAAAGCTTTAAGCACTGTAAACTGTTTCTTGAGAAGATTCTTCTTGCCTGCTTTCACTTGTGGACTACCTTCACCTCTTTTCTCAAGAGCTTCCCAGAGCTCTTTAGCAGTATGAAAAGATTTCAGCTGATGATTGATCTCTTTAGGAAGACACATTTTAATACAAGAATGAGCTTTGTTCTCTGCTTTATAGTCCTCCTTTTGTTGATCAGTCATATTCTGATAAGTAATCACCACAGTGGCATTTTGAACAGATTTAGTAGGTGCAGTGTATCCATTTTTGATACACATCCAGATTGAGAGATCATGGAATCTACAATAAGATTCAAATCTATCTCTCCAACTGTAGTAATCTTCAAGTCTTAACAATTTAGGTGGAACATTAGATTCGCCAACCTCGTGTTCCATCTCAATCATTTTACTTAAATCAGACATCTTTAAAAATTCAGACTGTTCTTGCGAATTTAGATTAAACTCGATTCGCAACTCAGCTCAATTCGCAATCTCAGCTCGATTCGCAAACTTCAGTTCGCCAATCTCAGTTCGGATTGCAACAGATGTCAACTCGCAAGTG
This sequence comes from Pseudognaphalium luteoalbum, assembly GCA_963422505.1. Classification (NCBI taxonomy): domain Eukaryota; kingdom Viridiplantae; phylum Streptophyta; class Magnoliopsida; order Asterales; family Asteraceae; genus Pseudognaphalium; species Pseudognaphalium luteoalbum. The sequence continues at coordinate 21,352,449 of OY730195.1, read as the reverse complement.
ATCTCGGTTCGCAAGTGGTCTCGGTTCGCAGCTTGGTTCAACTCGCAAAACTGGGTTCAGTTTGCAAGTTCAACTCGGTTCGCAGACGTAGCTGAAACCCTAATCTCAACTCGCGAAACGGCTGAAAAATCCCGAAAACAAAATATTTTGGTAATTTTACGATTGAAACTAGAAATTTCGTTCGTAAACAAACCCTAAATCGTCCAGAGAATGATTTTGATCGTTAATATGTACTAATGCACGTAAAAACAACCCGAAATCAAACGCAATGATCACAAAAACTCCAAACTTACTTGTATTTAGCCCGAAAGCTCTGATACCAGATGAAAGTCCCTAGTTCTTTGATCGATAACTTCGTTATCTATAGTATTAAGGTACAGAAAATCCTCAATACACGTTATCTTACTATAACGAATAAGTTTACGTTTTAGGTTAACTAATACTTAGCTTTTAAACGATTAAACGTCAAAGCCTAGCCTTTAGTAATTACGTTTTCTATGGATTACTTAGTTCGCAGGTTGCAGAAAATCAAATAACAAAAGTTAATTATTTCTCAAATCGAAATCATTTATATATACTTCGTCTCAACTTGCAGCCACTAGGCCTGCGAGTTGACTTAACTCGCCTCGTAGCCCAAGCCCATTAATGAACTCGGCTCGCTAAGGCTTGTCACCATTGCGAGTTCATATCTCATCTCGCATCGCCAGGCTTGCGACTTGAGATCTCGACTCGCCAAACTTATTTATTTCATTTACAATATTCGTCTATCATATTTATCACACTAATATATATAACGAATATTAATAACAAAACAAATATTCTTTTACAAATCTAAACCAATATACAAATGTGATAACAATTACACTAGTCATATCACAAGCTAGATCTGTTGTCACAAATTATGTCTCAACAAATCTAATTGTTGGTTTACAGCCTTTTGATCTTAACTCGCTTTTCACATTCTCACCGATCCAAAAACGAATCTAATTGTTGATTTATTGCCCCCGTATCCCTTGAGGTGCTCTTCACTTATCAACCCTTTTATAAGGGTTATCAAAATTTGTTTCCGCGTGCTGCGTCACGATCGTAAGATTTTACGATCCCGCTATCAACATCTAGCTTTTTAACGACGTTAGTTGAAAGGATTGCAAACTTTTAGTTACCAAAGTTGATGAAAGATAGTTGGATTGCATACATATACTAGCATATATTGACAAATTGGAAAGTATATAAATGTGTTAGGTAATAAACTCTTGAAATATAAGCCTAGCTACTAATAATGATCGACATACAATGTAGGACAAAGTTCAAGTCAGTGTAGAGGATGAAGTTTGTGACGTAAAACTTGCAACAATATGAAAGAGACATTCAATTAAGGCAACTTTCAAGTATGATAAAATTTGGTACAATTTTCCAATGTAGAAGCTTCATTACGTCTTCCATAATTTTGTTAGAATTGAATACTCCCTCTTCTGAAATCGAGATATTTATGCGGTGTTATGTCAATTTTTAGGAGATAAAATTCAATTCGAATTAGTTCGAATGAGAAACGCAATGTTTGGTTAGAACAAATGGATGCATTGCTGATGTCCTTATTTTGAACAAAGGTTCCAACATTAATTAGCATCATTGCAGCTTCATAGAACATGAAATTGTGTTCTTTTGTTGTAGTCTCTTAGGAGAAACACCCTTTATATATACATCAAAACAGGGGTCCTTTTCCAGATAGTGTCAATTATTGACTGAGGATACATGTTTGATGACTTTAAGCCGGCCACTAGATGAGTCATCAACTGGTTGCGTGTTCGAGTCTCATATGTGACAGACAGGTTGGATGTGTCCCTTTTTTACTACTTATAAGACGCACAAAAATAAAACGCTACATGAATCTTTGTTTCACACCACATGTATTACGATTACGACTTTCATCTCTATCAAATTACATATTTTTAAAAATAAAATGTGACTTGGAACATTTTACAATTTAATAGATCTTTATAAACAAGTGAAAATCTGATTATTTGACACCTCTCATTCTCATAAATTCAAGAATGAAAAGTTAGAGATACCATTAAATGATCTCCGAATAGACGATCGATGATGTGTTTGTGATAAATAAATTATGATGACGACATGTAACCTGTCCCGAATAAATTTTCAAATAAAACATCACAAATTAATAATACAACAAGTAGCTAGATCGATCGATAACTAGAATTCAATGTGTTTTTAGAAATATTTTATTTGTAAATGATGATGATATGGATTGATGATGCATGGCCTGGTTAATAAAGTTTTTAAATAAATGTAGAGTTATCAGGGGCGAACCCACGTTATAGTCAGCGGTGTCACGTGACACCAGTCAAATAAGTCGGCTTAGTGTAAATGTAGTTAAAAGTTTTTGGTTCCTTAAGAGTGCTACCACTCGTAATTAGGCAGTGCACCTCACTATCTAAATAAATTTAATCAACTACCAAGTCAAAGGAGATTCAAAATTTTTGAGACACCAGTAACTAAGTTTTCTAAGTCCACCTCTTGGAGTTATCACATAATACCAACTACTCACATAAATGTAACATTAAGATTAATACTCCCTCCGTCCCATTACAAATGTCCATTTTAAATGGGACGGAGGGAGTATTTATTTATGAGCCCAGCCCTTATGGGTTATGCATTAAGAGTTAGAGCTATGCTTGATGTAGACGAGGCTTCATATAACAGGGTCTTCACTAACCTATTCTACATGCAATTTAAGAGTATTCAATGTCGAGACTTAAGTTACTGGATGTAGTTATTATTTTTGGGTTTTTACCTTTTGAATTAATTGCATGGTTGGTCCCTATATTTTACACAAAATTGCACCGTCAATCCCTATTTTTCACTTTTGTGATCCCTCATCCAATCAAAATGACCACCATACCCTTAATGTCCCACTTTTTGTCTTGATTCAAGTGAGGGTAATTTATTCATTGTAGTTCGAGGAGGGATCAACCGCGAAACATGCGAGAAAATTGATATTACATGTAACAAGAGTTTATAGACATTTTAATGGCTGGAAACTATGGATGTGTCCCGAAAACTCAAACTATGAATGAAGTATCTTAGCTAAAATAAATTTTTTAAGATACACCACTACGTCTTATTGTATGTCTATGGTCTTCCTAGCGAATACATGATAAACATATAGTGTTTAGTAAGAAACTTTCCATCTAATCATTACTAGTACATAAAGTACACATCCTTTACCTAATAAGACGGAACTAGGACCTTTTTTTTTTTACAAAGGGGTGAGAAGTCATTTTTATTTTATTTTGAGAGGGTCAAACTGTATATATGTGTGATCTGAAAGAGAATTATTTTTTATTAAAAATGAACCAGTGTTTTTAATGAATGAGTAACTCAGTAACTAATACTACAGTAAATTGATAAATATAAATGTCAAATCTTTTGGAACACATGGCGTATAAATGTGTGAATGTGACTCAAATGGGCCAATTTTTAACTCTGGGTTTAAAGCCCACTTAAGAGTTTATTAATTAGAGTAACATTCACGGGCCCAAGAAAATAATCCCATTGCAAGATAGACTATAAAGTCTATCTAGTCTTAATCTTTAAGCATTTACTAGCCTATAACCTACGCAATACGACGGTGATAATAATGAACTTTTATCAATATATTTTTCAAATATTCTAGCAATAATTTACGTACTCATCACGGATTTCCAACATATACTTATAATTTTCCAACCTTGAAATAGTTTATAGTTTCGTCATGTATCTAACTATGCATGTTTTACTATCGTATGCGTCTACTTTTTAGACGTCATATCGTATGTATGGAACTCATAAAATGTCTATTGTATGTATTACATACTATTAAAGTATCTAATCCTCCATTTTCAATTTTTATTGGTGACAAAAAAGTTCACATAGATGTCACATGATCACCTTCTTCATTTAGCCAAACATACACATTCATGTCTTGATATATAATGTCAATTAAATATACACACTTAAATAACCATCAGTAAAGATTATAAAAATAATCAAACTCAAATGTAGTGTTTATTTAATTTAGTAAAAATAATTTCATCATCAAAACATATTTTGCCGACATCATCATCTCCGACACTGATCATCAACTCCGACTACTTTTACGGCGATAACTATTTGACCTATAATATATTATTTGCTCGCTACAACAATGGTGCCACGAAGGATATCATCACTAACGTTGTCGGAACTTTGGTAACCGAATATAACATCAACTAAACCGATCCAAATAGAGGTGTTTAGATCAAAGGAAAGTATAGTCGTTGGTGAAAAAAACTCCGGTGACCTAATTAAGTTATAAGTATGATCGATGAATTATGTCCGAACTTTGCGATTAGATTGAAAGCGGAAAATTGAGTGTATGACTTTTGATTTTCAACTACCAAAGAAATTAAGAAAATGGGAGTGAAGTGTGATGGGGGTATACTGGTACGTGTAGCAGTAAATTGACTAAAAAATGAGAATCAACGTCATCATAAGCAAAGTAAGCATTAGTATGATTGTTTTCCTAATTCATTTTGATATAATAATAGTGAGAAATTAAGTTTTGGTGAGATTTCAACATCAAGTTCCATTCTTTATATACCGTTATGAAATGGGTTATGGTTAATTTTATGATTGTATTTTAAAGATTAAAATTCTTTCTAAAAAATATGTAGTTAGTTCTTGGAATTCATTTTGTGATTATGTACTTTTGGTATTTACGTTGTTAGTAATTGAAAGAGGTTGTTTAATTCAGATGAGATAAAATAAAGATTTGTTTGACTTTCCTTGTTTAGGCATGAAAGCTCCAATTATAAAAAGAATTGTTTGACTTTCCTAATTTAAGCATGAAAGATATATAGTCAAGGGGTAAATTGAGAATTTTACGATATCCCTTTTCTCAACTTTAAGCCAAAAAGCCCAAATTATTAATAAGGGGTTAAGATATCTATACATTGTTTAATAAGCTCCATAATTAATAAAATGTGAATACGTATATCTATCTAAATCCGTATGCTTTACTTGTTCATGGCTGATTGATATATCATTTGATGATAGTTAAAAAATGCATTTGCTCTTCAAATTGTGAAATGAGGCGCGGTTTGTACCATTGCGAATACAAAACACAACAATCTTATCATTTTGTTAAACCACCCGCAGTGGACAAGAAATGGGGCGTTTTGGTGGTCGACAACGCCCAGCAATGAAGCATTCTGGGCTGGGCGTTCTGGAGTGTTCGTGTTGGAACAACGGGGCGAAAACGAGAGAAATCAAATATTTTAATGTTTTATCACTTCTTTTTTGATTTTAAAATATATATATATATATATATATATATATATATATATATATATATATATATATATATATTAATAATGTATATGTTTGTGCCGTTGAGATGGAATCAAAACAAAAAAAAGCAATTTTTAAAAAATAACCGTTGGTATAATGAAGACGAATAAATATTTTTAGTGTATTGTATTTTAATTATCATTAGGATTGTAACGTTTTTTTTTTAACGACAAAAAAAATGCATTAAAAAGATCAACTAGCAAAAAGCTAGAGATCAGAAAAACAAAAATCCAGAATACAACAATTACATAAACTAGATTCATCCTTAAACTTTAACTGCAAAGATTGCAAAAGGGGTGAAAAAACTCATAACACATATAGCAAGGCATGAGAAAAACCCCCACCAGCGAAAGCCGTGCCACCGATTTTCACTTCGAAGTGTTTTTGATGCAATCCCATACTGCAAAGATTGTAACGTTTTTTATTTTTAGGATGTAACGTTTTTATTTTTAGAACGTAATCGCAAATTTAAATTTTCATACTCTTTATTTTTACTATCGTATTGTATTTTAATTATTGAATTGTACTGTTTTTAAATTATTGAAATGTATTGTATTTAATTAAATTGTATTTGTATTGTTGAATAAATGAATATTATGTGGAAAAAAGTGGGGTCCGGAGGGGGGGGGGGGGTGAGGGGGCGTTTTGGTGTTACGATTGTGTGTGATGAAATGATGTTGTGATGTTATGATGATGTGGCGATTGAAATGAGCGTTCTAGTGTTACGACTGCGGATGGTCTTACGTACCACAATTTCAATCGTGATAATTTTCATTCATCATAAGAAATGCATTTAACAACATTCATTTTAGGCATCATTTAAGTTTTGATCACTACACTGATGATACACTAATTCAATTAGTATAATCACTACTCTATTTTGTATTAATTAGGTGATTAACGAGTAACGACTACCAGTAAATTATTTAACTAATCGAGCACTAGTGCACTAGTCATGAGATATCATTTAAAATTTAAGCGTGTGAACAAAGTTAAAGATGTTAATCGATCACTATTTGTATTATTAACACTGTATTACATTCTTGTTATGACGTATGCATGGCTGAATGATGTAATGGGTGATTGGGTAAATGTGGCATCAATGAAGTATACATGACGTTTAGATGAAGCCAGTTAGTTGGAAAGTGCAGATCATGATAAACTATATCCGTAAGCGGTAAAAGTTGGGCTTCCATCACTAAATTTTGCAATATTTCGATACCATTTACGGAATTACGGTATCTCTTCAGTAAGTGTAACTCTTATCTATACTTAATTGATTACATATTGTTTAGATAGAAACTTCGAAGTTTTATCGTAACATTTTAATTTAGATCATAAACTATATAAACTATATGATGTCCTGATTATAAACTAGGGTGGCAATTCGGGCTGAGTCGAGTTAACCCGTTCGGATTATCGAGTTGGTGGTTCAAAAGTAGTCGGTCAAAACCTGATCTGATTTTATAATCGGGTTAAGTATTTCAACCCAACCCTGATCCAGATTACCTATTTATGTAGCAAGATCAACATGTTTGCAAGTCATTTTCTGTTAACGAACCAATTTCAAGTCAAATAGATGACATCAATAATCATAAAAATTGTTTATAAAATTAAAAAACTCATATCACATATTATCTATATCCAAATTTAATACTAAAACACCGATAAAGACAACGGATTATTATATTAAAATAAAAGTTCTAAATTTTCAACTACATTTAAAGTTTATTCGGGTTATACCGTCAATCCAAAAAACTCTTTAGGTGACCCAAACCCGACCCAAAAAAAATGTCAGGTTCGAAGGTTTCAAGTTGACGGGTTCATGGGTAAAAAAACTCAACCTAACCTTATTTTTTTCAAGTTGATTTCGTGTCGTGTTGAAAATTATCAATCGTATATAAACGGTATGTTAGTAGGTTTGTTCACGTATATGCTTCTAGCAACATCTAACTTAGATGATGACAAGAAATATTTTACTATTTCTAAGCTTTATACTATCGTCTATCTTGTACATATGCATACACACTATTTTCCTTCGGTTAAAAAGGTGACATTACTATAATTTTAGAAGTATTTCGAAAGGTTGAGTTTAAATTGAAACAGTAGTAACAAGGGACGGTTAATATTACGGAGTATATGATAATGAATACTTTAGTGATACTTCTTTTTATCATAGATACATTTATATATTTGTAAAGCTTCCAAAAATGAAATAAACACAACAAAAAGAAATTTATAAACGTAATAAGGTTAATAAACAAGTACATTACTCTACTTTGCAAAAATGTTTAAGCAAGTTACTGGATTACTAATTTGTTCGATTAAATTACCTAAGTGCATAAGTTAAGCAACATGATTTTAGTTTTAATACTTATAAGTTTGATAACCTAATTAAATTTATAAGTCAAGTAAACTAATATGCATGTATAACATTTAAGATTTAAGTTATCGAAATGGGTAGTGATAGACATAACAATAATTTTTATTTATATACCAAAATTATATTTTTTACTGTATTTGTACTATAAACTTTAATGATTGTATTGTTTGATGTATTTATTAAGTTATTTGTTGTATCCATCAATTCCGGATTGAAATATCGTGATTACTAACTTTAGTAATTCGATCAAAGAAGTTAATAGTTCAATAAATTTAATAGTAAAATAGCTTATATGTTGCTATTTTCACAAAGTAAAGTATTGTATGTTTATTTAAACAACGTAATAATGTAATGTGCATATAAGGTGCCGAATGAATCTTTTTAATCATAGAAAAACAACATATCCGTTCATAACGCCAAGGAGTATTATAAAAAAACAATCCGTCGATCGAAGGTACCAGTTCTCCGATCACTGCCGTTTGGTCAAAGATGACATCATCTCGAGAATGCTTCTTTTTTCTCGTGTTCAACGTAGTTTTAATCTCATCTTCGGCGACCAAATTGAAGCCGGAGGTAGTTGGTCAGCAGCTGCTGGAAGCTGCGAGGTCGCCGGAATTTTTTAACTGGATGATAAATATCCGCCGGAAAATACATGAGTATCCGGAGTTAGGGTTTCAAGAATACAAAACGAGTGAATTGATCAGGACGGAGCTTGATAAACTTGGTGTCGAGTACACGTGGCCGGTGGCGGAAACCGGTGTTGTCGCCACCATTGGTTCCGGTGAACAGCCGTTCTTTGCTCTTCGTGCTGACATGGATGCTCTTCCACTGCAGGTCATCAATTTTATTATTTCGTTGTAGAATTTCGTTTAGGGGTTCGCATTTTCAAACTAATTATATGTCATTATATCATTTTCAGTTACAAAATTTATTACTTTTTTTCAAGTTTGAATACCATTGTAAACCGTAAAAATGAGCTTTTCTTTGTGCCTTTTCCTAAAAGTCGATTAACACGTATGAGTATTATAGAGATGGAGTATTATAAATTTAAAATTTTACATAGAAATAAAGGTATTGTAGATAGAGGTATGTCATATGTGGGATTGTTTATTTTATATTTATAATTATATATTTAAAGACACATAAGCAATTTTGAGTGTTTGGATTAAAGTGTTCACTTTTAAGTAAGTAACAAATTGTCAAAAGATGGAGTATTATAAATTTAAAATATTACATAAAGATGAGAAAATATTCAAACTTTGACAATACATTGTTTCATGTGTCCTCTACTGAAAAATTAGGAATTAGTAGATTGGGATCACCGGAGTAAGGTGGACGGAAAGATGCACGCCTGCGGTCATGATTCTCATGTAGCTATGCTACTTGGAGCTGCAAAGTTGCTGCAAGCCAAGCGACATGAACTCAAGGTAAAAATAACATATAACTATACTAGCTGCAAAATAACAATCTGCAATATATACATGGAACTTATGCTTATGTTTTCAACTTAAAAGGGCACCGTAAAGCTGATTTTCCAGCCTGGCGAAGAGGGTTTTGCCGGAGCTTACCATATGCTAAAACACAGTGCACTTGATGACATCAAAGCGGCCTTTTGCCTCCATGTTCTGCCACAGTATCCAGTAGGTGTTGTAGCTTCACGACCAGGTCCTGTGCTAGCCGGTTCCGGAAGGTTTACTGCCGTCATTAAAGGTACAGGTGGACATGCTGCCACCCCACATTTGTCGAAAGATCCAATTCTTGCTGCTTCAATGACAGTTGTTGCTCTTCAACAGATTGTATCTCGTGAAACCGATCCACTTGAGTCCAGAGTAATCTTCTTACTTTCTAGCTGCATTAACGTCGTTTCATTTGTTCGTATACAAACATATTCACAATTTCGTTCAATACCATTTTACATTGTTACATTAAGTTAAAGATATAATTGAAACTTGAAAGTATATTGCTCATTCCTGCAATTACGTAAGCATGTTACATAGTATGATAAGAAAAGTACTTATGTTATATACAGTGGAAAATAAGGTAAAAATATGTTACATTTTTCGGTGCAATAAACCGTTTAATTGTACGAGCGTTGAGGATTCAAATTTCTGATGTTGGCTGATGTGTAGGTCGTGACTATTGGAAAAATTAACGGAGGTCAAGCTGATAACGTGATTCCAGAGAGTGTTACAATTGGGGGAACTTATCGTAGCTTGTCTTCTAAAGGTCTGCTAGACACCAAAGAAAGAATTAAGCAGGTAAACATTAAGTTATTAGGTACTCTACTATACTAACCCCAATTAACTCTATTTGTTATATCAAAAGTTCTAAACAAATTAAATTTCAGGTGGTAGAGACACAGGCTGCTGTTCACCAATGTACGGCTGAATTAGATTTTATGGCGGAAACTCCTCTGCCGTACCCTGTGACAGAAAACAATGAAGAGATGTACGAACATGCGAAAACAGTAGCAGAGATCATATTAGGAAAACCCAACGTGCAGTTGCTTCCTGTAACAATGGGAGGTGAAGATTTCAGTTTTTTTATGCAGAAAATGCCAGCTGCAGTGTTTGTGATTGGAACGAGTAACAAAAGTCATGTGCCAGAACATTTACACTCGCCATATTTTGTTATTGATGAAGAGGCACTTCCAATTGGATCAGCATTTCATGCTGCTGTGGCGATTTCTTATTTGGATAGTTACAGTCATGTGACTATTACTCGCGATGAGTTGTAAGAATTTTGGTGTGTTTTTCATATGCAGATATTAGAATTATGATCAATAATCAAGTATATAGATGTGATTTGAGAAACATTGTGGTTAATATTGAAGGTTCAAAGTAGCTAATTTATAGAACAAACTAATTGTTTCTTTATACTAAACAAATTTAAAATAATAAACTGATTTATAACCAAACTCAAATACAAAGCATAATTCCAATTGTTATCTAATTCACCAAATTACAAAACCGCCGTTAGGAGATTAAGCCAAAAATTTTAACAGTTGTGTAGGATGGTGTTTAAGTAGTAGTTTGACCTTACTGAAGATATGATTTTTAGCTTCTTTAAGTTACCTTTTTCGTTGTCAATCACATGTTGCTAGGAGAAAATATATACATGTAGGGTGCGTTTAGTAAACTTTTCTGTAAAAATAACTAAATATTAAGCATCCTTATCTTACACTCACGTTTGTCACCTTCTCGTTGTCAACGATCCATTTGAAAACGGAGCTAGTTGGTCTTGGTCAGCAGCTTTTGGAAACTGCTAAGTCTCCTGAGTTTTTTAACTGGATGATAGTACTTACACGAGAATCCATTAGTATCCAGAACTAGGATTTCAAGAACACATAACAAGTGAATTGAAAAGGATGGAGCTTGGTAAACTAGAAGTCGAGTACATGTGGCCTGTAGCCAAAACCAGTCTTGTGGCCATCACTGGTTCGGGATTCTAAACTGAATAACTCTTATCGATCCAATAATCGTCTCAGACATAATATAAATACATGACAAAGTGTAGGTGGGCTAAGCCCGTTATAGATTTACCCTATCTAAATAATAACCCGTTAACACGAGCAACCAACCGGTCTTCGATTCCATACCTACGTTTATGTTGGTGTTTAATTTGTTCTAGTGTTTGACCAATATAAATTGGCCTAGTGGTGTATAGGTGAATGTCGGATCCAGTATTGAAAATGACCCATATCACAATTTGTTTTCCTAGCTAGTGCATATAACAAGAAACATAATTATATGAAAACTTACAATTTAATAAAGAAAATGAGTAACAAGTTAACAGAGCTTAACTCAGATGTTTTACTAATTTTTCTTTCTTTCATACGCTGGTTTTAACTAAGTAAATTGATATAATTACTATATTTAATGGATTATATAAAACAGCAGACTCAATCTTTTTAGGAATTGTTTGAGCCCCTGATCAGTGATCAGTGGTGTTTTATAGTAGGTATGTGGAATTAGGAGCACCAGAGTAACGTCGATGGAAAGATGCATGCTTGCGGTCACAGATTCTCATGATGTAGCTATGCTACTCGGAGCGCCAAGTTGCTTCAAGAATCAAGCCAGGAGAAATGAATTCAAGGTAAATATGCAAGAAATTAAACAAAATACGGTCAGCAAAAAAAAGAAACAAAATACATTCTGCAAAAAAATGAACATATGTTTCTGTTTTCAACTTTTAAAAGGGGACTGTTAAGTTGGTTTCCAGCTCGCGGAAGAGGGGTTTTGCCGATGGTTACCATGTTCTAAAACTTAAGGAAGTTGACAACATCAAAGACACCTTTGCCCTACATGTTATGCCGCTTTATCCTGTGGGTGTCATTACTTCACGGCCAGGTCCGAATGCAAAACACTTACCATTCTGTAAACATATAGAAGTGGTCAATGAAGACATTTTTTTTAAGCAAGCAATATATTTTCAAAATATTAGATAAAGTTTGGAGTACGCAACTTTCAATATTCTTTTAGGGTGACCGATAGAAACTAAATGATTGGGGATAAATGGAAGAACAGAAACTGGAGAAGTAAAGTTAAATTCCAATTCCAATATATTTTAATATAAGAGAATAGAGAATCAAACAAAGAATTAAATGATAACAATCAGATGAAAGACCCAACCAAATGGGAAATTCTCTGCTCAAGCTAATAGCCGACCTTATAATAACTTTTCCTTCAAGATGCCCTCCTTGTTAGAGAATGACAGTGATATATATTATTCTCCTCTCTCATCCTGCCCTACACGTGTCCTATATTTCTTTCTGGAATATACTTTCCAGGCTTTGGGCCCATTGGGCTGTTGATCCAATAAGACATCTGTAGCCTTTTCCTTATCAATACCGACCTCTTGAAGAGCAGACTTGTCGGGGAATTGGCTTTGGATTGAATAAGCATCCTCCCAAGTAGCGTCCTCGATAGTGCCTTGTTGCCACTGAATTAACCACTGATGCACATGTTCCCCATTCATGTTAACATCACGAATCGCTAAGCACTTTTCTGGATGTGGGGTAGTTAAAGAGTCTGTTTCGAGGCCTAGAGGTAAAGAAGCTTGGACCGGGCTTGATCCCGCAGCCTTCTTAAGTAGTGAGACGTGGAAGACAGGGTGTATTTTAGAAGATTCAGGCAACTGTAACTTGTAGGCTACATCTCCAACCTTAGCAATGATAAGGAATGGACCATAGAACCGAGCAGATAGTTTTTGGTTGATACGGTGAACACGGATTGTTGGCAATGGGGTCGAAGCTTGAGAAAAACCCGATCTCCAACATCAAATTCTACATCCCGACGATGCTTGTCAGCAGTGGTTTTCATGTGTGCTTGGGCCCGAGAAATATGATACTGGAGTTGCTTAAGAGCCTCATCCCTGTCTATAAGGTCTCGTATAACTGCTTCACAACGCACCTCACCCGGAACAAATTGAAGCACACTAGGCGGTGGCCTACCATACACAATTTCGAAAGGGGTAGTGTTCGTGGATACATGATAAGCAGTGTTATGCCAAAATTCAGCCCAAGGAAGCCAAAATGACCACGTTTTGGGTTGATCAACAGCAAAGCAACGTAAATAAGTTTCCAAACTTCGATTGACTACTTCTGTTTGGCCATCGGTCTCGGGGTGGTATGCAGAACTGAATTTAAGTTTGCTACCCTGCAGGGAGAAGATTTCCTGCCAAAACTTGCTCAAAAATAACGGGTCTCTATCGCTTAAGATGGACTTAGGTATTCCATGTAACCTAATTACTTCACGCAGAAAAATCTCAGCTAGAGAGCGTGCAGTGAATGGATGTTTTAGAGGGATGAAGTGACAATATTTGGACAGCCGGTCAACAACAACCAATATAGCTTCATAACCCTTAGATTTTGGTAGGCCAGTGATAAAATCAAGTGATGTCTTCCCAAATAGAAGATGGAATAGGCAGGGGCTATAATAGACCTCCCAGGGCAAGGGTAGAGGATTTGTACCTTTGGCAAACATCACAGGCTTGAACATACCGTTTAATTGTTTTGGTCATTCCTAACCAATAGATTCGAGAAGCCAGACGACGATATGTCCTATAGAAACCTGAATGTCCCCCAGTTGGGCTGCTATGAAATTCTTCTAGAAGTTTGGTAACCCAAGGAGAGTCTGATGGAATCACCAACCGACCCTTGTGATATAGTTTTCCTTCTAGCATAGAGAATCCTGTCCGAGATAGGGGATCTTTAGAAAGTGCTTGAATAATTTTCTTAAGTTTCGGATCCAACTCGATACCCTCTGATATTTTTGTGCCATCAAGCCATTCGGGATAAGAGATCAGTGTACATAATTCTGCCCCTTCACCGATTTGAGATAGGGCATCAACAACTTTATTTTCCCTTCCCGGTTTATAACAAATTGAGAACCGATAGCCCAGAAGTTTGGCTATCCAATTCTGCTGGTCAATGGTGGTAATCCGTTATCCTAGCAGGTGCTTTAGACTTTTCTGAGCTGTGTAAACAGTGAAACACCGACCTAGTAGATACGGGCGCCAATGGTGTATGGAAAGGACTAACGCCATGATTATCTTTTCATAAGCAGATTTGTTTAGATGTTGGTCTGATAATGCCTTGCTAAAATAGGCAATAGGTCTTCTAGATTGCATCAAGACTGCCCCTACTTCACGAACCGAGGCATCACATTCAATTTCAAATTCTTGGGAGAAATTTGGTAGCGCGAGAACGGGAGCAGATATCATAGCTTTCTTTAACTCATTGAAGGCAGTTTCGGCTGAAGATCCCCAGTGGAATCCTTATTTCTTAATCAAATCAGTAAGGGGCCGAGCGATTTTTCCATAACCACTAATAAACTTACGGTAGTACCCCGTGAGTCCCAGAAATCCCTGAACACCTTTTACATTTCTTGGGGCAGACCAATTAAGAACATACTCTATTTTAGTTAGGTCCATAGAAACACCCCGTCCATCGATTATATGACCAAGATAGTCAATTGAGTTATGACCATAACTGCTCTTTTTGTGATTTACTACTAAACGATTATCTTGCAATATTTGTAAGACTGCCGTTAAAAGCTGCAAGTGGAGCTCCCAAGTTGAGTTGTAAATGAGAATATCGTCAAAAAAAACGAGAACCCCTTTACGAAGCATGGGCCGAAAGATATCATTCATAAGGGCTTGAAAGGTGGCTGGGGCGTTAGTCAAGCCGAAAGGCATGACGAGAAATTCATAATGTCCGTTATGAGTACGAAAAGTAGTTTTCTCAATATCAGCATCTCGAACTCGAACTGATAGAAACCAGACTTCAGGTCAATTTTGGAAAAAAATTGTGAGTCATGAAGCTCATCTAGAAGCTCTTCGACCACTGGAATTGGGTACTTATCAGGGATAGTAACTTGTTAGAGAGCCCGATAATCGATGCATAAATGCCAGGAGGAATCTTTCTTTTTTACCAGAATGACAGGACTAGAGTACGCACTTTGACTAGTACGGATAATTCCAGCACTTAACATTTCTTGAACTTGTCATCGAATCTCATCCTTATGTAAATGAGGGTAACGATATGGGCGGACACAGATGGGTCCTTTCCCTTCGTAGAGTTTAATGGAATGTTCAATTGCCCTAATCGTGGGTAAGCCTTGTGGAGCCTGGAATAATGAAAAGAAGTGTGACAGAAGATCATCTAACTGCGATTGTTGTAAGGAAGATAGAACTCAAGAACTCGCATCTACAGAGAATTGTTCCAGTTGGCTATCTAGCCATGACTGCAATGAGGAATGATTTAAGTGGGTCGCAGATATACCATGTAGTTGGATGAGGTCACCACCTGACCAGAAACGGATCTGTTGGGTCTGCCAATTAAAAATCACATCGCCCATAGTGCCTAACCAAGCAATTCCCAAGATGATGTCTAAAGGACCAAGTTCATAGATCAAAGCATTAACAATACAAGAGAATTTTCCAAATTTAAGAGCAATATTTTGGCACTGCTCAGAAATCCATACCTTTGAACCATCTCCAAGTCGAATTCCGATTGTTTTTGCCTGTTTAATTTCCAAGCCCAGAGCAATTGCTAGACTTTTAGAAAGAAAATTGTGTGTGGCGCCACTATCAACAAGAATTAGGGTTGGGATTCCACGCAATTCTCCAGTTAATTTAATTGTTATGAGGTCAGAAGTAGAATCAGAAGTTACCCCAGATAATTCGAGTGCGTGGCATTCACCGTCAACTAGTTCTTCATCTATTACAGGTGTTACGATTTCAAGCCGACATATCTCCCCGTCATCATTGACATTTTCTCCGTCAGCAAGTAGTAGAACACGAAGTTGGCCTTCTACACACTTATGTTGGGGAGAATATTTCTGACCACAGCTGAAACACAATCCTTTTCTTCGACGATCCTCCCATTCTTGTTTGGTGAGATGTCGGACACCCGCGTTTCGTTGAGTAATACCGACCGGTGATTTTAGTGTATCTAGTGGACGAGGTGGGGTTTGCCATTGGGTAATTGGCTTGTTGGGCTGAGGGAGAAGTGTGTTAGGGTAATTGGGCCTATTTTTCGAATATGGGCTCTGAGTAAGCCCATTAGTGTGATAACCCTGTTGAAATAGTGTTCAATATCATAACTAATTGGTAAGTACATCATTAAAAGTGGAGTCCTTTTTGGGTCGCCCTCAATGAACGGTAAGAGAAATAAACAAGAAATAATTAATTATTGGATTAATTAATAGAACATTCTCGAAAGTGGATCCAACCGCCGGTTGGAATTCCTGGAGCTTGTCCCACATCGTCCAAGGGACCAAACCCTGGGTTCCCCTCACCCCTATAAATATAGGGCATCCTAAGCTTTCAGGATTATCCCAGAATTGAATAGAGTTCAATTCTTTCTCTCTTTCTCATTCCTACTCCTTGTAAGAGTTTACACGACTAAGAGTTGGGACCCTAGGAGTTTGGAAATTTCTCTTGGTTCGTGGGTGTGAAGCATTAGAGGTGTTCTGGTTTGGGCACTCGCCTCCAAAGCAAGAAGGTTCTACAAGGTGGTTTACGTGTGAGAAATCGTTTTCTCAAAGGTTAGTATTTTCCTATTTATCTTGGTTATTTTATTGCTTTTATTTATTCAAGTTAAGATCCCTTAGGGTTTAGTTTCCTAATTGCATTAGATTAATTTTGTTATATTCCGCTGCGTATATTAATCTAGTTAGGGAATAGAAAACCCAACAGTGGTATCAGAGCCTTAGCTTGATAAATACTAGCATTTAATTATCTGCAATAGTATGTAGGTAAAGATAAATTGGAAATAGATTATCTAAATTGGTACACAGAATTTACACTTTAGACCCTATATTTTGAATTGTTTAAAATATACCCTCAAATTTTAAAATGTTTTAAAATAAGAACCGTAGACTTTAAGAGTTTAAATAGAGACATTACATATATTATGAGCTATAGTTATATGTATCATTAAATGTAAATATATCGTCAGTCAATTGATAAATCGGCTCACCCATAGTGAACAAACTATAAGAGAGGTATAAGGTGGGTAGCTCAGCTTCCCTAAAGTTGTCAGGTTTTTAATAGGCTTCGCACTGACCTGCTTCTCCGCTTCTTTGTGCGTTCAATGGAGCTACCGAGGACTTTTGATAGGATGATGTCAAGATCAAAAGTATGACCTAAAAGTACTAAAAACAAAATCCCGTTCTGGATACTAAAATGTGAATAGTATGCTAATCCATGAAAACCGCACATCTTTCGTATGGTCTGTTAATGGAGCGTGTGTGGTTTACCGGCACATTAATATGAGAACATATTGAGAGGTGATGTGGAACTCACGATTCTCGAGCGTACTCGGGCCGGGGACCACGCGGGTTTTGCATGGTTAAGTTCACCATCTTGTTCATGATCCTCGGCATACCAGTCATGAATGGTAGATGAGCATATCCGAGATTAACATGCCGTTGATAAGAATCAATGAATCTCAAAAGAACTAGGAGTTTCATAGAGAATGAAATTTACAAAGGCATTGTCTACCTAAAATAAATTCGCAATATGATTACGGCAAACCTTTTCATAAAACGAATCTAAAATATGGATCCTATCCTTAATTTTGTAATTGGGTAATTAATTAAGGAATATTCAAACTAACTAAAACTGTTTATCTTATAGATGTCTTCTACAAATGGTAATAATCCTCCCGTCCCCAATTCCGCACACAACTCGAACTTCTCACTTCTCTCAGTTCTTGGAAGGGAAAGACTGACTGATCCAAACTATATGGATTGGATGCGTAACCTAAGGTTTACCTTGAGGTACGAGAACAAGGAGTATGTTCTCGATGAGCAGATTCCCATGATTGATGAAGATTCAACCCAAGAGGAGATTGAGGCACACAGGAAACATTATGATGATGCGAATAAAGTGTCTTGTATCATGGTATCCTCCATGAGCCCCGAGTTACAAAAGACTTTTGAGAATACTTGGGCTTATGAAATGAACCAACAGCTTAAGGAAATGTTCCAGGCAAAGGCGAGCAAAGAACGCCTTGATGTGGTTAAGTCACTCATGGCTTGCAAACCCAAACCTGGAGCATCTATCTGTGCTTTCGTCTTGGAGATGAAAGGGTACTTTGATAGGTTGGAATCATTGAATATGATGTTTGACACAGAGTTTGCCATTGCCATAATTTTGTCTTGTCAGCCAGCTGTTTACAATCAGTTTGTAATATCATATCAGATGAATATGAATGAGAGAGAAGGCTCAATAATGGAACTCCATAATTTGCTGCAAACTGCTGAGCAAGGAATCAAAAAGGATGATGTGTCCTCTAACTTAGCAGCTCCTGTGTTGCCAATTGGTCAAACTGCAAAGAAAAGAAAGAGGTCAAATTGGAAAGCAAAGACTACGAATGGAAAGTCCAATCGTGGGTCCAAAAGAAAGACTGATTCTGATATTGCACCAGTGAATGATCCGAAGGAAGTAGTGTGCTTTTACTGCAACACTAAGGGGCACTGGAAACGTAGCTGCCCGAAATATCTGAAAGACCTTGAAGATGGCAAGGTTGAAAAGAGTGTTCACTCAGGTATGTTCATGATCGAACTCCATAATACTACAACTTCTAATTCGTGGGTTCTGGATACAGGGTGTGGTACTCACATTTGCACTGTATTGCAGGGTCTAAAGGAAAGTAGAAAGTTGAAGCATGAGGAGCTTAATCTAGTCATGGGAAACAGAGGAATCACGCCTGTTACCGAGATTGGAAAGTATGAGCTCGTGCTGAATTCTGGAGTTAGGATAGATTTGAATAATTACTGTTATTCATCAGAAATGACTAGAAACATTATTTTATTTTATGCTTTGTTTAAGGATGGTTATCGATTTTCATTTGATAATGAGAATGGTGATATTTTGGTTTATTTAAATGGTGGTTTTATTTTCAAAGCTTTTCCTTACAATGGCATATATGAAAATGTTGAATATGTTAGCAGTTTGATTTTAAATGTTGATTCGTCTAATGAGCTTGATAAATCCAAATTGTGGCATTATCGTCTTGGGCACGTAAACGAGAAACGCATCGGCCAACTCCAAAAGGATGGAGTGTTGGAATCATTCGACCTCAAATCGGATGATGTATGCGAATCTTGTTTATTGGGCAAGATGACTAAATCACCATTCACCGGGTCATGTGAAAGAGGTGAAGGACTGTTGGACTTGGTACACACAGATGTTTGTGGACCATTCCGATGTGCCACAAAAGATGGAAATCGATATTATGTTACATTTACTGATGACTACAGTAGATTTGGACATGTTTATCTGATTAAGCATAAGTCAGATACTTTTGAGATATTCAAAAGATATCAAAGCGAAGTAGAGAATCAATTGAGCAGAAAGATAAAGGTACTCCGATCCGATAGCGGAGGAGAATACCTTAGTATCGAGTTTCTCGATCATCTTAGAGATTATGGAATAGTTTTACAATTAACTCCTCCTATAACACCACAACTTAATGGAGTTGCTGAGAGAAGAAATAGAACCTTGTTGGACATGGTTAGGTCTATGATGAGTCGGGCTACACTTCCGATAAGTTTTTGAGGTTATGCATAAGAAACAGCCGCTCGCATCTTAAATCTTTTACCCACCAAGAAGGTTTCAAGGAAACCTTATGAGATGTGGAAGAGAAGACGTCCTTCTCTTGGTCACATCAAAATCTGGGGTTGTGAAGTTTTCGTTAGACGAGAAACTCAGGACAAACTATACTCCAGATCTGAAAAGTGTCTTTTCGTCGGTTATCCACAAGAGTCATTTGGATATCTGTTCTACAGACCCGCGGATTATGTGGTCTTTGTTGCTCGAAGAGGAGTGTTTCTTGAGAGAGAAATGATATCTAAAGAGGACAGTGGGAGTAAGATAGATCTTGAAGAAATTCAAGAGTCGACCGATGAAGAACCTACAGTAAACACTGACGTTCAACAAGAGGTGGAAACACTTGTTGAACCTGAAGACATATCCTTACCCGTTCGCAGATCTTGTAGAGTTAGCAAGCCTCCTCAGTTCTATTATGGTTACCATGTAGAAGAAGAGGATAAAATTAGTGATGGTACACTAAATGTCTTAGATGAACCTGCTAACTACAAGGAAGCGATGGCAGGCCCTGAGGCTGCCAAGTGGAAGGAAGCTATGAAAAGCGAGCTGCGTTTCATGATTATGAAATTTGGCAGATGGATGTCAAAACCGCCTTCCTTAACGGGAAACTGACAGATGATGTGTTCATGGCACAACCGGAGGGTTTTGAAAATGCAGAGTATCCTAATAGAGTGTGCAAGCTCCAAAAGTCTATTCATGGACTTAAACAAGCCTCTCGTAGCTGGAATCTCTGCTTCCATGAAAAATTCACAGAGTTTGGATTTTCTAGAAGCGAAGATGAGTCCTGTATATATGTCAAGTTCAGTGGGAGTGTCGTAGTCTTCCTAGTATTATATGTGGATGATATACTACTCATAGGAAACGATGACCCAACATTACAAAGTGTAAAGGATTGGTTGGGAAAATGTTTCGCTATGAAAGACTTGGGAGATGCAGCATATTTAGATAGGTCGAGACGTCTCATAGGACTTAGCAAGGACACATACTTAGATAAAATTTTGAAAAGATTCAAAATGGAGAACTCTAAGAAAGGGAATCTACCCTTACATCATGGCATTAAGATCAGTAAGGATCTTTGTCTGAAATCTAAGGAATAATCGGATAGAATGAGTCGAGTCCCATATGCTTCAGCTATAGGATCGATCATGTATGTCATGACGTGTATGAGACCTGATGTCTCATTTGCTTTGAGCTTAGTGAGTCGACATCAGCAGAATCCTGGTGAAGGTCATTGGACAGCTGTAAAGAATATTCTTAAGTATCTGAGAAATACTAAGGACAGGTTCTTGGTTTATGGTGGAGAAGAAGAACTCAGAGTAACGGGTTATAGTGATGCAAGTTTCCAAACAGATAGAGATGATAGCCATTCACAGTCTGGTTGGGTATACTTACTGAATGGGGGAGCGGTGACATGGAAAAGTTCCAAGCAAGATATGGTGGCAGACTCAACGTGCGAGTCTGAGTACATAGCGACTTGCGAGGCTTCAAAGGAAGCCATCTGGATTAAGAATTTTATTGGAGATCTTGGAGTTGTTCCAACGGTTCAAGACCATATTGAAATATTCTGTGATAACGAAAGTGCGGTCGCCTTGAGTAGAGAACCCAAGGATCACGGAAAGTCAAAGCACATTGAGAGAAAATACCATTTTGTTCGAAGGAAAGTAGAAGAAGGACACGTGATTGTGAATAGTATAAGATCAGAAGATAATCCGGCTGATCCGTTCACAAAGCCACTTGGAAAGTCCAAACATGATGAGCATGCTAGGAGCATAGGCTTAAGAGATAATGTAAAGTTTTAGTTGATAGTTTGATTTTGAAACATTGTAAACAATGATGGAAATTGATATAGATTTGGTGATTAAATAATGGAGATTTATTTATTGGAAGGAGTAATACAGTTTTTTATTCAAACCTCCTCAGTCGTTCACACTCCTGGAAGTAAGTGGTGAATCAAGACTGTCATGGAGTGTTAGTAGATTGTCTATGGAGATTAGACATGGCATAGAGAATGCTGCAACACTCATGGGTACTTGATGGGGATTTAAGTATAGGAGAGACCCGCACTCATGGAAGTTACTTCATGGATTGAAATCACGAGTAACTCTAAGATGATAATATCCTTTATTCTTAAAATGGAGATACATTGAGTTTCTAGTTTTTCAAGTCTGTTATACTTTAGTCTATTCAAACGCTATGCCATGATGAGTTGACTAGTACTATGTAGTCAAAATTTATTTGTTCCTTTTTGCCTAAATGGGAAAAGCGATATCTTGGGCCCTATGATGATTAAAGATTGACTCCAAAGTGCTAGGCCTAGCCAAAACTAAGTTGATGGTTCAATAGTCTCATAAAGTCAATGTAATCGGAAATCAGAAAAACTAATCATGAATCTTGAGATTGATTAAAATCCATGTCTTGATTCATACGATATCAGTAGAACAAGGGAATAGTTGATCACTTATCTAAAGGGCTAACTCTAAGATAAGAATCAGAGTTCGGCAGTTGCATTGGATGACACTCTCTGCTTAGTTAATGGATAAGATTAGACCAATAATAGTTGATAAATTGTCCAAGTGGGAGACTGTTGGAATAGTGTCCAATATCATAACTAATTGGTAAGTACATCATTAAAAGTGGAGTCATTTTTGGGTCGCCCTCAATGAACGGTAAGAGAAATAAACAAGAAATAATTAATTATTGGATTAATTAATAGAACATTCTCGAAAGTGGATCCAACCGTCGGTTGGAAGGTTCAACCGGCGGCTGGAGTCAAAAGGATAAAGGCGGTGGAACGAGTGAGTGGAATATTCTGGAAACACATCCAACCGCCGGTTAGAAGGTCCAACCGCCGGTTGGAATTCCTGGAGCTTGTCCCACATCGGCCAAGGGACCAAACCCTGGGTTCCCCTCACCCCTATAAATATAGGGCATCCTAAGCTTTCAGGATTATCCCAGAATTGAATAGAGTTCAATTCTTTCTCTCTTTCTCATTCCTACTCCTTGTAAGAGTTTACACGACTAAGAGTCGGGAACCTAGGAGTTTGGGAATTTCTCTTGGTTCGTGGGTGTAAAGCATTAGAGGTATTCTGGTTTGGGCACTCGCCTCCAAAGCAAGAAGGTTCTGCAAGGTGGTTTACGTGTGAGAAATCGTTTTCTCAAAGGTTAGTATTTTCCTATTTATCTTGGTTATTTTATTGCTTTTATTTATTCAAGTTAAGATCCCTTAGGGTTTAGTTTCCTAATTGCATTAGATTAATTTTGTTATATTCCGCTGCGTATATTAATCTAGTTAGGGAATAGAAAACCCAACAAACCCAAGGTGGGCTTGCTTTTTGGGCCTGATCGTCCAGAAGCAATTTCAACATGACGAGCAAATTTCATTGCCTGATCGCATGTTACTGGATTTAGGGCACGAACCCAGTTCTTCACATCGCTTTTCAAACCACGTAAAAACATTCCCAACGATTGTTCTTCTGTTTGATCGGGAATTAGGGCAGAAAGTGCTTCAAATCCTTCAATATATTCATCTACATAATCTTCTTGATATAGGGATCCCAAAGCTTCATGAGCTTTTAGGAACCTAGTACCACTGAAACGGATCATCAATTTGCTGCGAAACTGTTCTCAGGTAGTTTGTGGATGTTTGATCAACAAATTCGTATACCAATTGAGAGCCGACCCATCCATACACATTTGAGTTAGCTGTAATTTTTGGTTATAAGGGGTTTTGTGTACCTGGAAATACAACTCTGCCTTTGTGATCCATCCACGTGGGTCAACACCATCAAACATGTCGTACCTCCAAATTCGGGGCGCGGAAGCGAATCGGGTCGGAGCGCGACTAATCAATAATCACAAGCACAAAGATATAATGAACGACCACTATATGCGTCGTTTTACAATTTCATTGATTAAACAAAAGTTTATATCAAAATATAGTGTACATTAGCTCAGTTCTTGAATTGAGAGATTTACATTACATAATTAATCTAAATATAATAATGCAATTAAATCTCTGATTGTTTGAATGCAGACTCGAGCTAATAATTTCTGATTGGGCAGCCAACCTACTGCTGTGTACCTGTGATACATGCTAATATTGGTCAGCGAAACGCTGGTGAGCTCACAGGTTTGAATATCAACATATATTGTATGAACCGCAAGATTTAATTGAATTTATAGAGCAATTAAGCAAAATAAAAGTTATACAGCCATGAGCACATAGTCTGAGCTTAACTTGAGGGTCGGGTCCAATTAAGGAATTCCGATTGAGGTGCCTCCTACGAGTGTCTAATCCACACTCGTCTAACCAAATGCTAATACGTCCGTTTGACCAGTTAGTGCTTGCTAACCCGGACGAGGATTGTCAATCCTTTATGATATCATATAACATTCACGCAACAGATGTATTACCAAACTATGTTGTGGAGGGCTTTAAAATTATTAGTGAAAATAACTCATGCAGTATTTGATTTTGAATTGTACTTGCGTTCAACTTGTAAATAAAACGAGCAATGTAATCACACCCCTGACGAAAACCGTAAAATATGGGCTATAAGACTCACCTGAGTCTTAAGAGTTTAATTTAATAAACTTGAATTGATTAGCCGAATTGTGATGTCCGAAGACTTGTAACCTGAGGGTGTCCAAGACACGCGATGGTTATAAACATGAGTAGGTATCTCGAAAGACCACCTTTGTGTTGTTCGTCCAACTAGAATGTCCAAATTACTATGATCTGGTTGATTAAATTTTCCAAATTACTATGATTTGGTTGTTTAACTTTTTCAGGTTACTACGACTTGGTTGATTTGATTATGTTTTGAAAAGATGTACGGCTCGTTGGTGATTGGTTGTAATAATAATCTCATTATTATTATTATGATTTCGAAGTGTTCATGTTCAAAAAACGTATCCCGATATGCTTTAAAGTAGTATCGTATAATTGTTTGAAGTTATACAAGTTTGACACTTAGTATAAAAATAGTTTGTAAACATTCTGTTATTAGCGTCACTTATAGCGACACTTAGGGTCTATGCAACACTCAGGAAGTGTCGCATAAAATGAGAAATTCTGAGGTACTAGCGTCACTTGAGGAAGTGACGCATGAGAGGCGACACTTAAGCAAGTGCCGTGTGTGAGTGTCGGATAAAGGTCTTAAGCGTCACTAGGCAATTGACGGATCAAATTAGATTTCGGTTATAGGAGTCACTTAGGCAAGTGACGCTAGAAGTGTCGGTTTGGAGTGCCGGGTATTGAATTTGCGATACTTAGGCAAGTGTCGGGAAAAAGGGGTTTTATGCGGCACTTAGGCAAGTGACGCAAGATTAGGGTTTTTAGCGACACTCAGTGCGTCACTTAAGTGACGCATTAAGTGATGCTACACTGCACCGGTCTATGCGACACTTACGTCTGTTGGCCGGATTTTGAGCCGAAAACGTGTTTTCCGGTTTCCGTTTGGTCTGAAACTTTTACCCAACCCATATTTGGACATATCAAGCTTAAATAAACAACTTTTATGAAAAATAAATGAAATCTAAGAGTTTTTGAGAATTGTCGGGAATCCTACAAGTTAACGTCGGAGAATTCCGAAAAGGTAGAAACGTAGATCGTGACGTGGTGAATCTTTTTCTCCAAATGGCTCCGGTGATTTAAGGTCGTTTGGCGATGATTTTTGGTGGATTTAGGTGGATGATGGAGGTGATTTTTGAAAGAAAGAAGGAAAGAAGGGAGAGAGAAAAGTTAGATGTGTGTGTGTATGTTGTAAATGAGGAAGGAAGTGAGGTGAGGGGGTGATGTCCCCTCCCTTGGGCCGGTTATGGTGGGGTCCACCATGTGTGGACTTCACCAATTTTTGTTTCCCCGTGTTTGCGCTCCGTGCGGTGTTCGTTTTTCGATTGTTTAAACGTTAAATAATTATTTTAAAATACGAATATTTATTCAATGTTTTTGTTGAAGTATTTCATCAAATACTTTTACTTGAATATAAAATATAACTTATTCTTGTTTCGATCGTTTGCACGTTTATTAGTTTAATCGTGTAATCCTTGTTTGTATGATACGAATTTGAGTTGAAATATCATCTAAATAATATTTTAGATAAAATTGAGTTATTAAATAATGTCATATTATTTAATAAAATTGTTCACCAACTTCCATATTAATTGAATCGAATTTTATTCGATTTGAAACTTGTTCGATTTAATCAAATCACATACTTGTATATATTCATCAATATATATTTTGATACATCAATTAGCCTAACACAGAACTAATTACATGTATTAACAATTGATTAGGCACTAATTACTATTCCTAATTTGGCGGGTGTTACAAAACAATGGTAACTTCACCTTGGGCATGGAGAAGAGGGAATCATCAAAGTGGTTATGGCGAAAAAATTGATCTAGACCAAGGGTGGAGTGCTTGGTGGCGGAATGGGTTTCCAGAGTACTGATTTCTTGTTTAACGGATGGAGAGCCTTGTAGGTCATTAGTTGGTTGCCTCCCTGATTTGATGTAGCCCATCATCATCTTCTCGATTGACTTTGGAAGTTCACCGAGAATTTCTTTCATTGAGTTAACTGACTGAGAAAGATCAAGAACTTGAGAAGCTAAGTTTTCAATCTTTTCATCTTGGGAATCAATTCGAGTTTGCAAACGAGTGGCAACTTGAGGCTCAGTAGGTTGCACCATTGTTGAAGGTTTCCCGGCAATGGAACCAAATTGATAGAAACTAAATGATTGGGGATAAATGAAAGGACAGAAACTGGAGAAGTAAAGCTAAATTCCAATTCCAATATTTTAATATAAGAGAATAGAGAATCAAACAAAGAATTAAATGATAACAATCAGATGAAAGACCCAACCAAATGGGAAATTCTCTGCCCTAGCTAATAGCCGACCTTATAATAACTTTTCCTCCAAGATGCCCTCCTTGTTAAAGGAATGACAGTGATATATATTATTCTCCTTGTTGGTGCATTTTGTGTGTCAGTCAGTTGGTCAAATGTTTGTAATCGTTAAAGTCAATTAGTCTGCGTATGTATAATGTTTAGTGTGTATATGCGAGTCTGTAAACGAATAGTGAAATAGAAAATATACACAAATTAGTGTTTATGCGACACTAAGCAAGTGTCGCATATAGCGACACTTGGCTAGTGTCGCTATAGGGTTTGGACAGCCTATAAATAGAGAGTTATGTTTCAGTTTTAGTGTTAGTCATTAGAGAGAGAGAGTGTGAGGCGTTTTGTGTGTGAGAGAGAGAGGAGAAAAAGCTTGTAACGTTTATACTCAATTGTGAATACAAAGAAAACGTTATAGAAATCGTGTGTTTGTTTATTCGTTCAATAATCGCTAACCAAACGGATTCCGCACGTTTGGTTGATTAAACGATCCGTTAGATCAGAGATAAGGGCTCCTACAAGTGGTATCAGAGCCGTGAATCAAGGATTCGACGGTTTCGGATCGTGTTTTGAACGTTTTCGGTTGATTCGCGAAGGTATTAATCGATTATAATCAGTTTCTAGGTTATTTGTGTTGATTATATTGAGTTTTGGGTTGATTTTTGGTGCAAATTCATCCGCCGTTCGTCAATTTTCGTTAGGGTTTCGAAAATTTCGGTTTTTAGGGTTTTTGGAGCTGACAGCCGCGTTTTTGCGTCACTCGTTGCGTCACTTGATAGCGTCACTTACCTTCAAGCGTCACTTCGAGCGTCACTCAAGTGCGTCACTTCGTAAGTTCCAACTAGGGTTTTGCCGACACTCAAGTGCGTCACTTAGTGCGTCACTTGCCGACACTTAGTGCGTCACTTACCGGTGCGACACTTACCCTCTAAGCGTCACTCCTTAGCGTCACTTACCCTCTAGCGTCACTTCAGTGCGTCAGCGTCACTTGTGATTTTTAGCGACACTTATCTAGTGTCGCTCTAGATTCGGAAAAAAAAAAAAAAAAAAAAAATTTTGGCGGGAAACTCCGAAAAAATTTTGCGTTTTCAAATTTTTTTTCATAGGCTTAAAAGTGTTCAATTTTAGGTTGGAAAAAGTTTCATTTTACTCGGTCATTTTTGACGTTTTCGGACGAAATTTTGGCGGGAAAAACGCGAAAATTTTTGTAATTTCAAATTTTGTTTTTAAGCTTAATATAACTTAATTTTAGTGTTGGAAAAGTTTCGCTATACTCGGAAAGTTTACGAAATTTTCGAATTCAATTTTGGAGGGAAAATTCAGAAATGGCTTTCGGTACGAAAATGCCTCCTTCTACATCTTTGTTCTATAGTGATTTTGCGAATTGGAAGATTAAGCTATGCAATTTCATTGAACATAAAGATCCAAAGGTGTGGAACTGGTTTAACACGATTGATCGATATGAGCAACCAAAACTCAATGGGGTGCTTAAGTCAAGAGCACAAATGTCCGTCAAGGAACGGGAAGAGCTTGACAATAACAATAGAGCATATGAGATGATTACTATGTGTTTGCCAGAAGTTGTGATACGTAAATTTAAAAATCAAGCAACTTCTACAGAGTTATGGGACGCTCTTATAGAGGCTTATGGTCAAAAGAAAATAGTGGTAACTAAAGAAGAGGATCAACATACTCCAATGATAGCTCACATCACACCCGAGGTACAAAATGAACCTATTGAGCCTTTTAATTCTGTTTCGTGTATTAAATTGACTGAATCCCTTGAGGTCTATCAGAAAGATAATTTAGATTTGCGGGACAAGATAGTTAAACTTACTGAATCTAATAAGTTTTTGTTAGATAATGAAAAACTTTATGAACAACATCGTGAGGCTCACAAATTAGATACTCAAACTTTTAAAGCAAAGGTCTTTGGCCAACAAGATGCAATTAAGAGTTATCTTACTGAAATTGAATTGTTGACTAAAGAATTATCTGATTTGAAAAATGAGTTTGAGAATCATAAAAGCAAAATCTTAGGTTCAACGTCCGCAACTCTAGTCTTTAATGAGATCGTTAGCAAGCAAGGGACAAGTGGCAAAAAGAAGGAAGGTCTTGGTTATAACCAAGTACCTCCACCTTCTCATGCTGAATATTGTCCTCCGCTTGTTAAAGAAGGCCATGAGGAGATCTCTGTTAATTATACAAAACTCTATGGAATCAAGGCTAAAGAAGCCAAGCAAAACAAACTGACAAAGGAGAAAACCAAAAGGCCAGAGTATCCTTTGCCTCAGTTTGTTAAGGCTGAAAGTAAGTCTCCAGTTCATACTGAGGAGATTGTTGAGGTAGAAGATATACCAGAAGAATCTACCATTAAGGTTGAGAAAATAGCTGTCAAACCTGACTGTTTTAAATGCAAAGGCAAAGCTAAAGTTGATAATGAATCTTTCAAAGTTAAAAATGTTAAAAGGGATTCTAAATCTACTAACTCAACCTCAGGCACATCTACTTCAACATGTACACCTAAGAGTGCATGTTCAAGAAATGTTCATGCTAATAGACCTTCTGTGTATTGTCTTCCACCGAAACGCTTTGAGGGAACTCATTGGAATACATCTTTTGTGGAGCGGCGTTCTTGTTATCGTTGTGGTCAACAGGGCCATCTTATTAGGGATTGTAGGTTATTATCCCTAGATAGGTTTGGTAGAGGGATGCCAAGAACTTCCTCTTTTAGGAATTCTTTTTCAAAACCTTTTTCAAGGCGTCGTTCGTATACGCCTGTATCTAGTTGTGCATCAAATTCTCCAAAACCTACGGCTAGAGTAAACAAAGTTGTGCCTAGTAGACCTCAAGTTCAACAGCACAACATTGTTGAAAACAAATCATCCGAACCTAAACAGGTTTGAAAACCAAAATCCACAAACAACACATCTTTGAAATCAACTGAGTTTTTAAAATATCATAAACTCATGGATGTGATGATTATGGATGATAATGGACAACCCAAGTTTATCAAGGCTTGGGTGTCCCATAATCTTTAATGTTTGATTGTTTGTGGTGATGCAGTCAGTTTCTTGTTAGCCAATATTTTTAGTGACTGCATGAATGTGGGTATTGTTGGAAGAATGATGACTGGATTGCCGAAATTTCTGAAGTTAAGGTGGTAAAAGTGCTAAAAGGCATTTGATTTGACTTGATATGTGATTTTGATATTTTTCTTTTCTATTTTATTATTATTGCAACAGCCATTCTTTGTACTTGTTAGTATCAAAGAAATGCAATGTTGCGAAATATCTTAAATAAAATTTACAAAAATATGTTCAATGTTTAAGGGGAGTACATTTAAATTGAATTTCTGAAAAGAATTTGTTGTTCAGGGGGAGTAATTAAAATTCTGATTATTTAGATCAGAAATGTGAACAACAAGATTCTTATTCATCAAAAAGATATCGGATTGTGTCTGTAAACAACATGGGAAATGATTGTACATCAGATGACATGCATAAAATGGAAATTTTAAGATTTATGTTTGATGTGTCAGTAGGTTTATCTGGTATATTTAAAATAGCTTTTATAAACATTAGCTTCATCATATGATGTACTGGTAGACATGATACACACCGGTTTCTGGGTTCTTAAGAAGTAATTCTAATACGTGTCTATGATCTTGTGGTAAACACCATATGATGTACGACTAAATGTCTTAATTCCTTAACATAGCATGACATATTTCTATACCTGAAGTTTATTTGAAATCATTTGGGGGTTTATACTGATTGTTTCCTCTGTTGTACGTAAGTACAGACCTGGTCTCAATTAGTATATGCTTAAAAGTTAAGCAAACGCAAGTCAATGAACTTGAAAAAGTCTTAAATCATAAGATACCTAACAAGGTCACCAAATTGGTTTGACCAAGTTTGGTTTTGCTTAAACCTGAATCAAGTTATGTCGCTCTGTTGTATGTAAGTATAAACCTGTCACCGCTGACTTGATTCTTAAAAATGATATTCTTATATTCTATCTGGATTTGGAAGTTATGCTCATGTCTGGGTTACAGGGGTATGTCATAGGTGGGGACCATGGAGAAATATTCATACTAACAATAAAAGGTTAACTCACAGACCCAGATGTAACATGTTTAAGTGGACAAACAATACCAGTAATCGTCTTGAAATAATTTTTATAAAAGGTGTTTTAAATATGCTAAGTAAATTTAAAGTGGACAAATATACTGATAATCGAAATAACACTTACTATTTCCTAATAATTGCATGTTGGCCTGATATGATCTCTAAGCAGACCTAAAACAATCCTATCCCAAAATTTATTTTAATCTTTGTTCTTTACTTTTCCTTTATAAAGAAAATACAAAAAGATTTTATTTCTATATTATTTTCTTCAATATCACATATCCTGTTTAAGTCAAATAGATGTAAAGGATGTTGGTTATTCTCCAAAGATTATGAAGATAAATTCTATCGGAGAAGCTGCTGATGATTGAGAGATGGTCATCTAGTTTGAAGATTTTATTGTATGATGAATTTGTGTCAGTCACATGAATTTGGACATTAAGATTTCTTTGAAGACCATGCTATCTCAATGGGGGAGATTCTTATTGTTAAAGACATGAAAGAGTTTCTGATTGTGGAAGATTTGAAAGAGTTTGTTGATGAAGACTAATTGAAGACTTATTTGACCAAGCTGCTGACATGGGGGAGTTTGTTGGTGCATTTTGTGTGTCAGTCAGTTGGTCAAACGTTTGTAATCGTTAAAGTCAATTAGTCTGCGTATGTATAATGTTTAGTGTGTATATGCGAGTCTGTAAACGAATAGTGAAATAGAAAATATACACAAATTAGTGTTTATGCGACACTAAGCAAGTGTCGCATATAGCGACACTTGGCTAGTGTCGCTATAGGGTTTGGACAGCCTATAAATAGAGAGTTATGTTTCAGTTTTAGTGTTGGTCATTATAGAGAGAGAGTGTGAGGCGTTTTGTGTGAGAGAGAGAGAGGAGAAAAAGCTTGTAACGTTTATACTCAATTGTGAATACAAAGAAAACGTTATAGAAATCGTGTGTTTGTTTATTCGTTCAATAATCGCTAACCAAACGGATTCCGCACGTTTGGTTGATTAAACGATCCGTTAGATCAGAGATAAGGGCTCCTACACTCCTCTCTCATCCTGCCCTACACGTGTCATGTATTTCTTTCTGGAATATACTTTTCAGGCTTTGAGCTCATTGGGCTGTTGATCCAATAAGACATCTGTAGCCTTTTCCTTATCAGTGACCGATTTGTAGGTCCTCACTATTGGAAATATATCAGGAGGCCAAGCTGATAATGCGATTCCAGATATTGCTAAATTTGAGGGAACATTTGAAGCTTGACTTCTCAAGCTAAGGTATACAGTCTACTAGACAGTAGACACCGAAGAAATAATGTAACAGGACATACTCTTCTAATGTATGAAAAAGTAGCATTTTTATTTTTATTTTTATTTTTTCTTATTTCAACGTATGTTGCTGTTCACCAGTGCACGTACGCCTGAACTGGATTTCATGGATGACACACTGATATCGTATCCAGTGACAGAAAATGAGGAAGGGATATACGAATGTTCAAAGATGGTGGCATATATATTATTAGGAAAACCAGATGTGAAGTTACTTCATGTGAGAATGTTGAGTGAGGATTTCAGTTTCTTTACTCATAAATTCCAGCTGCCATGTTCATGGTTGGAACGAAGAAAGAGACTCATGTACCAGAACATGTACAGTCACATTTATCTTGTTATTGAGGAAGAGGCTCTTCCAATTGGAGCAGCTTTCCATGCATGCTACTGTGGCTATTTCTTATTTAGATAGGAATGTTGATGTGGATATTACTCGTGATAAGTTGTAAGATCTGTTTGGCCTAGTACTTGTGAACAGACATAAGATGGATAATATATAATTAAGATTTGAGAAACATTGTGTATAATGTGGTTATTAGTTTGATCATATTAGTGGCTTTTAGTTTTTTTTTTATTTCCAGTTCGCTTGCATATATATATATATAGTCGTTTAATTTGGCATATATCAATCACAAGTAATCCTCTCTTAAGAGAGATTAGCACATACTGAGGTACGTGTATCGTCCTTTTGACCACATAATCATATTTAATGGATCAATATTAATGAAAAATTTGCCTTTTTCATCTGTGACAATAAAAGGTTTTTAATTTATATACGAGTAATTTAGGACAAAACAAACCCATTGAGATATCACCTTATCTCATGTTTCTTAAAGACGGTGTTGAGTTTGAGTCCTTGATGAAATTCATTAGTTCCAATAATTCTACTGATATGTGACCCAAAGTATTTATAATATAAAAGTTGCAACTTTGTATGTCTTCAGTTGTCCTTCAAAGTTGACTAATAAGAAGGTGTTGCATTATCTGATAATTGTTTGCTGCTGTGTTTTACCACATCTGAGCACACACATTTGATGCGATCAAATTCCAAGTAGGAGATCGTTATGCAATAAAATTTGATTTTTTTGACATTCACTCTACGTCTACCATGACATTTTGGGATTTGAAGGTGAAGCACCATGAAGATTGATGAGTGCTGACAGGTCTTCAATTTGATTTCCAGGATCTCCATATATCAAACAAACATCATGTTCCATCAATCATCATTCAAGAATCATCATCATATGGAAACAAGAACAATTGGGTTGAACCCAAAAAAATTATAACAATATAAACTGTTGTGGGTTATATACTTCAATCGATACATACATGTATATATACTAATCTAATCGGTGTCTTTTAATAGATTCATTGGCTTGGCTTCTAATGTACACATGCACCATATCACAATTAACTGCCCTAATTCTGTTTCTGTGTGGGTGTGTTTGTTGGCCCATCGGCCCAAACACAGAATTTACAGCGGGCTTTATTTGACCCATTCTAACTTACTTTGGCATATCGACATTAAGGTCCAACATATTCCCCCCTAATGTCAAATGCCAAAACCTTCAATCTTCTTGTTCCTTGCAATCTTCAAACTTGTTGTTGTTTTGATCCTTGGTGTTGATGGCTTTTCGGTTTTCTAATTGAACCAAATTCCAACAGGGTTAGTGCCGCCATCTTCACTTGATTCTTCATGGCTTTTTCGGTTTGTTGGGCAAAGGTTCTCGCAACCTTTACTTACATACTCATTCACAACATCTTCCCCCATCTTCTACAATCCCATCATCCTCATATGGGTCTTGCACTTTAGCATTCTCCTTGCCTTCATCAACATCCTCGGTTGATACTACATCTTACAAGGGTTCCTCATGAACCGGGGTCTCAAGGCTTTCTTTCCTTTTTGATTCTACTCCTTTTCGAATCCACAAGAACACAGTTAGTACTGTTCTTCTTCTTTATAAACGAACAAACCAAAAACAGCCACTTCTTTCGAATTTTGTTGCGTTTCTTCTTTTCATACCACTATTCTGATAGGGTTTTTTTTCTTTAAAAACCTGCAGCCCTCTTTTCTTGTTTGGTTCCTGCGATGCCCTTTATCTTCTTCTTGAAGAACTCCATGAATCTGTCTTTCTCTTGAGACCATCATGCCTCTCTATTTTTTCTGGTTAACCGCCTCTTTTCTTGTATATATACATCTTCACCCATGGCTACCTTCTTACTTTTGTGATATTCAAACGCATGATTAATCCTTGATTGATAATTGTAACATGATTTGATTCGTTGTTTGATTCCTCTTGCTCTGATACCAATGTTGACAGGTCTTCAATTTGATTTCCAGGATCTCCATATATCAAACAAACATCATGTTCCATCGATCATCATTCAAGAATCATCATCATATGGAAACAAGAACAATTAGGTTGAACCCGGAAAATATATAACAATATAAACTGTTGTGGGTTACATACTTCAATCGATACATACATGTATATATACTAATCTAATCGGTGTCTTTTAACAGATGCATTGTTTCATACTAACAGACACATCGCTTGGCTTCTAATGTACACATGCACCGTATCACAATTAACTGCCCTATTTATGTTTCTGCGTGGTTGTGTTTGTTGGCCCATCGGCCCAAACACAGAATTTAAAGCGGGCTTTATTTGACCCATTCTAACTTACTTTGGCATGTCGACATTAAGGTCCAACAATGAGGACTCATTTATAATTCAAAAGAAATCATTTTGTGATTTATAGTCTTATTGCTCGAACCAAACAAGCATTTATTTTTCTGAACAACTAAGAATCAAAATAAATTAGTAAATAGTTAGCAAGAAGCTAGAGTTACCACAAGATACAAGACTCAAAACCACAAGGGTAGAAACAAGATTTTGTTAATCAATAATCGAATCAAACCACCTAAACTCAGATTAAAATTTAGCAAGTTGCATCAAGAAACTTGCCCAGCATTCTAGTTTAAATTGACACATTAAAAGTATACTAATGGAACCACTCTCCGTTCTGTGTTATTCTGTATCCCTAAAATTTCACGATTAATTAATGAACGAAATCGTATTTATTGAAACCTGCTTGAAACCAAATAATAATTTAGTGTATTATTATACTTAATTTGCTAGTATTAGTTATCTAATCCTGTTGCATATCTCATCCATTTGGTTTCATAACATGTATATCCATAATACTATATAAAGAGTTTCAACCAAAGTCTTAAAAAGGAGTAATGTTAAATGACTAATTTACCCTCCACTTCTCTAATATATTAAGATTAAAATCTATATTAATTAACACTTAAATTAATACAATTAATTATTACATTGAATTTATCATAAATATTTTCAGTTTCAAAAGATATATTTTTAAAAAATAAAATGATTGTATTGTAACCTATACAGTTGACATAAGTTATTACTATATAAAATTAAAATTTCATTTAAGGTTCCATATATAATAAATTACTTTCTTATAAATTATAATTATAATCATCTTTATCGTTATCTTTATATCTTTATACTAAAATATAAGGTGGAAATAAGAAACTCTTATAAAATGAGATTCAAGAACTTTTTTACTAACTATGTAAGTATGTTAACATTTAACAATATAGACAGTTAGAGTCAATTACATCCGAGTAAGTATAAAAGTTAATCTATTACCACTATAGAAATAGTTTAACAATTTTGTAGCTTTAAAATAATAATCATATAATTTACAACTCTACCATTTCAGTTAGTACGACATCGAATGCAAATCTTACAAAGAGCAATATTTTTATTTTTTTAAAGATTACATATGTAATTATCAAAGTTAATTAGTAGATTAAAAATTGTAGCTTAATTATTTAAACATTAAATTATTATAATTAGGTTTTGTAATAGGAGTCGAGTCGAGTTAACGGGTTTGAATTTGCGGGTCAAATTTCATAGTATGTAATCCTAAACTTAAACTTATTTCATAAGCGAGATCAAAATTATTCAACTATGAAATAATCCGCATAACCTATTTATTGAAATAGGTTAAAAGAGTCGGTGGGCTGGTGGGTTGAATCTTTAACAAAAATAAAATTATTTATGATGGGCATTTAATGCGCTGACTTTGAACGATCAGACCCAAAAGAATAAAATAATTGTAGTTTTCTTATTAGTAAAACCCAGGTTCCAACATCAACATATAATCGATTTGTATCAGTCTTAGGTTAAATTTCATTTATTCAATATATATATATAAGTGTCTAATAAAGAAAGAAAATTATAGTATTTCACATTATTTGTCAATTTTCATAAAAGGACGACATATAACTGATTACCGCTAGAAAAAAAAAATTGTATGGCCGCTACATTGCGCGGGTAACATTCTATCATTTGATGCACATTTAGTCCTTTACAACGATCATTTTCCAACTATATAGGACCAAAATAAATAATTTGACTACAATTTAAATTGTAAGTTGTTACTCAAGGAAACTCAGTTTTTTTTGCTTAACGAAAAACTCTGTTTTTATTTTGTTTACCAAAACAATCAGAATACAAAAGTTATTGTATATACACACATCAAATGATCACATAAATATATATACAAACCTAATTTTTCTTATTAATGCAAAACTGGATGCCCAATAAAAAAATAAAGCATTACGGATAATAATGAGCATTTGTGTGTAATGGGAAAAAATCGGTAATTTGTAAAATTGTCGTGTATAAAAAAATAATTTGTCATCCTGAATGTATATATGTACCTAATATAGGACAAAAATAAATAATTTGACTTTGGTTAATTAGTAGATTAAATACAAAAAATAAATAACATTCTATAATACTATATAAAGAGTTTCAACCAAAGTCTTAAAAAGGAGTAATGTTGAATGACTAATTTACCAATCTCTAATTTTCATAAAAGAACGACATATAATTAATTACCGCTTGAAAAAAAATTATGACCACTGCATTGTGCGGGTAACATCATAGTTTAATTTAATAATAATCAAGCCGCACGGCATTACTACGCACATCTTGCAGTTTGTCATATCGATTGTTACACCAAGTCATAATTTGCCAAATAATAATAATAATAATAATCGAAAACTACATCTGGAAATAGCCCAAAAAGAGTACCAAAAGACCAAAACATGCAATGCATGTAGAGTTTTATTTTGCATTGGTAATATATAATTGGCAGGATGTAGAAACAGTAGAAGAGAGGTGGTGGGGGCTAAATGGGCGGAGGTATAACATGGGGAATCAAGTTTGTGGAGTTGGAGTGGGTATGCTTATACTTGGATTTTGTTCTTGGTTTTTTCTAATTTATGGAAATGTAAAATATTCCTAGAATCAAGGGATATCAATGATTATAATGTAAGACTTACTTGTTTGATATGATGCTTCTAAAGTCTAAACTAATATGTTGATGATAGCTGATTAATCACATACATACGACGGGAGCCAACGTACATGATCGAATCAATTACGTACAGAATGAGATGACAAAGCTAATAGGGTTGTCGTATTTGTCGCGATTGATTGTTAGCTCGAACTTTTGTTCAGCTGAATTACGTGGTATGTTTTAAGTCCGCACACATTGACCAATCTAACTCGAATAACTCAAAACCCATCCAACCCTACCCGATTGGGTAACACAAGAGTCAAAACTATTACCAATTGTTATATGTTATTCAATGTGCTGAATACAATCATTTTGCCCTCTAAGACACTATCTTTGATCTTATTGTCATCGTGCCACATGGAAGAAATATATCAAATTATCAAGTGTGTTAATCATTGGTTGTTTATCTACTCGTATTTATTTGCCAATAGTAGTGTTAAGGCATTTTAAAAGTAAAATCAGATTCTTATAACTTCTTGTTATTTATGATCAATCATGATTTTTTTTAATAACTTGCTAGATAAAAACTAGCATTCTATTGTTAATCTTTTCAAGTGTTCACGTGTACTTTAGAAGTATTCTATTTTGGACACTAGTTTTTACGCGTTCTTGTACCTTTCTTACTAAAGATATATCTAACTCATCTTTAATTAACGTTATGGTTAATCTAGTAGATTCAATTGGATGTGAATTGAAAATCGTTGTTTTATACAATTATGTTTAATTGTTTCCTCTACATTTTAAATTTTGTTATCTCGTTTTAGAAGGTTATTGATTTCCTACGTAGTGAACATATGGCATAAACGTCAAGTACATATCCTCTCTATCTCTCGCACAAACGCTTTGGAGTTTTACCAAACCATAATCTTCCAATATGTTTTTGATTTGATCCATCATCGTCCCCAAAGACCATCTAACTTCTTACGCTTAACCTATAATAACTCAACCATTTACAACACCCTGTACTTCCTTTTGTCGCAATCCTTTGATTAACAAAAATGTAAAAAATCAATAGAAAGATTATTGTGACACGAATGATGACTACAAACTTATATACCAATCGCATTTCGTAATTTATCTTGAAAACAAATATAGAATTACTCACTATTAATGGTCCATGTAGATTTTGGCAACTGTCACCTATTACTCATCATCATTTGGTGGTAATGTCATAGCACCATTGACATTCAACACGACGACTATTATGTTTTTTTTTTTCTGTCTTCAAATACCATATTGTACCTTATAATTCATGCACAATAATCTCCGTATAAATGTGAAAATAGTGAAAAATAAACTTTTGTTCCTTATTTCAACCATTTGGGTAAAGGGGAAAATCTCTGGTAAATTTTATATATAAAGATAAGCGTTACAAATACATGATTGTGGAAACCACAAAACTTAACCTATAAAAAAAGACTAAGGCATACACATGAAAATGTCATGTGTATGACAACGAGCAAAACTCGACCTCTATCAACAAAGTTATTTCAACCATTTGAACCATTACTCACTAACAAACTTTCTAATCGAATTTTTAACTCATCAAGAACCTAACAACAGCTTACAAAACATTAAACATCAACAAAATCCTAAGCACATCACATCAATACTATTCAAAATGACACAATCATACATTAACTCTTGTCCTTGATTCACCATCTCATTTAAAACCATCATAAATCGTCAAGAGTAGGTGACCCTAAACTATTAATTTGTCCTTTGACAAATTAATTTAATCCTTTGAAAATTCATAAGTAACATGTCATGCCATCTTTAATCCCTATCACATCACATGCCCTTTTCTTTTTCTTTATAATTAAATAATTTTTATTTTTTTTTAATTTTTATTATTTTTCTACTTTCCACCTCATCCATCCATATCATATGCTCATTCGTTCTGCACTCTTCCATTCTATGCGTGCTCTCAATAACTCATTACAAAACATTGCTACTTTATTCACTTACCAAATCAAGAAACCCTCTCAATTATCAATTACAAAATCCCCAATTTCAAGAAACTCAAAATTCGATCCAAATTCGTGTATGATTTCAAAATTAAGTCACCCATGAGTCGATCTTAACACTCAATTGGAGAAAGTTAACACCTTCTTTGTAAAAAAAACCTGTGTAATGCAGAGACAGAGTAATCGGGTCGTAGACGGGTTGATCCCGGGTTACGGCAAGATCCGGAAACGAGGCTGCTCTTCATCACCATCTTCATCATCTAAATTTCATAATTACCGATTTAAACGTGCGATTATGGTTGGGAAAACACGGGTGGCGAGTGGGTCTAGATCCAGTACTCCGGCGCCGTCGTGGAGGATGACGCCGTCGTCAAAATCCAAACTTGGCGGCGGTGTGGAGTCGCCTAATTACGACGGCGGCGGTGGGAGGTCGAGACCGGTGTCGGCGAGGAAACTGGCGGCGACACTGTGGGAGATGAATGAGATGCCGTCGCCGCAGAACTCGACGGCGATGAAGAGAGAGAAAGAGACGGCGAGGGTTAGAGAGAGAACGAACCGGCCGGTTCATACACCCGGTTCATTTCCTCCTCATTTGTCTGATCCGTCTCATAGTCCTGTTTCTCAGGTGGGTTTTTGACTTTACAGTAATATAAATGCTAAAGTCATGAACTTTATGTGATTATTATATCAGTTCCTAGTTTGTTTTGAAGTTTAAAATTTTGATATCTGGGTATATTTTTTTTAGGTTAGTTATTCCTTATAATAGTAGTATTTTAGATAATCCTCTTTTACCCATAGTTGTTTTTATTATAATTATTTAATAATTACCAGTTAGTCATTTTCAAATCAATTATCAACCATCAATCTTCTAATATAGTATGTTAGAGATAACATTAAATTGTAAGTCATGGGTCACTTTCAGCCCTGTTTAAATATAGAGAATGACCAAATATTTAATTTTTGGGAATTAGGATGCTTGCCCTTATCAAGTGAAACATACAGAATTTTGCATCTAAAAAGCTAGTGATTTTGTGTTTGTATGTGGATGAATAATTTTTTAACTGATTACTAGTTGTTCATGTTCCTATGTTTTTTACGGTCTTTATAGAGGATGGATCGATCTGGAACAGAATCTCATCGTAGGATTTCAACATCTCATAAGCCCAGGATTGAGGATAAGAATGGCGAAGTTTATGATTCTCTTAGCAACATCAGTTTAATGGAGGTGACTACATACATATACATATATATTATATAATATTCCGTTATTGTTTTGGATTTATTGATAGGTATATGGAAATGTATGTGTAAGTATACATCTTGATAATGCAGATTGAAAACCGATCTCGAGCTCAGATTCCTGATGGTTCTGTAAATAGTATAAAGCCACGTTTAAAAGAAGTTAGTAATGCTTTAATGACATCCAAAGAGCTACTAAAGATTATTCACCGAATGTGGGCTCATGACAATCTTCCATCATCTAGCATGTCACTTATCTCAGCCTTACATACTGAGCTAGAACGGGCTCGCCTTCAGGTCAACCAGATCATTAAAGACCAACGTGTTGACCATACTGAAGTCAATTACCTACTAAAATGCTTTGCTGAGGAGAAAGCAATGTGGAAAAGTAAAGAAAGACGAGCAATTGAATCCGTTGCTGGTGAGTTAGAGGTTGAGAAAAAGTTGAGACGAAGATCAGAGAGCTTAAATAAAAAACTGGGGCAAGAATTAGCAGAAACAAAGTCTTCTTTTGCAGAAGTTTTGAAAGAACTTGAAAGTGAGAAACGGGCACGTGAGATTATGGAGCAAGTTTGTGATGAACTAGCTGTTGACATTGGTGAAGATCGGGCTGAAGCCGAAGAACTGAAACGAGAATCGGTTAAAGTTCATGAAGAAGTTGAAAAAGAAAGAGAAATGCTTCAACTTGCTGATAAGTTACGAGAGGAAAGAGTGCAGATGAAATTGGCAGAAGCTAAGCATCAATTTGAAGAAAAAAATGCAGTTGTTGAAAAATTAAGGAGTCAACTCGAAGCGTTTCTTGGAAATGGTAAGAAAAAGGGACGAAAAGATGAAAATTTGATTAATTATTTGAATAAAAGTAATTTTGGTGGGACTCGTTTGATTGAAGAACATGATGATGGTGAAGTTGAGAATGAAGAAGATTCAGGGGAGAGTGATCTTCATTCTATTGAACTAAGTATGGATAACAATAACAAGAGTTTTAAATGGACTCATGGTCATAATGCTCATAAGGATTCATTTGATGATGAAATAAAATGGAAGAATTTAGTCAACGGGAAAACATCAAGAAGAAGTACTTCTTCGATTCAAAGGAACGTTTCAGATGGAAATGAATGGGGAATTCAAGATACTTTTGTCGATATTGAGAAGCAAACTCCAAGAAAAAGTCATGGGGATGACTTGCTGAGATACAAGTCTGTCAAAGGTCTTAGAGACCGAATTTTGACAACTTTGAAGCCACAAATGTCAAGAGATTTTGACAGTTCGGGTCATGGGAGCGGGTCAAAGTCCAGAGGAGAAACCTTCAGTGGTAGACGATCTAAAAAGTGACTTCCAGTTCAACCCGCTTTTGTAGGTCAAGCGTTACTGGTTTTGACCGCCATGGATGATCTTTATTACAGAAGTCAAGAAGATCGAGATGGTAAGACGTTAACTTATTTCCTATTCTTTGTGTTGCTGAACATTCACACAAAAATTTCCCATGAATTTGTAGTATACAAGTGTCAATTTTGTAGAGTTCTGTCAATCTAAGTGATTTTCCCTGTACAAAAACTTATGCTTAACTATAATTATATCATCTTCTTGAAATATTATAATGAAAATTTTGCTTCTATTTGTCTGTTTATATAGGGTAGAATCTGTATGAATGAACATGTTAAGAGTGCAAGTATTAAAGGGTATAAAGAATGTTGGCTGGGTCAAAAGAGTGCATCCTTCAAGATTTGAACTTTGACCAAATTGAAGTTAAAAGATTAATGGAAATTTTGGTGATGGTGGGCTCAAATTTATGATTTATTATTACAAAGATAATACTAATTATCGTCCCTCTGTTAGTTTTAATAATTTAGGCACATGGTGTCAACTCTCTGTCTGACTGTTTACCTTGTGACCTAAGAATCTAATCAAAGGATCAGTACAAATTAAAGTGTCTTGTTTATGATTATTAAATGTGGTCTGTGGGTCATCATCATTTGATTTGTCAATTATCAGTTGGATGATTTAAAAAGTCTAGGCCTTTTGCCTATTATAGTTTTTTTGACATATTTTTAATCATAGTTTATGTGATCAATTTAATAGTAATGAAGCATCTACTTCTAGTGATCTTGAGTTCATCTACATTGGAATTTACAAATGCATAATCGAGATT
The DNA here is from genome assembly GCA_963422505.1 of Pseudognaphalium luteoalbum. Lineage (NCBI taxonomy): Eukaryota > Viridiplantae > Streptophyta > Magnoliopsida > Asterales > Asteraceae > Pseudognaphalium > Pseudognaphalium luteoalbum. Next base: position 21,309,441 of record OY730195.1, on the reverse strand, counting down.
ACGTTACTATATTGTTTTTCATCGAGTACCCGTACATCGTTAATAACCAAACAGATATGTGCTGTATACGTTACTAACGAGTAATCATGACGTTAAAGTTGTTGATTATTCAAGGTTTACTTTAATCTTGTTTAATGTTTCTTGAGGTTCAAGCATTGGTGGGAGGGCACATGGGTTGTGTTTGTGAATCATATGATATAACTTGGGTACCAGGCTGCTAATGTCCAATTAATTTGTCTGGATTCAATTTTGGGTTTTTTGCTAATCAGGGTCTTTATGTATTTGTTAAATTGTTGGGAAAGAAAGACAATGCCATGATTATAATAATGACCCATTTGGTCAACCGAAAACATGATTGTTTATTGTATTTATTCTTAATTATCAACAAGCAGATGTGGTATCTATGGCTTCTCCAGATATATGGATGTTATTTGGAACTTCTGTTTTACTACTATTATTGAACAAAAAGTTGCTAATTTATGGGCATTATTGGAAATGTTATAATGTAGTCAGATAATTAACAAGTGAAAATGGGTCACTAGGTTGATATGTGTCATGATGCAACTTAACAAGCTTTGTTATTCGTAAAATTTGATTAGGAAATTATATAACTACAATATTATTGTAATTGTAATCTTCTTTAAAGTGTATAGATACTTTGGACGATTGGTTAATTTAATTTTTTTTACAAGTTGACTCTTATATGGGCATTATGGCCCATAGCGGTGCTCGTTCAATACATCACAAGGGCGTCACCAATGTGACCCTCACAGTCAGGTTACGTTGGTGGGTCTGGCGAGGTACATGACGTCCATTTTCAATTTTGTTTGCTAAAATTTTTAAATTTCTAAAAGAAACATATAAGTTGCAGTTGGTAAACATGTTTTTGTTTGTTTGAGCTGTAGAAAGATGGTGATAATATGTCGATGATATGACACATGATTTAAGGCTAGCAACCTAAATGGGACGCTTTTAAGGCTATGACCCAATTTTGTCTGATATAATGACTGATGACTCTATAGGACACTTGAGTCAACTTTTGTTGGTTAAGAGTTCTTTATATTTTAATTTCTTTGTTCGCCAAACAATTGTAGATCACAAATTTAAAATTTTCTTCTGTGAAATTTGTTGGATCAAGGTATTAATTTGGGCCACCCTCGTCAGTAACAATAATGCCAATATGTGGAAAATGGACACTATAAACGAGCTCAAAGCCGGAGCCCAGTAGTGTAAGCAATTCCAACACATTAAGCGAAGGCCCACATGGATCAAATTTGATTATTCAATTAGTTTGTGGCTGGAGTGGGGCTTCGACTTTTATCCAAAAGTCATTTCAAGAAGCTCTTGTTTAATGGCTTTTAGGGACTTATGTGTTCGAAAATCATCATTTTTGATGTGCTACCAAACAAGACTTGGAGTGGAACTTATTAAGCCCTCAAAAGCCACGACACGATCGTAGTGAATTTGGTGGGCATAGTTTTTTTTGCCTGTATTTGTATCCCAAAAAAATGAGAAAAAGGAAGATGATGACGATTTTGATGGTCTTAGTCAACCTATAGAAATTTGATTTGATACATATCTTCGTATTGAGATATGATTGCATTCAGTCTAGATCTCACAATATGCCCCCCATGAAATCATGCGTGCGTGACCACTACATGGTCGTGAATGCTATCCCACATGGACTTTTTCTTAATTTCCCAACGGGTATTTGAGTCGTCCCCAAAACAAATGAGTGTGGGTTCAAATATTGCCAAATACAATGTGTATGTATGTGTGAATTATACGTACATATGCGCTAAAAAGTTACCATATTATAGCCTAACTTCCTGTATTATATGAGTGAAAATTTCAACCATGGAACATTTTAATAACTGCAATGAAATCTGAATTCCTACCATCATTTAACAACATATTGCATGAACTCAATTAGGTTATCTAATAAACAGGAAATATAAATGGTCACATAATGCTACCACCAGGAGTCCATGACACATTCCCGGATTTCTACTTGCAAATGGGAGGTGGCCCAACAAATATGGTCCATGATGTTATGTTTGGAGTTTGGACCATTTTTTATTATGAATTTTTGGAAGCCACTATCTGGTTAAGACTCGCGCCCTCACCCATATTAGCCATAACAATAGTCACAAGTTACCACTTGTGACCAACCCCAATTCCATAAACAAAGTCTACCATGATTTCTTATTTTCTTTCTGAATTATATACACCATAAATAATTTTTAATGTGGATCATAATTATACAATATAGTTTCAAAATTATAATGTATGGTCCCTATAAATGTACTATATTTAAGGATAATGATATTCACAACACGAAAGTTGCTTTTACAAGATGAAGTTTGTTACGAGTTGTCTATATATAATACTTCGTATACTATAATAGTTATAATAAAATAAATCTTAGTCTTGACAAAGTACGATCTTGTAGCAACCGACGATGAATATATTATGGATTAAAAAACCATATACTCTGTTACGTAACACAAAAATTATCTATAGAATCTAATAATCCTACCATTCTAAGACTTTTTTGATTTCCCAATTCAATTTATGTAGGTGTATTTATTTTCGTACATGACTCTAGCACTTCGGTTCATGTTTGGAACTCTTTTGGATCCTCTGTTTTCTTATGTAACAACCCTTGAGGAAACACTAAAATATCAATAGATTTTACACTAAATAAATGAGAAGTTAGGTTATAAATAACTAATGAAGCCCTAACATCATTTTTTTACTATTTCTAAGAAACTCTAGATGGCAAAATGGATCCCTACACTTCTGAACCTCACTTTACACGTTCAGCTTTTCATTCATTCAAACACAAAAACATTCTCATATTCTGGTTACTTTATGTTACTTTGACCCCTTAGCTTTCAACTATTTTTTTCTTGTAAAATAATAAACATGATAACAATGCGTTCGGGTGTAAGAATGTTTTTGATGAAACTGAAAGAATAAAAATTTTAAGGAATGTGAATTCTTTTGATTAAAGGAATATTAAGACTTTCAAAAAAGAAATCATTAGCGAATCAAACACCTATGGCCATCGAATTCCATTTTATTTCTGCAAATCAGTAAGCTTGTAACAGCATTATTACTTTTATCAATTGAAGATTTTAATAATGCATTGCCTTTTAACCTTTCCCCCTAGTTATATCGTACATGATAAAACTTAAAACTTATTGGACAAACTAGGAATGGAGTTTGTATAAAGATGATTGAAAATTAAAAGATACCCCATATGTTTCAATTTAATTGTTCATTACGCGATTATACACGGCTTAAGAAAAATTAAATGATTAAACTGTCAACCAATAAAATAAAATTTCATTCTCACGCACCTGGCTAAAGCAATATAATTTCTTGAAATTATAAGTCGATGATTATTTTGAGACACTCAAAAAAAGAAAACGCTGACCATTAACTTGGGACGGGTGGAATAATAGATACATGAATAAATCAGACACTTTCATTGACAAATTGGTACTACAACAAAATAATAATAATTACAAAAATCAATCAATTAAATAAAAAAAAAATTATAGAATCCAACAAACACCTGTGTTGAATAACACGGTATAAGTACTGGCGGTAGTACTACTATACTGTTGTGTTTGGCACATGTAATAATTGCACACTCTTAGATGAACAGTAGGTATAATTCAGAAGGTACATTTCACATTTGGTTAGTTTGAGGATGTTACTGACGTTACCTTTGGTTACACATTTGGTTCCATCTCAATTCTCTATATTTCACTTTTTTCATTCTACTTTAAATCTATCTAGTTTATATTTACATTAGAAATATTATTGTGACAGTGAAAATTGGCATAGAGAAAATATTTAAGTAATGTATCAGATAACGAATGAATTAGGTATAGTTTTATTTCTATATTTTTTGGTTGATTTACCTCCATTAATAATTTGGTGTCGCGGTTCCCTTAAATATGATAAGTACAATAAAACATACGTAGTACAATGTTGCTAGCTTTGCAATACATATATCTCATGGTGGATCTCATATCGTGGTCTTGTCAAACATACCATCAACAAAATGTTAAACTGTACGTCTTATGCAGAAGCCAATAGTAAACTACAATGATGGGAATTAACTATTCGGCGTTTCTAGATGAAATATTTTCGCTCATGATAATAATCAAAATATGATAACTTGTAACATGACGGAGTAGGGGTAAAACCAGTCCTTTGTCAGCCCTCATATACCAGTCGCATGGTTAACATGAGGGAAGTAAATTACGTAACTCGCGGTTAAAGGAGCATAATGATGAGGATTGAACCCGTGACATTAACCTTGATACTGCATGCCTCTCACCACTAGGCTGCCTGGAACTGCGGGGACAATTAACAAGAAAGAATACATAAAAAGGAAAAGTGTACGTACGTACATGTTGTTGACATAACATGTGATCTATAAATCATGTTATTAATATGCATATATGGTGTGAGGGCAGGGATGCATGTGGGTCAGAATAAAGATTGCATTTTTTACAATTTCATATTCATAGTTTGTTTTGGTGGGGAAAGTAAGAAATGCCATTTAAATTAATCTGTGAGACGTGGCTTCTTCCATCGTCTCTCGACTCTTTCATTCTTTAATTTGCTTGTGAATTGTGATCATATGTACCATATATATTTATAATTTTATATATTAACATTAATAACATGTTACGTCTATTTGTTTATTGCAACCAATTGCCTGCCTATTTAAATTTAATTACCAAACATGTGGGTAATGTGGTCGGAATCACCCGTAAAAGACGAGTTTCAAGAAAGATATATATGTCATGTCAGTACCACATCGTAATTTTGTTTACTCATAATTAATTCTCCTCTTACTTTGTTATTTATAGTTTTAGCGTTAAATACATATATGAAATAAAATAAAAAATATTTTTGATGCAATGTGAGCTCGACCACCTCACCAGCGTGGTAGAGCTACCACTCGCACCGAAAAATCCTTTCTCACACTGTAGGCTCTTTAGTCATCATTTTTTAAAAAAGGTTATAATTAAGATCATGTATTACAATCATAATGCATATTGAATTTATTTACAAGTGGGTACACATAGGAAAAAAAAGGTTGCATATAAATCTCTTTCCTGTCTTTCGATCGTATCAATGCATATTACAAAGTCTAATATAGCGGCTTCATAATGCAGAAATATATGCTTATGCTTGTGTATGTATCGATGGTGGTCCATATTTGAAAAACTAACCTTATTCTGCAGGTCCCCTACTTGCCTAATTTACGGTATGTAGCAGGGCATGTTCGTTATCAAGTTCCGTGCAGATAAAATGTGTATAGAATTACGAGTTCTCTTCTTATAGTATTATGTACTAGCATAAGATCAGCTCTATGCAACGGAGTTTAGTACTTCAACGTGTTCGAATTATGCGTGATTGTGAGTTGGTAACATTCATTTGTGCTTACGTAGAGTTTGTGATTCGGGATACAGTAAATTAAGAGTGAAAAGTATGTGAAAATGATGGATTATATTGTAAAATGAGAATGACGATTAGACAATTACGAGTATGTATGATAATGTTGAGTCTTAATTTTAAGAATTACTATAAATTAACTATCAAGATGCTTTGTATATTAGTATAAACAGATGTATTAGCAATTGTTTACTCCTAATTATGCTTTTGACAGTTCACACACCTAAACCGGATTTTATATTATCCGGTTCGACTAAGATTAATATGATTGTACTCCTAGATTGATATATTTCCTTAATTATATGATACTACATATGTTTAAGTAAGAGACACACATGATTCGACATTTCAACTAGTATATTTTTGTCGTATGATTGTCTAGTTACATTTTCATGATGCATGCATTTGGCCGTAATCACGATATAAAAAATCCTCTTTAAGATCCACTTAATTAAAAACATGATACAAAATCGATCATAACTGTCATGTTAATTATTTTTTAAATAGTCTTGTTTGATTCTAATTAATCCGTAAACATATAACCGTACTCCCACCTTCATCCAACTAATTATATTCCACCAGTCTAAATCATACTTTTGCATCTTCGAACTTAATTGGGAAACGGGCGATTTATTTAGAGTAGTTCACCGAATAACACACACACTGAAAGGAATATATCTCGATATATATAAACTTAATAAGTGTAGTTTGAGTTCAGATTCAAATTTTTTTATTTATTATATTTATATAAGGTGCTTTATAAGTCCTTGTATCATTTCAACGGTACGATGTGTAGATGCGTATCTACATTTGGATTATGATGCAATGTTTGTAGTCTACTCTATGGCATTGTTTCTTTAAAATAATATGATGATTATATCGATCTATTAGTAATTAATTATTAACTACATTCGAGTTTTAAACTAAGTTCTAAAATCACATATTAGTCCATTTAATCACTACATCCGTGAATACTTAATTTTTTTAAAAAAGGAACGTAAGTATTTCAAGTGTTTTGTCTAATTAGAGAGGGGGGAAATGTTTATTAATTTATAATCGTTTGGTTTTTTGACAATAAATTATACCGCCATAACCAATGGGTCATTGGTCTAGCGGTATGAGAGAGACTTCTTAACTAAGAGGTTGGGGGTTAAAGATTTACTTGAGTCAATGAGTGTATATATTTGTGAATTTTGTGATTGTATATATATAATACTACATTCGTCCCAAAATTATAATCCATCTTTCCTTTTTGGGATGTCCTAAAATAATTGTTCACTTCATATTTCAACCAATAAGAAGAGAGTTTAGTGGGTGTAAATTCTATTTGAGTGGTTAAAAACTGTCGTGGTTCCACTTTTATTAAATTGTATGCTTTTGTTGGTGGACAATAATTTTGAGACGGATGGAGTATATGATTTAGGTTGTAAGATCGCCTCTATTAAATAAAATTATACCGCCGTAGAAAAAACGTCGTCTTGCATCGTATGAATATTTTTCTAATGTCTATATGATGATCATGATCGGACACAACGCGGGGATAGCATAGGCAGCTATCCTTACAAGAATTTATAAATGACCTAAAACGATTATTTTTTAAGGTATCAATGAAATTTTAAAATTTCACTTTCACAAAACTATAAAAGAAAAGAATATATATTTTTACCCCAACTCGTTGAATTTTCTGGCTCCAACCCTAATGATGATAATAATACTAATCATAGCACATAAATTGATTATATTTATATTATAGCAATCTAGTTGACATTATTAATTAATTAAGTTATTACATTATTTGGCTTAGTTCGAAGTCATTTGCCGGTAGCTCAAATTTCATTGACCGGCACTACGTATATATTAAATTATTAATTATTAATGTAAGCATTTCCTTACATTTTGTCACTATATATAAATGAGCTGTAATATTTATCGTCGAATATCATTAGCAACTATTTTAAAATTAGATCGCTAGGTTCGTCTTGTTTATCATATCGATCTGTGTTTAGTGGTCATTTGTACCGTATTACACGAGAGATCTTAATCAAGTTCCATATATTTTTATTAACTAACTATTTTTATTCATCTTTCTATAAACTTGTGTTTAAGACGTTAAGTGTATAATCATATACAGAGTAATATAATACTCTCTAAGAAACTGTAGAAGAATAACCGTTCGCGAACAAGTATAATTACATATGCATATAAATTTATTGTCATATGCTCCGTATATCTTTGACCAATTAAAGTTTGATTTATAGTGATCATGAGAGTTTGAAGTATTTATAGGGTAAACATAAGGGTTTAGTTTCTGGGAATGTACCAAACTTTGATCAAATGTCTATTGTATGTACACAACTTACATTTGCTAATTTTAATGTATCCAACTTTCAAAAATGATGTTTTGATGTATTTTGATGACGTGTCATCCGTATAGCGTGCCACGTGGCATATGGAGAGAGTGACACGTCATCAAAATACATCAAAACATCATTTTTGAAAGTTGGATGCATTAAATTTAGCAAATGTAAGTTGGGTACACACAATAGACATTTGGTCAAAGTTTGGTACATTCTCAGACACTAACCCCTAAACATAAAGAGTTAATGAAGACTATATTGAAGATTACTCCATCCTCCCAATATTATTTGTTCATCCTCCCATTCTGAAGTAGAGGGACCACTTATGTAAATTGTTGAAACTGCATCCTCCCATTTCTTTATGTCATCCTCCCATTTATACTAGTTTAGTATAGTTATGTAATTAGTGGTTAAGTGAAGGAGTAAAAGTGTAAATATCTAGTTAGAGGCGGTTAGTAGTTTTATTCATGTATATAACTCAATTTTAAGCGTACTTTGTAAGCTAATGCAATAATAATCAAATTCCCAAATTCTCTTGTTGCGTTCATATGGTATCAGAGCAAAACGCTCGGATAATTCTACGTTCGTACGTTCTCTAATTTGCTTAAATTCGTACTCTGTAGTAGTAATTTGATCGATTGATCGGTGCGGATTTGCGATTGGAAAATTAGGGTTCTTGTTTGTGCGATTACCTATTTTACTGTTTTGATTTCTTATTTCATCCAAATTATGGCGATTCCTAACCCTAATAGTGCACCTAAATCTGGAAATCAAACTAATGGATCGAGTTCGTTGAATTCGATTCATGATCCTCTCTACATAGGTAGTTCCGATCATCCAGGAATGGTACTGACAAATACTCCTTTTAATGGTACTAACTTTCATGGCTGGAGTAGAACTATTAAAATGGCTTTAGGTGCAAAGATGAAATTAGGTTTTATCAATGACACATGTGTTAAACTTGTGAATGAAGGAGAAAACCTAGAATAGTGGATTAGATGTGATTACATGGTCACATGTTGGATACTAAATTCCATGACTGCTGAGTTATCTAATGCATTTCTATATGCACAATCAGCTTCTGAACTTTGGAAAGAAATAACAGAAAGGTATGGGCAAACTAATGGTCCTCTCATATATCATTTGCAAAGGGAGTTAAGTAATGTTAGTCAGGGAAGTCTGACAATTGCTGCTTATTTCAACAAACTTAAGAAATGTTGGGATGAATTACACAACCTGAATGGTATTCCTGTGTGTACTTGTGGAAAGATGCAAGAATGTGCATGTGGACTTGTAGATAAGTTCTTGGAAATAGAAAATAGATCTAAGCTTGTTCAATTTCTGATGAAGCTTACTGATGAGTATGAGTCGGTGAGAAATCAAATACTCTCAATGGATCCTTTGCCTAATGTTAATAAGGCTTACTACATAGTTCAGCAGATTGAGAAGCAAAAAGAAGTGACTAACCATGTGGCTGATCCCATGGCCTTCTTTGCAAATATAAATCAAGGCAAATCTGGTTATAATACAAAAAAGGACATTAGAGATAACAAATATGATGTTAAGCAGGACACAAGAAGGCATTGCACCTATTATGGTCAAGATGGGCATATTACACAACAGTGTTTTGAGAAGATTGGGTACCCAGACTGGTATAAAGGGAAAAAGAATAAGAAGGTGAATAAGGTTGTTGCTCATGTAAGTACAGATTATGGTAAGGATACACCTTTTGATTTGAACTATGAGAATGAAGTGTGCAATGGTCAAAGTGGTCAAGGAGTAGATCAGCAGTTAGTTGCAGCTATGTGTCAAGAGATGATGAGAATGTTTCAAGGAAAGATACCTGCACCAGATAATAGCAATTCTGCTGGAACTTCTATGCATCATGCAGGTATATCATCTTATGTTAGGTCCTTTGCTTTATCATCACAAAGTAATGGTTTAAGTATTCATGATTGGATAATAGATACAGGTGCTTCTGATCATATGTGTCCTCATAAAAGTTTATTCAAATCAATCACCACACTTAATATTCCTACTATAGTACATTTACCAGATGGTACTTCTAAAACAATGACTGTTGCTGGTCAAATTCAGTTAACAAGTTCACTTGTTCTCATTGATGTTCTTTATGTTCCAGAGTTTAAATTCAATCTCTTGTCAGTTGGGAAGCTTCTCATCACACAAAACCTTTTTGCTCAGTTTTTCCCTTCATTCTGTGTGTTTCAGGACCTTTCAACTAAAAAGGTCAAGGCAATTGGAAAGGCCTCAAGGTGCCTTTATACTTGCAGCTCTTTACCTGGAAACAATGCTTCTATTTCTGTTCCTTCAATAAACATTTTTTATTTTAATAAGATGTCAGCCTACATTAATTTTGTTTTGCCTAAAAAGGTTGTAAACTTGAATACTATGCATGCTAGGCTTGGTCATGTCTCTTTGTCTAAACTCATGCATATTGATGCTTGTAAACAATTCAATGCTTCTTATTTCACTTGTGAAAGTTGTATGCTTGCAAAATTTCATAAGTTACCTTTTCCCAGAAGTATTACTACTTCTTCTTGTCTTTTTGAACTCATTTATGTAGACTTGTGGAGACCATATAAAGCACCTGCTCTAAACGGGGCACATTATTTCTATACTATTGTTGATGATAAAAGCAGAGCAACATGGACCTATTTGGTTCACCCAAAAGACCAAATTTTTTCAATTTTATCCCAATTCCTTAACTACATTGCCAATCATTTTGATGCTAAACCCAAGTATGTTAGATCAGACAATGGGACTGAAATAAGCAATCAAAAGATGTTAGCTTATTTTCACTCCAAAGGATTTGTTCATCAAAGGTCCATGATTTACACACCTCAACAAAATGGTATGGTGGAAAGAAAGCATCGACACCTTTTAGAAAGTGCTAGAGCCCTGAAATTACATGCTAATTTGTCCAATGAGTTCTGGGGTGATTGTATTCTTGCAGCCACATTTCTTATTAATAAGATGCCCATGAAGATCTTAAGTTGGAAATCTCTTTATGAGGTTCTCTACGGTACAGTTCCCGATTATAGTGCTCTTAAGATCATAGGTTGTCTTTATTATGCTGCAAATACTTCATTATCCAAAGATAAATTTGCTGCCAAAAGTGTCAAATGTGTGTTGTTGGGATATTCACCAGGTCAGAAGGGTTATAAATTGTACAACTTGCAGACCAAAATAATATTCTATAGTAGGGATGTGGTGTTTGAAGAAAATGTATTTCCTTTCAAAAATTGTCAACCTAATAATTCTTCGTTTCCTCCTTCTGCCACAATATTTCCTACTGAATTCACTCATGTTCATGATGATCTTCTACCTGGTGATTCTGCTCCTTCTACTAGTTCCATTCCTTCTACTAGTTGTGCACCAGTACCTGATACTTCTCCATCTATTCCTCTAAGAAGATCAAGCAGGAAAATTGGTCCTCCAACATGGTTACAAGATTTTGTGGTTTCCAAGTCTTCTGCTAACCATGTTACTCATCAACCTACTTATCCTTTGTTTAGTGACAAGGATTTTTAGAATATTCCTTCTGCTCATGTAGCTTTCTTGGCTAATGTTTTCAACACAACGGAACCTTCATCTTATTCTCAAGCTTGTACACATGATGGTTGGGTTGAGGCAATGAATGCACAACTATTAGCTTTGGAGAAAAATAATACTTGGAAATTGACAACTCTTCCCGAGGGACATAAACCAATTAACTTCAAATGGGTTTACAAAACCAAATTTAAACCTGATGGAACAATTGACAGACTTAAGGCAAGATTGGTTGTCAAAGGCTATAACCAACAAGTAGGTCAGGATTACAAACATACATTTTCACCAGTTGCTAAATTAGCTACTGTGAGAGTCCTTATTGCCTTACCTACTGCACAGGGTTGGCCACTTCACCAGTTAGATGTTAACAATGCATTTTTGCATGGCTTTCTTGATGAAGAAATTTACATGGTGCCACCAGAAGGTTATTCTAAAGCTCAACCAGGTCAGGTTTGCAAACTCACTAAATTTTTATATGGATTAAAACAAGCTTCACGCCAATGGAATCAAGAATTAACCAAATTTTTATGTAGTTTGGGCTTCATTCAATCTAAGAATGATTATTCTTTATTTGTCAAACATCAAGATTCTAAGTTTACTGCTCTGTTGGTATATGTTGATGACATATTGGTTACTGGGAATTGTCTCTCTGAGATTAATGCTACTAAACAAGCTTTAGACACTCAGTTCACTATCAAGGATATTGGTCTAGCCAAATATTTTTTTGGTTATTGAAGTGTGTAGAACTGCGGCTGGCACTCATCTGAACCAGAGGAAATATATCCTTGATTTACTCAAGGATTCTGGATTAACTGCTTGTAAACCTACTTCTTCTCCTTTGCCCACTCATTTACAGTTATCTATTGACAAAGGCATCCCTTTGCCTGATTCTTGTGTCTATAGAAGGCTTGTTGGTAGGCTCTTATACTTGACAATGACTAGACCTGGTATCTCCTTTGCTGTTCAACATCTTAGTCAGTTTGTATCTGCTCCAAAAGACACGCATATGCAAGCTGCTACTCATCTACTTAGAAATCTAAAGGGCACAGTCTCAAAAGGTCTTTTTTACCCAGTTCAATCTCGGTTCCCGTACACCAAAGTTATAGAAAGGTCATCGGTGTATACATTCTGAGCAATTGAAGGTAACCGGTTTCACTGATGCGGACTGGGGTTCTTGCCTCATGACCAGGCATTCTCTCACTGGCTATTGCATCTTCTTGGGTCATGATTTAGTTAGTTGGAAAACCAAAAAGCAAGCCACTGTGTCTCGTTCATCTACTGAAGCAGAATACAGAAGTATGGCTGCTAGTGCTTGTGAACTTTTGTGGCTTAGTTACCTTCTTACTGATTTGCATGTCAAAGTTCAAACCCCAATCATACTCTTCTGCGATAATATATCTGCCCAAATGCTAGCTGCTAATCAATGTTTTAATGATCGTTCTAAGAATTTGGAGATTGCTTGTCATTTTATACGTGATAAAGTTCAAGATGGCTTCTTGCAAACTGCTCATATTCCATCACAGTTTCAATTAGCTGATCTTATGACAAAGGCTCTCAATCGTATTCAACACTCTACTCTTGCTTCCAAGTTGGGTGTCACTGAACCTCCACCTTGAGGGGGGAATGAAGACTATATTGAAGATTACTCCATCCTCCCAATATTATTTGTACATCCTCCCATTCTGAAGTAGAGGGACCACTTGTGTAAATTGTTGAAACTGCATCCTCCCATTTATTTATGTCATCCTCCCATTTATACTAGTTTAGTATAGTTATGTAATTAGTGGTTAAGTGAAGGAGTAAAAGTGTAAATATCTAGTTAGAGGCGGTTAGTAGTTTTATTCATGTATATAACTCAATTTTAAGCGTACTTTGTAAGCTAATGCAATAATAATCAAATTTCCCAAATTCTCTTGCTGCGTTCATAATTAAACACTAGTCGACAAAGGTGTTATATCAAAAAAATTATTAAGCGATTATGATTGTGAAATTTTTTATCATTCAGCCCATAAATAGAGAGCAATTAACGAGCTGGAAAAGGTCATGGTTATGAGAATTGTTTGGTTAAGAAAATTAAAGAGATGCAAAAATAAGTTGTTCAAGAAGATACTTGAATGAAGAAAGGATATACACAATTAAAGATCAAAATGTCAAACTATGAATGACAACGTACAACATAATGGGATCATCAACGTATAGAGTTTATAAAAGGGTAGATTGACACTCTAACGCCCCTTCACGCATGAATGAGATAGATAAATTGTGTAACGGTTTAACGCACAATTAAAGAGACACGGGGATATGATTTGAACCCGTGACCCCGGCCCAAATCTATGTTACATGTCTCTCAGTGTTAGGCTACCATCGTTGACACACCTACAAAGTTTTTATATATCCGTACAATTCCATGTAATTTAACTCAAATATCGGGATTATAACAACAACATGCAATGGTATTATGTTGGATCAATAATAATAAGCATATATATGTTTTCGCGACTAAACATACGACCACAAGTTAACATTAAATAATTTCAATGTTAGAGATATAGTAACTTTTAGATAGATTTCTCTATAGTAATTATATAAACGTATGTTACATGAATGAACTGAGCTTGCATGTTAGGGGACATATATAGATGCTTTTTTATGTATATATGAGTATGACATAGGAGACAGGGTAGATTAATTTAGTTTATTTGACAGAAACCAACAAATTCTATAAACGATATGATTCCCAACAAAACTCATAAATAAGAGCCAACTTCCAACATTTGAGAGAGAGGGTGCCTGAATCTACCTGGAATTGAAGGTAGTTTTTGTCTCTAACTCATTACACATATAACTAAATTAAACACACGAATCTATCTCTAAATGACATCTATCTATGCATGCATGCATGTACATATGGATATAAATATACATGTAGTTAGTTCTGATACATGTTCAATTATACATAAATTTACATCAAAATTCTCTTCACTTTCCTCTCATATGTCTTAATTGTGAATCATTAAAGTGAAAGTAAACGTACAATAGTAACAAAAAAATGGTCGAAATATGCATCATACGCAATTCTCCTAAAACAAATATGAGCCTGTTTTTTAAGGTACGACTGCTCAAAGCTGCGACTCGTGATTCTTTTACCCGACCCACAACTCGTAAAAACGATCCAATGACCCATTAAATAATTAATCAAATTAGTTTTATGTTTCAAAAAATAAAACCATCAACATTAATTTTGTCTTTATTTTAAAAAGTGCTATTATTTGACCATTGATCATCGATCTATTCATATAGAAGTAGAATATAGATGCAATAATTTTATAAGTTGATATAATAGAGAGTGAGAGAGGTGGCGAGTTGGAGGTGGGGGTCCAAGATTGAAGTATATGAGGAGAGGATTGAAACACGAAAGCAAGAAATGCAACATTCAATTCAATTCAATACATATATATTATCCAATCACTCTGCTTATTAGTTATGGGAAATGAAAGCGATCATCATCCATCGCATTTATTTTAATTTTATATATCTTAATTATTTTATTTTATTCATATATATTTTTCACTTTTTGTGCTCATAATCATTGATATGGTTCACTTATTTGCTGCATCATCATCAGAGTCACATTATATAAAACCTAAAAATGGTCAAGCATATGCAAATACTCAGCTTGGTTGTCATGCACGTGCCATAATTACCCCTGAGGATATTTTTCAGTCAAAATTTACAAATGTACCCCCATTAAGATATTATAGATGGTCGTGGTGAATGGAAGATGGTCGACATTCATTTCACGATAAGAATTAATGAACATGATATGATTGATTATTTGTTTTATCCGTTCAGAGTTTAATTCGGAGTAGTTAGATGCGTCTCTGATGAGTAATATGGACGATATCACTGGTCCGTATCATATTTCAATGGTATGCGTCTGCTCTACTTGCAAGGTGCATCAACTCCGGATCGTGATAAATCACCAGTTCACAAATCATCTAGATATAATGAGAAACCGATTCGAACCGCTTATATATAGGTCACACATTTGAAATCTAAACGTTTAAAAAAATAGTTTCAAAGTACGGAGTAATTTTTATAAAATTTATACAACATTTTAACCATTTAAAAAAATACTTGTTTTATAATATGTAACTTTGTAATCCAAAAAAAGTTAAAAAAAAAAAATAAAAAAAATCGCTATTCATTTAATTGTTAGGTTAGTTAGATCACTTCCAACCAGTGATTAAAACAGAGTGTTTAGTTTGTGACAACTTAGCGTTACATCTACACTTTCCTAAACTGACTAAAAACTAACTAAACATTACCAACTCGAACTGATCACTACAATCTTATGGGACTCATATTTACCAGTATATATGAACCTATACACTAAACTAAAATAAAAGATAATACTTTTCAATGCTTCCAGCCCAACCTAGCTACCTTCACCACTTGCTCCCTCGCGAAACTGAAGATCCACCTTGTCAGTTGCTTGTCACTTTTGTGGTGCCAATGGCGTTAGTAAAATGTCCGACACTTTGCAAAGTCACCTTATATTGAATCCTACTAAATATAAAAGTTTTTGGTTTGTAATAGTGTTAAGTAATTCGATAGTGTAAAAGTAAAACTAACATGAGTAGTTTGTATGGAGGTGGTTTATGATGTATGGATGGTGTTTCGTACATCACCAAAAATTCTCCGTACATTACTAAATATGTACAATATTGTAATCCACAATTACTGATGGTCATTTTTTTTGGTGGTATACAAATTACTGCTCTCTGTCTCAAAATATGGAAGTGGAGGAGAAAAGACAGGTGACCCCTCATGAAGGAGCTGAGCAATGAGGTTCAGAAAGGCATGGCAGGCACCAGACATGTTACAAACGTACACAGACATGTAGTGGTGGTAGTAGTACACTAGTACCGTAAGTGTAGAGATATATTAATAATGATGATATCTGATGGTTGTTAAAAATGGCCAATCACTGGAATTCAGGGAAAATCCAATAGCCTGGGACCAAAATCAACCAACCCCTATTTTACAGGGGGTGGGGGTACTGTGTGCAGTGTGCACCCTGGCCCCATTTTCTAACCTTTTCTATCATCATCCAACACTCAACGTGCCCTCCCTTTTTAACTTGCCAATGTTACTTATGCTTCATTCACTTGCCAAACTTACGACATCAAACGGAACCACATGTAAAATAAGGTTGGAAGGAAAAAAATATATACATTGTACTCCGTAGTAGATAATGTTGATGCAAGGGCGCAACGGCAGTAGAAGCTAAATACGACAGTGCCGTCTTGCAAGAGCAACATCGCCACGAATGTATTGTCCGCTTTGGAACAGTCGAGCCACCAGCGACTCAACTGCCTTCAAGGATTTAAAATGCGTCTTGTGAAGAAGTGGTATGCACCCTCTTATAAGGAAGACAACAATTCCACCTCCAACCAATGTGGGACAAGATGGGGTAGGAGAAGGTTAACCCAACAGATAAAGGAATCAATCAGTAAACGTGTAAAATCTACATATCGTTTGCAGCTATATACTCGATTAATAAGTGTTATTCAGTTTCGAGATCTTCTTCATAGAGGGGGCTCTAGCAGAAGATCAACTCTAGTCGATAACTTTTTATTGATCAATCTTAGATACCACATATATACTACTATAGTATGAAGGTTGAGAAATATTTCTTAAGCGTCTACATTTACATTTTACTTGGTTAAAATAAAATGTTCTTATCAAAAATAGACACACTAATAACATTACAATTTTACACTTACATTTTTGGGTTAAATATCTGGAAATGCATCTAACTTGTCCCTAATGTCTATTGTATGTATCATACTTACGGGATGTGTATTTAATGCATCCAACTTTAAAAAACGATTTATTGTATGTATTTTGACGATGTATCGGCCGTTTATGATGCCACTTGACATCCTTAGAAGATGACACGTCATCAAAATAAATACAATAAATCATTTTTGAAAGTTGGATGCATTAAATACACCTCTCGTAAGTATGATACATACAATAGACATTCGGGACAAGTTGAATGCATTTCCAGGTACTTAACCCTACATTTTTTTACAAAAGTTTACGCCTAAAGTGACAGGGTAAAAATGATTTGACACAAAATGTGAAATCTTTGTAATTTACTTAAAACTCGTGAAAATTATATATGAGATATTTATTTAGGGACGTATATTAGTTTTCACAAGATATTTTTTTGAAAGGCAAGTTTCGATCACAAGATAATGTTTCCATTAAAGAATTGGAATAATAACAACTAAAAACGTATAAGATGAGGTCATTGATTTTGTACGATCTCTAACAGACAATTGTCCACGCACACATATTGACAAATGTTATATATCAACAAGTAGTATATAAGAAATATTTCCAAGCATATAATTGTACCTATGTTTAAATACTTACACTATTGAATGGGTTACCGACTAATATATGGTTGATTTAAATATATTTTTTAACTATAGTATTAACATCATCTTTGATGTGTCACATATACACGAAAATCAGGCAAAACGTCGTATTTACATTAATTTGAAGGGTTAAGTATTTGAAAATGCATCCAACTTATCCCGAATGTCTATTGTATGTATCATACTTACGGGAGTTGTATTTAATGCATCCAAATTTCAAAAATGGTTTATTGTATGTATTTTGATGATGTGTTGTCCGTGTAAAATGCCACATGGCATCCTTAGAAGATGACACATCATCAAAATACATACAATAAACAGTCTTTGAGAGTTTGATGCATTAAATACACCTCCCTTAAGTATGATACATACAATAGACATTCAGAACAAGTTGCATGCATTTCCAGATACTTAACCCTAATCTAAAATATCTTCCCTTTCTAAAAGGGATATCGCTCCAAAGTGACATTTTAATGCTAGTTGGTTTTGAATTTGACACATCCTTTGAAGGAACTTAAGTCCTTAACCACAAAGCTACGTCTTTAGAGTTTGCTCAACATCTAGTTGAAACTAGAAATTGATGTTGATTTGTAATAATAATCTCCTAGCTAGGTCAAAATGGGCAGATTCCGGTCCCATTCCTAATTATGATTGAATTTCTTTCGATGCCATTGCCATATATAGGGGGCATCTATCTATAAATAGTATAACCAAGATGTGTAATTAGTGTTAGCAAAGCCCCAAAAGTTAATTTATTAGGATATGGTCACAATTATTGTTGTAAATAATTATGGATTTCACTAAGAATTGCCCTTAAAGTATTGGATAAGGCTACTAAATCTAGTCACAATGCTTTTAATGAATAATGACTTAGCATAGATATAAGGCATGTATTCTATAAATAACAACCATCATGATATTTACTTGATATGTTTTATGAATATCGTAATTTTGTGTTTATTAAAAAGTTAAAAGACAATTATAATAAACTTAGACAATGCTCTAAGAGCATTGTCATCGGGGTTATCACTTGTAAATCGGTTATCAACCAATTTGCATTTTGGTTCCATCCATTCAATCACTTCCTGATCATTGGTTTGATAATCAGATACCTGATTGTAAATCGGTTAAATGTCTATCAGCGTGCCTTTTTTTGTTTAGTATATAAAAATAGTGGTATTGGGTTTAGAAAAATGAAGTGGTTAGTCATTGATGGCAGTGGGTAATCAGATGTGAATCATTTAGTGGAATGTTGATGTGGTGCTGAGGTGACAGAAGTGATTTGGAAGTGATTTGAAAACGGATGGGAGTGATCTAAGGGCACTTATTATCAAAATTCAATAATTAATCTTAAGATTCATGATATGAGTGTGAGAGTGTCTTCTTCTTCTTCTTCTTCTTCTTCTTCTTCTTCTTCTTCTTCTTCTTCTTCTTCTTCTTCTTCTTCTTCTTCTTCTTCTTCTTCTTCTTCTTCTTCAAATTAAAAAAGGCTCAAGATTCTCAAACTTGATTGTTAGCTTCTTAGATTATGAGTTATGACTAGTTAAAAACATTAAACCACTCTCAACTTGAGCTTTACACCGTTTTTTGCTTTCTCAGAATGACACCATATATAAACAACGGGTGTCAATGAATGGATATGGATTAAATCTTGATCCAAACCACTAACGATCCAACTATGAGTGTGAGAGTGTTCGCTTCATCTTCTTTTTTTAAAAAAAAATAGTAGGCTCAAGATTCTAGAACTTGATTGTTAGCTTATTAGCTTATGAATAGTTAAAAACATTAAACCACTCTCGACTAGAGCTTTTCACCGTTTTTTGCTTTCTTAGAATGACACCATATATAAACAACGGGTGTCAATGAATGGATATGGATTGGATCTTGATCCAAACCACTAACGATCCAACTCAAATGAATTTTGATCTGATCCATGATCCAACTAGCTAGGTGGATCATGATCCAATCAATAAAGTGATCGGATCGATCCATCAATTTTTTTTCTTATCTAATTGAAAATTTTAAACTAAAAAGTATGTAGACATTTTACTCTTGAAATATAACTTTGTACGGAATGACGAAAACATGCAGTTAGCATATTTGAAATCAACAATAATAGTACTCCGTATAATTAATAGCTACTGATTTCCATTAAAATACTACATGATTTTTGAAGCTAACAACAAAACCAAAACTTCCATTATATCACTACATCGGTAGTTCTAATTCACGGTAGTACACAAAGATATATATGTTTCACTACGCAGCAAAATAAGTAAAAAGACGATAAACACATTATCATTGAACATAGTCACATAGATGCACAATAAATATCAGAAGGGAAGGCCAATAACATTGAAACGAGATGCACAAAGAAACTATTGCGGTGAAAGAAGCGAGAAAACGAACGACAAGCTATCGTACTCTGTTAACCTCTAACTAAACATAATAACCAAAACAAACAAAAGCGCACCGTTCCGTGTTAACGAAACATAATGACTAACTACAATGGAACACGCAACACAGACGACGAAAAGTTGACCAACGGTGTCGACGACAGGTCAATGGTATTGATCTCTTATGTAAATACAAACATAAAGTACAAGCCGATTTAACTCATGGATCGCCAACGTATTCTCCACTTTATTCCGAGATCATCAATCAACCGATTTTATTATCAGGATCACCAACAAACTGTAGAAAAATGAATTTCTTTGTAATTTTTATTGGCGATCTTAACTCCGTACTAAAAATATGTTGGCGATCTCCAACCCGTAGGTAGAAGTACATTAGTAACTTCGACACGAAATTAACAAGTACGCTAGTGATCTTGGTAATAAAACCGGTCGATTGATGATCTCGGAACAAAAGGGAGAGTTCGTTGGCAATTCGTGAGCTAAACCCTTGAATTTAATAGTATATTAATTTGATGTTTATAGTTAAACTCACAAATGATTACAATCTTCTTATTATTGGAATAGTGTTTAAGATCATAACTAATTGGTAAGAATATTATTAAGAGTGGAGTCATTTTTGGGTTGCCCTCAATGACAGTAAGAGAAATAAATAGAGAGATAATATTAATTGGAATTAATATTATAATTAGTTTATTAATTGAATATTAATTTAAACTAAATGAAGATTCTGGAAAGTAGATTCAACCGCCGGCTGAAAGGTTTAGCCGGTGGCCAAAGTCCGTTCTGGGGTAAGGCGGTGTGATATCGCGTAAAAAGTCATGTTTTTACTACCGATATCTCTCTTATTCTGGACCGATTCTTGGCATTTTAAACTCAAAAACAGTACAAATCGGTGATATTATGCCAAGATGGTCAAAACAAGGCTGCACGACAAAAATCAAGCAAAACGGATGAAAAACGAAGATTCCACGCACGTTTGAAGATTCAAGGAATCAAAACAAGATTTCAAGACAAAAGTGCCCATCATCAACATCCATCTCATCCAAGATGTTCGTTTTCAAATTACGAATCCAACAGAAGAAGAATCAATAAAAACGGATAAAGAATGAAGATTATACGCCCGCTGGAAGATTCAAATGATTCGTACGCAAAATCTGGAGATAGGAGACATAATTTTGTGATATCTTTTCATCAAAGTCTTCTTTTTTGAATTACGAATCCAACGCAAAATAATCAACGCAAACGGACGCATAACGAAGAAGATACGCGCGAATTAAGCAACGCAGCGAAAGACGACGGACTGGGGCGGGTGGCAGCCAGCCGCCGCCGGCCAGCCACCAGCCGCCGCCGGCCTGATGGTGGGCGGCGCCGCCCCCCTCCCCCATCTCGTTTCCGCTTTTTGGTACTTGCGTGTACCCGATGTGCCACCTTTCCATGCTTTTTCGTACCCGGTGCGCCACCTTTCCATGCTTTTTCGTACCCGGTGCACCACATTTCACTCTTTTTCTAATGTGAGCCTAGGAATGCTAACGTGGGCCACTTTTCACCTATAAATAGCAGCCCTTAGACCTCATTTGAAGACACACTCTAATACACTCACACATTCTTACACCCATACACACTCCTTTTCCATTTCCACTTTCTCACTCTAGAAATTCTCTTATCCTATAGTCTAGAATTATTGTATTTAATCTACGGATTAGTATAGAGGCTAGAACGAACGTTAGGAGGTTTGAAGATTCATCTTTGTACGTGTAAACGAGTTGTCAATCATAATAATACGCTACTGCGCATTTATTTCCGGGTGATATCTAAACCTTTATCATACTTGCTTTATTCCATATTTTAATTATGTGTTATTGCTTGGTATGTGATATATTTGTTGCCATGAATTGCGAGTAGTTTATTATTGTGATTGTTGATGATATAGATAATTATAAGTAAGGATGACATTATATAATTAATGTACGACAATCGTAAAGAGATATGACGGCCCCTATTCGACTGTTTATCTGATATAGTACTGAAAACGCTTTAAGGCGAAGTACAAATGTATGGAAGTCGGTAAACGACCGATGGTAGTTATATCTCTGGAATCAGCTCTGGTTTAATAGTTGGAATTCCGAAAGGGTAATACAACTTCATAACTAACTGGTATATCCTACGAAAGTCAAAACACTATAAAATGATGTTCGTAAAATACGTTCAGATAAAATAGAAATTAGTAACCCTTGTAGCGTTAAGACTTTATGAATTCAAGTTTAATTTATGGATTACCCTTTATGGATATCCACGTGACTGCAACCTAGTAATTAGGACCTGATCAACCTTA
Organism: Pseudognaphalium luteoalbum; assembly: GCA_963422505.1. Taxonomy (NCBI): domain Eukaryota; kingdom Viridiplantae; phylum Streptophyta; class Magnoliopsida; order Asterales; family Asteraceae; genus Pseudognaphalium; species Pseudognaphalium luteoalbum. The sequence continues at coordinate 21,286,829 of OY730195.1, read as the reverse complement.
ATTATGGTAAGTAGTTATCTGTGCCAATGACATGCAATAAGTAAGACACATTGAAACCACTCGTTGTATATATTAGGTTTACATTTCTGCACTGCTTTACATTTAGTTAGATAGAGTGTCACTTTCACTGTCAATTACTCTTGACTGCATGTTGATGTGAGAAACCGTGGAACTACTACGTAAAGTACATTGTCTATCATTGAAAGGCATGGTCCGCATATGAAACACGTTTTAACAAACTGCGAATAATCCGGGGATGTATAACTGTTTGAAAAGGAGAAATTTGAATCATAAGTCGAAGTAACTAGAGCTTAAATGAATGATAACAGGACTTCGGAATAAGAGTAAAGTCATAATGACCTAGAACACCAAGTCTTACAAAATCGGTGGTCTAGGCTTACGAAGTTATTAATTTATGTCCTAATCGAGCAGTAAACTATTTTTAGGAGTTAAGAAAGGTCGGACCTAGGATACGATACGCTACTGATTCATGAACCTCGGTATAAAACCAAAATAGGTTGCTTATCTTTCAACTAGATAAGTATTGGAAGTTTGCGTATTGCTCCGATCAGAATCATGATAACCTAGTTCCTAGTGACATGCCAATGGGAAATTGAGTTGGTAGGGTTCTAGAGTTTACGCCTAGTAGTTTGGTTGTCACATTAGTATCATCCCTATTTATTCTTTCATCCCGAAATATTAATTATCAAAATCTCAACAATCACATATTTATCTTTATCTGCTTTCCTGTACTTTAATTTCATGCATTTTAATTACTTGTCTTTAGTTTAAAACCCTCAAACCTACCTACTTTGTTCCATCCTAGATACTTCCCTACCGAAAGTGCCAACTTTAATTGCCCACACGTTTGGATTCATAGAGCGATCTTAGGTTATACTTACCGCTTATTAACCAGAGTAGGTAGTACATATAATTTAAGCTCCGCTAAATATAAATTTAAAACCCCTGTTGCGCCCGCATCACCATCAGAAATCACAACGACCGGTTGTAGGTGCAACACGGTGGAGCGTGTTTTAGTCTGGACTAGATTCAAGTTTAGCCGCCGGCTAAAAGCTTTAGCCGGCGGTTGAAGGACGAAACCAGCTTATCCCACATCGGCCAGAGTATAAACCCTAAGGCCACTTCCTCCCCTATAAATAGGGACCTACCCTATGCTTTCAAATGCATCACATAATTGAATTGAGTTCAATTCTTTCTCTCTTTTTCTCCTTCCTACTCTTTGTAAGAGTTTACACAACTTAGAGTCGGGACCCTAGGAGTTTGAGAATTTCTCTTAGTTCTTGGGTGTGAGCCATTAGAGGTGTTCTAGTTTGAGCACTCGCCTCCAAGTAAGGAAGCTCTGCAAGATCGTCTGTGCGTGAGAAATTGGTTTTCTCAAAGGTTAGTATTTTCCTCTTTATCTATTTGTTTTATTGCTTTTATCTATTCAAGTTAGATCCCTTAGAGTTTAGCTTCCTAATTGCCCTATATTAATTATTTTGTTATAATTACGCTGCGTATATATTAATCTAGTTAGGGATTAGAAAACCCAAGAGTGGTATCAGAGCCTTAGCTTAATAAATACTAGCATTTAATTATTGACAATAGTATGTAGGTAAAGATAAATTGGAAATAGACTGTCTAAATTGGTAAAAAGAATTTACACTTTAGACCCTATATTTTGTATTGTTTTAAAATATACCCTTAAATTTAAAAATGTTTTAAATAGAACCGCGGACATATAATATGAGCTATAAGTATATGTATCATTAAAGTTAAATGCATCGTCAGTTAATTGATAAATCGGCTCACCCATAGTGAACAAACTATAAGAGAGGTAAAAGGTGAGTCGCTTTACTTCCCAAAAGAAGTCAGGTTTTTAATAGGCTTTGGCCTGATCTGCTTCTCCGCTTCTTTGTGCGTTCAATGGAGCTACCGAGGACTTTTGATAGGATGATATCAAGATCAAAAGTATGCCTAAAAGTACAAAAACAAAATCCTGTTCTAGATACTAAAATGTGAATAGTATGCTAACCCATGAAAACCACACATCTTTCGTATGGTCTGTTAATGGAGCATGTGTGGTTTACCGGTACATTAATATGAGAACATACTGAGAGGTGATGTGGAAATCGCGATTTTCGAGCGTACTCAGGCCGGGGACCCCGCAGGTTTAGCATGGTTAAGTTCACCATCTTGTTCATGATCTTTGACATACTAGTCATGAATTGTAGATGAGTATATCAGAGATTAACATGCCATTGATAAGAATCAATGAATCTCAAAAAAACTTGGAGTTTCATAGAGAATGAAATTGACAAAGGCATTGTCTACCTAAAATAAATTCGCAATATGATTACGGCAAACTTTTTCATAAAACGAATCTAAAATATGAATCCTAGCCTTAATTTTTTAATTAGGTAATTAAGGAATATTCAAACTAACTAAAACTGTTTATCTTATAGATGTCTTCTACATATGGTAATAATCCTCCCGTCCCCAATCCCGCACATAACTTGAACTTCTCACTACTTTCAGTTCTTGGGAGGGAAAGACTGACTGGTCCAAACTATATGGACTGGATGCGTAACCTAAGGTTTACCCTAAGGTACGAGAACAAGGAGTATGTTCTCGATGAGCAGATTCCCGTAATTGATAATGATTCAACCCAAGAGGAGATTGAGGCACACCGGAAACATTATAATGGTGTGAATAAATTGTCTTGTATCATGGCATCATCCATGAGCCCTGAATTGCAAAAGACTTTTGAGAATACTTGAGCTTATGAAATGAACCAACAGCTTAAGAAAATGTTTCAGGCAAAGGCAAGCAAAGAACGCCTTGATGTGGTTAAGTCACTCATGGCTTCCAAACCCAAACCTGGAACATCTATCTGTGCTTTCGTCTTGGAGATGAAATGGTACTTTGATAGGTTGGAATCATTGAATATAATGTTTGACGCAGAGTTTTCCATTGCCATAATTTTGTCTGCTTACCAACTGTCTATGATGCGTGTGAAAGTGCGTCGTGTTTTATTATTTATAACTGAAAATACCTTATTAATACTATCACACAACCAGGCAAGAATACCCGATCGGAATAGCATAACTATGGTAAGTCCAGGTCGAACACAGGAACACAGAAACGTTGTTATTCAATTAAATTGGAATTATTAATAAAGCAGTAAAATAGGGGTTACGTTTTAGTTCCGTAGGAACGTTCAATATGAACTAAATAACCAAACCAAACAACATAAAACCAGATAGAAGGAACAGATAAACAATTGGAGATAGACATGTAATTGCTTAAAGTCTTCACCTCATATTCATATTATCCGGTTCATGTGTTTTGATTGTCTGATTGTGATTTCCTTTATATTAACTTACATACTAATCAAAGAGTCCAAGTTAAATGTAAATTAGCCAACTTTCCGGATCCAACTAATTTCTACAACCTAGAGTCCCACATTAAACATCGATCCGTTGTCATAAAGATGGTGCTCTATTGTGTGTTTTTCCCTAGATTGTGCATTAAGTATTCACGACTTGTTATGATTGATCCTAGCGGTATGACTCAACAATACCTACTAATAATCACTTATTAGCTTGCTCATTTTAGATTGATTAATTACTAGTCTCTTAACCTATCAGACTCAACATATTTAGCAATGACTATAAATCTAGATTCATAATCATCAATAATCAATAACATCAAAGGAACTCAATCTCAATGACATTATCAACCACGTTAAGTAGTAACTAACAATCACCAATAAACAAGGATTCACGGATAACATAACAATATTCAATCAGACGAAAACATAATTATAACCATCAAATAATCATAATCCAAGGTTATTAAGATAAACAATTAACAATAAGTCTAATTCATAATTCAATCATACAAAATCAGATTCATAACTCAATACAAAACACACAGACCATGTTTGAATTGAAGTCGGAACAAGATAAGCAAACCGAATCATAAACCGAAAGAAGTAGAATCAATAAGATGATCTTAGCCTTTTCCGCCTCCGAATCGCCATCGTTTCGCTCCCAAAATGGGGGAAAACCCCCTCTGGTCGAATGTTAGTCGTATTAGGGTTTAGGGTAAAAGTTATTAAGTGAAAACCCTAAAATTGGACTTAAATGGCTGAAAAAGTCATCCATACGGTGTATGAAATTTCCATACGGCGTATGGATGAAAAATAAGCCCGACCCAGCATCGCGTTCTCTTTTTTTAGCCCATTTTCAATCCATACGGTGTATGGATATTCCATACGCCGTATGGATGCAAAACTAGTCCGGGGGGAAAAAATGAAACTTGTAGCGCTGCCTGTTAGCTAAATTCTCCAAGTTGAATCACCCCAATCGGAGTTCGTATGAAGAAGTTATGACCAAAATACTAACAACGCGCAAAAAATTCAGCATTTACACTTTTCTTCCATTTTCAGCTCATCTTTCATTCTTTTTCCGATTCGAGCTTCATTTACACTTCGATCCACTCCTCTCTTGTCCAATGCTTTGTTCTTTTAGCAACTTTTCTTCTCAATAAGCTCGTTTTCTGTTCCTTTTCGATTCAAGCTCCGATTAAACTCCTAAATGCAAATATAACGAAATAAGTATCTTATTCATACAAAATGCATGAGAAACCTATCAAACACGGGGTAAATTAGTACTACAATATAGTACATTTTGGCGTTTATCAGTCTACAATCAATTTGTAATATCATATCAGATGAATATGAATGACAGAGAAGGCTCAATAATGGAACTCCATAATTTACTGCAAATCGTTGAGCAAGGATCAAAAAATATGATGTGTCATATAGCTCAGCAGTTCCTGTGTTGGCAATTGGTCAAAATGAAAAGAAAAGAAAGAGGTCAAGTTGGAAAGCAAAGACTGCGAATGGAAAGTCTAATCGTAGGTCCAAAAGAAAGACTGAATCTGATATTGCACCAGAAAATGATTCAAAGGAAGCAGTGTGCTTTTACTGCAATACAAAGGGGCACTTGAAACGTAGCTGCCCGAAATACCTGAAGGACCTTGAAGATGGAAATGTCAAAAAGAGTGTTCATTTAGGTATATTCATGATCGAACTCCATAATACTACAACTTCTAATTCGTGGGATCTGGATACAGGGTGTGGTACTCACAGTTGCACTGTATTGTAGGGTCTAAAGGAAAGTAGGAAGTTGAAGCATGGAGAGTTCAACCTAATCATGGGAAACAGAGGAATCACGCCTGTTATCAAGATTGGAAAGTATGAGCTCGTGCTATAGTCTGGAGTTAGGATAGATTTGAATAATTGTTGTTATTCGTCAGAAATGACTAGAAACATAATTTCATTTTACGCTTTGTTTAAGGATGGTTATCGGTTTTCATTTGATAATGAGAATGGTGATATTTTTGTTTATTTAAATAATTGTTTTGTTTTTAAAGTTTCTCCTTACAATGGCATATATGAAAATGTTGAATGTACCAACAATATGATTTTAAATGGTGATTCGTCTAATGAGCTTGATAAATACAAATTGTGGCACTATCGTCTTGGGCACGTAAACAAGAAACGCATCGGCCAACTCCAAAAGGATGGAGTGTTGGAATCATTCGACCTCAAATTGGATGATGTATGCGAATCTTGCTTATTGGGTAAGATGACTAAATCACCATTCACGGGATCTTGTGAAAGAGGTGAAGGACTATTGAACTCGATACACACGGATGTATGTGGACCATTCCGATGTGCCACAAAAGATGGAAATCACTATTATGTTACATTTACTAATGACTATAGTAAAATTGGACATGTTTATATGATTAAGCATAAGCCAGATACTTTTGAGATATTCAAAATATGACAAAGCGAAGTAGAGAATCAATTGGGCAGAAAGATAAAGGTACTCCGATCCGATAGGGGAGGAGAATACCTTAGTATCGAGTTTCTTGATTATCTTAAAGACTGTGGAATAGTTTCACAATTAACTCCTCCTAGAACGCCATAGCTAATGGTGTTGCTACACTTCCGATAAGTTTTTTGGGTTATGCATTAGAAACAGTTGCTCGCATCTTAAATCTTTTACCCACCAAGAAGGTTTCAAAGACACCTTACGAGATGTGGAAGGGAAAACGTCCTTCTCTTGGTCACATCAAAATCTGAAGTTGTGAAGTTTTCGTTAGATGAGAAATTTAGGACAAACTAGACTCTAGATCTGAAAAGTGTCTTTTTCTCAGTTATCCACAAGAGTCATTTGGATATCTATTCTACAGACCGACAGATAATGTGGTCTTTGTAGCTCGAAGAGGAGTGTTCCTTGAGAGAGAAATGATATCCAAAGAGGACAGTGGGAGTAAAATTGATCTTGAAGAAATTCAAGAGACAACCAATGAAGAACCTACAGTAAACACTGATGTTCAACAAGAGGTATAAACACTTGTTGAACCTGAAGACATATCCTTACCCGCTCGCAGAACCAGTAGTAGAGTTAGCAAGCCTCCTCAGTTCTATTATGGTTTCCATATAAAAGAGGATAAAATTAGTGACAGTACACTGAATGACTTAGATGAGCCTGCTAACTACAAGGAAGCGATGGCAGGCCCTGAGGCTGCTAAGTGGAAGGAAGCTATGAAAAGAGAAATTCAGTCTATGTATGACAACCAAGTTTGAAATTTGGTTGACATTACACCCGATTTTAAGATGGTGGGTTGTAAGTGGATCTTCAAAAAGAAGACAGACATGGATGGAAGGGTATACACTTATAAAGCTAGGTTGGTAGCAAAGGGCTATACTCAAACCCACGGGGTTGATTACAAGGAAACCTTCTCACCAGTAGCTAAGATAAAGTCAATTAGGATAATGCTAGCCATAGCTGCAAATCATGATTATGAAATTTGGCAGATGGATGTCAAAACCGCTTTCCTTAATGTGAAATTTGGCAGATGTGTTCATGGCACAACTGGAGGGTTTTGAAAATGCAAAGTATCGTAATAGAGTGTGTAAGATTCAAAAGGCTATTTATGGACTTAAACAAGCCTCTTGTAGTTGGAATCTCTGCTTCCATGAGAAAGTCACAGAGTTTGGATTTTCTAGAAGCGAAGATGAGTCCTGTATATATATCAAGTTAAATGGGAGTGCTGTAGTCTTCCTAGTATTATATGTGGATGATATACTACTCATAGGAAATGATATCCCAACTTTAAAAGGTGTAAAAGATTGGTTGGAAAAATGTTTCGCTGTGAAAGACTTGGGAGATGCAGCATATATTCTTGGTATAAAGATTTACAAAGATAGGTTAAAGCGTCTCATAGGACTTAGTCAGGACACGTACTTAGATAAAATTTTGAAAAGGTTCAAAATGGAGAACTCTAAGAAATGGAATTTGCCCTTACATCATGACATAAAGATTAGCAAAGATCTTTGTCTGAAATCTAAGGAAGAATCAGATAGAATGAGTCGAATCACATATGCTTCGGCTATAGGATCGATCAGGTTTACATGACGTGTACAAGGCCTGATGTCTCATTTGCTTTGAGCTTAGTGAGTCGATATCAGCAGAATCCTGGTGAAGGTCATTGGACAGTTGTAAAGAATATTTTTAAGTATTTGAGAAATACTAAAGGCAGGTTCTTAGTTTATGGTGGAGAAGAGGAACTAAGAGTAACGGGTTACAGTGATGCAAGTTTCCAAACAGACAGAGATGATAGTCGTTCACAGTCTGGTTGGGTATTCTTACTGAATGGGGGAGCGGTGAAATGGAAGAGTTCAAATAAGATACGGTGGCAGACTCCACGTGTGAGTCTGAGTACATTACGGATTGGGAGGCTTCAAAGGAAGATATCTGGATTAAGAATTTCATTGGAGATCTTGGAGTTGTACCAACGGTTTAAGACCCCAATGAAATATTCTGTGATAACGAAAGTGCGATCGCCTTGAGTAAAGAACCCAAGGATTACGGAAAATCAAAGCATATTGAAAGAAAATACTATTTTGTTCGAAGAAAAGTAGAAGAGGGACACGTGATTGTGAAAAGCATAAGATCATAGGATAACTCGATTGATCCATTCACAAAGCCACTTGGAAAGTCCAAACATGATGAACATGCTAGGAGCATAGGTTTAAGAGATAATGTAAAGTTTTAGTTGTTAGTTTGATTTTGAAACATTGTAAACAATGATGGAAATTGTAATAGACTTGGTGATTAAATAATGGAGATTTATTTATTGGAATGAGTTCTGCCATTTACTATTATTTGTCATTGTGCTTCACTTTTGCATGTTTAGAACCCACTTCCTGAGTAAAACAGTTTTACTCAAACCTCCTCAGTCGTTTATACTCCTGGAAGTAAGTGAGGAATTAAGACTGTCACGGAGTGTTTGTAGATTGTCTATGGAGATTAGACATGGCATGGAGAATGCTGCAACACTCATGGGTACTTAATGGAGATTTAAGTATATGAGAGACCCGTACTTAAAGAGATCATTTCATGGATTAAATTACGAGTGATTTTAAGATGATAATATCCTCTATTCTTAAAATGAAGATGCATTGAGTTTCTAGTTTTTCAAGTCTGTTATATTTTAGTCTATTCAACCGTTGTGCGTAAATGCCAGTTATAAAGGGTATGGTAGGTATGACATGATAATTTGACTAGTACTATGTAATCAAAATTTATTTGTTCCTTTTCACCTAATGGGAAAAGCGATATCGTGGGCCCTCTGATGATTAAAGATTGACCCTAAAGTGCTAGGTCTGACCGAGGCTAAGTTGATAGTTCGATCGTCTCATATAGTCAAAATAATCGGAAATCAGACAACAAAATTATGAATCTTGAGATTGATAAAATCCATGTATCGATTCATATGATATCAGTAGAAAAAAGGGATAGTTGATCACTTATCTAAAGAGCTAACTCTAAGATAAAATTCAGAGTTTGGCAGTTGCGTTGGATGACACTCTCTGCTTAGTTAATGAATAGACTTGAAACCAATAATAGTTGATGACTTATCCAAGTGGGAGACATTGGAATAGTATCCAAGATCATAACTAATTGGTAAGAATATCATTTAAGAGTAGAGTTCTTTTTGGGTTGCCCTCAATGAACAGTAAGAGAAATAAATAGAGAGATAATATTAGTTGGGATTAATATTATAATTAGTTTATTAATTGAATATTAATTGAAACTAAATGAAGATTCTGGAAAGTAGATTCAACCGCCGGTTGGAAGGTTTAGCCGGCGGCTAAAGTCCGTTCAGGGGTAAGGCGGTAGAACGTGTTTTAGTCTGGGCTGGATTCAAGTTTAGCCGCCGGCTGAAAGCTTTAGCCGGCGGTTGAAGAAAGAAACCAACTTGTCCCACATCGACCAGAGTATAAACCCTAAGTCATCCCCTTCCCCTATAAATAGGGACCTACCCTATGCTTTCAAATGTATCCCAGAATTGAATAGAGTTCAATTTTTTCTCTCTTTTTCTCCCTACTCCTTGTAAGAGTTTACACAACTTAGAGTCGGGACCCTAGGAGTTTGAGAATTTCTCATAGTTCTTGGGTGTGACCCATTAGAGGTGTTCTGGTTTGGGCACTCGCCTCCAAGTAAGGAAGCTCTGCAAGATCGTCTGCGCGTGAGAAATTAATTTTCTCAAAGGTTAGTATTTTCCTCTTTATCTATTTGTTTTATTGTTTTTATTTATTCAAGTTAAGATTCCTTACGATTTAGTTTCCTAATTGCTTTAGATTAATTATTTTGTTATAATTCCGCTGCGTATATATTAATTTAGTTAGAGAATAGAAAACCCAACACTTACACGCATATCTTATCCTACATATAAATAAACTAAAATCCCACGGAGGAATCTGGACCCTTCGCTAAACTTTTTTAATTTGATCCAATGATATATAATTAAATTAGATTAAAACTAATAATGTTACACTTTACATCCATTAAATAAGAAACCATCTTTTAATAAACCTTTGAATAGTAAATATTATTTAAATATATTTATAACAAAATTTGGCTTATACTATTAGTAACAAAATAAAATAATACATAGAATAAAACGAACACAACTTTCACAACATATTTTTAATATTAGCGAATTTACTTCATAAATATAACTGAAATCATGAGTCTTAATGCTATGCGTATACGAATTATAACATTTTACTTTTAACATACTAACATATATAGTAATTTATGGAATTAAAAAATGTTTGTTTTCCGAAAAATGAACAACTTATTCTCGTTTTTGTGTTTTGGGGTATCAAATATTCTTAACTTTTTAAAATGAATAACTTATTTTAAAATTAGGATTAAAGGGTATATGACCAAAAAGTTCAGAATTTTTAACCATTTATGGAAGATTAATGAGTCAATAATTCTCGTTTTTCCCAAAGAAGCATTTAACCATTCTCCAATCTATGTCATATTTACCGAATCACTGACATTAGCGTGTTTTCGCGTATCAAATATTCCGAACTTTTTAGCCATATACCCTTTAATCCCAATTTTAATATAAGTTGTTCATTTTAAAAAGTTAAGAATATTTGATACCCCAAAACACAAAAACGAGAATAAGTTGTTCATTTTTTGGCAAAAAACCCAATTAAAAAATTAAAAATAAAACTTCAAGTTTATAGCATTTTTGATTTAGTCATATGCGTTGTCGCGGGTCCTCACCTAGTTTGTATACAAAGCAAATACAAATTTAAAAAAATAGATCGATCCGGATGGATCATGGATCAAGCATCAAATTAAATGTATTGTTGGATTATTTTTTTTGATCCATTAAATCAAATTAGTTGGATCGGATCGGCTCAAATTTGGATCAAAATTGATCCATTGCCAACCCTTGATCAAAGGTCCAAAACTTCTTCACTTCATATTTCTTGCTTGCGTCTTGCGAAAGAAAGAGAGGCGGTTGGCTCTTTAGTAGCGAATATCGAATAAAAAAGTTTATACGTTATATACTAATTATGGATATCAATGAATCTCAAATGAAAAAATTCATTATTAAGTGACGTAAATGGATAGTGACAAAGAAAAAAATAATATACGTTCAAACATACATACACACACACACACACACACATAATGTCGCACTCCCAAAACACGTGGCAGCAGAAGTAGGAGGTGTCACGGGGGCTACGACCAAATCAAATATCATCACACAAAGATTACAACAAACGACCTCTACATGAGACGTTTGAAAAATAGTTACATTGCCATAATCAAATATTTACAACTGTTACCCAAAAATATTGGAGTTCGCAAAAATAGTCTAGAGATTTCTAATACATAGTTGTTGATACAAAATATCATAATGCAATTAATTCTCTTGTTTGAAAATATGCGACTCGAGCTAGGCTTTCCAAAAGCATCCTACTATCTTGATTCCTGTGGGTAGTCCTATTGCGTCTGTAAACCTGAGAATACATACTAAAAGGGTCAACATAAAGTTGGTGAGTTCATAGATTTGTTAAACAGTTGTTTAGATATCAGTATGAAACACAAGATTTAATAATGTTTGAAATCAATTAAATATGTATACTATTGTCATGAGCTCATAGTCCGAAGCTTAACAATGTGTGTCGTGCCTCTTTCGAGTACACGATCGTTGGTGCCCCTGTAAGTGTCTAATCCGATACACTCGTGTGTACAAATATTGATACGTCCGTTTGACAGATTAGCGCGACTAACCCGGACGGGGATTGTAAGTCCTAAATAGATCTATTTACTAATACGCGCGCTTAGTCCAAATTAACGAAGCTATGATGTGTGAGGACTTTAATGGATTGGTGTGTTAACTCATGCAATCCGTATAGCGTTGTTTGTTGTACTTGTGTTCATAAAAACTGTTGTGTAAAAGCAGTTGTATATATTCTCACCCCTGAATATAAAACGGTAAAAAGGGGCTATGAAACTCACCAGAGTTAAGCAGGTAGCAAGCAATAATCAAATAGCAAGCAAAGTCCAAAGTGAAACCTTCTAACGTCCTAAACATATAAGGTTGGGTAAGTAGATGTCTCAAAAGACCATCTATAGCGATTGTATAAGTGGGGGTCAATGTCCACTTAAGCTAATCGTGTAGGTGGAGGGTTTATTTCCACCTAAAGCTAGTTCACTCAACTAGTATGTCCAAGTAAGTTGTTCAAGTTTGTTTATTAAATACATGTACGACCCGTTGGTGAAAGTTTGTAATAGTATTTCATTTTGACATTATTATTAAGTTTGTTTTGTTGTATATTATTTATTAGTACATATCGTATGTTGCAAATAGATTTTTTAGTTCATAAAAACCTTAAACCGTAGGTCAAAGTTGGTCAACTCGTTGGTCAAAGTTGGTCAAACCTGCTCAAACTGGTCAAAGTTGGTCAAAGTTGGTCAAACTCGGTCAACCTTGGTCAAAGGTGGTCAAACCTAGTCAAAGTTGGTCAAAGTTACCAACTAAGTCACCCAAACCCATTTTTGTTACCATTTTTCAAAAATAGTAAGTTTGTCGCTTTTTAGAAGTCGAGCCCCGTTTTTGTTGACTTGGTCAAACCTACTCGGTTTGACCAGAATCTTTTCCCAAACCCTTAAATATGTTCAAAAGTCACAAAAAGTTAGGTTTTCCCTAAATAGCAAGTCCGCAAGTGTCGGTTTTCAAGTTTTACCAAAACCAGTCCACACTTTATGTTTTCCAAAAAATACATCTCATTGTTGGATTTTTATAAAAATATACAGTTCGTAAAAATGTCCCAAAAAAATTACTAATTGTTCCCTTATATGTTATTTACTTCAAGTAATTTTTACATGCATTATAGAATAGTCTAAGTATTTTTAAAAATTACATTTCCATTCTAAGTTCAGATTTGGAGACATGCATGCTATTAACGTTTCTGAGAAAAATCTACAAGGAATAAGTAAAAGTTCTCAACACAAAAGTTGTAGCCATTTTCAATACACAACTTTTAAAAAAACATTCATTATCTAACTCTTCATAGAACTCGAGATATGACCAATATACTAAGAGTAAAGTTTCTGGATTTCTGGAACAGATTGTATATGTGATTTATATAAATTATTAAAAATAGTAAATGAGCTCAGAAAAATATAAGGTTTGTGGTTTTTGAAATCTAACATCTTGAACTTAACTTTTGACTATAAAAACATCCATTTTCATGAAGAAATGAATTTTATAAAAATCGTGGAAGTGGACCAAACTTTCTGGACATAAAGTATACCTCACATTTAGTTAAGTTTCAAGTTAAGAAAAGTGGTTTTTGTGTAATATCTTGTTATAATACTTGTTTAATGAACTTATTATCATGTTATAAGAGTATTAAGGAGGTGAGAATGTTCCGTACATAGATGTTTTGAAGAAAGGAGGACATAATATGAATGAGGAGTTCTTGAGCTTCAATTCCTTGTAAAAATCTTGAGGAATGGTGAAGATTTTAGGTGGTGGCTTGTGGTGGATTATGGTGGTGATAGGTGGTTCTAGTGGTGGTTGGGTGGTGGTTTTGTGACTGATTTTTAGTGAGAGAAAGACTAGAGAGAGGCTAGAGAAAAAGAAGTGATGAGTCTGAGTGTGCAAATGAGAGTTTTGCATGTCTTGTATATGGTGAAAGAAATGAAACTTAATCATTATTCTTGCATGAAATGGGATTGGGTGAAGATGGAGGCGGTTGGCCCCACTCCATGGGCCCCATCTGATTTTTGTTATTTAATTCTCGTTTTCAGACTGTGTTGCGTTCTGTGGTCGTTTACTCGTTATTTTCGTCATTCGGTTAAATCGCGTAGCATTTTTTTCGCCGTTTTAATTCATGATATATTTAGGATTATTTTTCATTCAAGTATTGAGAAAATACTTTATTTTAAGTTGTCAAAATATTAATTAGGGTTTCATTTGGTTGTCGGGTTTAGTTTGCGCGTTTTCACCGCGTTTGTTACGTTGTAAACAAAACGTCAAGGTTTTCGTGTATTATTATATAAAAATAATAATATATGATAAGTAACTTCTAAAAATAGATTTAAGTTATTTATAGAAATATTTTCACCAACGTCGTATATTGTGCCAGACTCCGTCCGATCGTTTTGCGTAATTACAACTAATTACGTAAGCGTAATATAAAATAATTATGTAGGTGTATATTCACTATAATATACAAATAGTTACAAGTAACTACAATTATTTAGCCTAAATCATATCTAAATACACGTAATTAGGGTTTCGGTTAAGTTTAAAAGTAAACCTAAATTGTCGGGTGTCACATTCTCCCCCTGTTAGGAGAATTTCGTCCCGAAATTTGCTCGTAGTCATAGTTTGTGTGGTATCTAGTGAAAGTGTGAGTATTTCCCGACGTTTAACAAAGTCCATGGAAGGAAAGTTCGTTGTTGTGATGCAACACATCCATTTGTATACGTTTGGAGAATTATCACCGTATACTATTAGTAGGACAATTATTTCTAAATAGTCAGTCGTAGTAAGGTCATTTACTATAAGGTTCGTAGTAGTAAGAAAACATTCCTATGTGGTCTGTAGTTCGTGTCAGTGTGAACAGTTAGTTGGATTATATCCAATATAAATGGCTGGAAATGCATTTCCAATAAGTAAACTGTTAAGAGACCAAAAGATGGTTTAATGTAAAAGTCGTCAGAAAATGTAAGTCGTAATCCTAAGAGGTATATGGAAGAATTTGCTTGTTAAGTTCGAAGTGCAAATTCTACGATGTGCTTGGAACCTAGATTGGTGGGGTGTGATTGTGTATTGGACTAAACTAATCCGATATCGTATAAGGTTGAAATAATTATGTCATTGTCTCCTTTAGTTTTATCCTCCAATAGTTTTGTATTGGTCGTTGTCACCTCTATCACTAACGTCTCAGTTTGTCTCTATATGAATTAACTTCATCCGATTTTGCAAGATCGAGTATTGCTACTATCAAACCGACTACTAAGAGAATCTTATTTTGTACTAGTCTGTCATACATATGCCTTTATTGGAAAACCACAATCCAACTTCTTATCTTGGAGAGATCCGAGAGGTGAGAAACTGAAAGAGGCGGCGATGAGAGGGAGTATTTGAATGCTAATCGATTTAGGGTAAAGAGCATTGGGGGAAATGAAAATGTGGGAGGGGTTAATGAAATTCTTGGGGGGAGAACTTTTGACCGACCCGGGAAGCAAAAAATTTAGGAGGTGACATTTATTTGTAACAAGTTAACTCATTTAGTGATTTTAATCTCAAGATAAAACATTTATTGATGGAGAGAATATACAAAAAAAAAATTTATATGTACTTAAAAATTATATATCTATCTAAAGGTAAATGAGTCATTAGACCTATAAACGAGACGCGCTAACTCGCGAGCTACACAAGCTCGACAAGTTAAAAGCTCGATTCGAGTCAAGCTTAAACAAGCTGCAATTTGAACTTGAACATATTTTGGACCTCAAGCTTGATCTTCTCATATCGAGCTCGAACAAGCTCACAAGCGTAGTCGAGTATATCATTAAGATACAATTGACTTCAAATGGTGTCGAGGGTCTACACGACTTCCACAATTCATGTGTAACGTTTTAGGCGAATGTCACGTTGGCAGTGGGAATGCGAGATTAGACTTATGAGTAAATCTTCTCTTCACCAAACAAATGCATATTCAAATACAAGTAACTAGACCTGTAAGCGAAAACGTTCAACAAACATTTCGCGGACCATTCGGCAGAAATTCATTTATGTTTGTTCGTTTCGTTTATGAAATTACATGAACCAAATTTCACTTTCATTTGATTATATGAACGAACATGAACATAGGTCTCGTTCGTTCTTTTACGTACGTGAACGTTTTATATCATGTTCGTGACCGTTCGATAACATGTTTATTTGTTAACTGATATTTGTATCTTATTTTAATCTCATCTAAATTCCATTATAATAGTATTAAACATTTAGATATTTTAATTTTAAAAATAATATTATTAACCATTAAGTGACACTACAATTCTTATAGCCTACTGGTTATTAGATTCAAATTAATTGTCATTCACCTTGTTCAACCTAACCAATTCACTAACTGATTACTTTAAACTAAGACTTAATATAGTTTTACTATCGTATAACCTACGCTATACTTGTGTCACTCATATAACCACACGATTATCAAGTTCCAATTATTATTCTAATACCAACCAATATGTCTATTAGTTTTCTTAGCTATTTGATTAAAACAAACAACGTAGCATATGTTATTAATAACAATCATCGTCGTTAATGGATCAATACTCACGTGCAATAATCTAATAGTTAAACTTGAATAACAACGGATATTTGCCTCTAAATTTTTTATAATTTGGGCAATATCACTTACTTGTTCATGTTCGTTCGTTTGTTCGACAAAATCTGAATAAATGAAAACAATCAGGCTTCGTTCATGTTCGTTTGATTTGTTTACCGCCCTACGAGTAACACTAGCATAGGTTACCTTTTAGGAAGTCTTCTTGTAGGTAAGTGGACAATATTATAGTTCTGAAGGCCACTTGTAGGTAAGTGGACAATATTATAGTTCTGAAGGCCACATATTACAAGGCCAAGGACATCATACAATCAAGGATTATAAGAAAACTATCAACTTACTTGATACACCATTTTTTGGATCCACAATCACATGATTATAACATAATAACTATGTAATTAAACGTGCTTAAGCAGAATCAAGTATACGTTTATCCAAAATGTATGTTTGTATTGGACTTTTCCAAATAACATATTTTTCTATAAACGAAATCATTCAGTAGGAACGAAAATGCAATTTAGTCATTTAAATAGAGTCAACAACCCCATATTGAATAAAAAAGGAACGATAGAAACAAGCGACTATAATATAAAAACCTTTGCAACTTCGTACTAAAGTATTATTGGTAAAGTAATAGGAATAGAAAATTATTCAATCAAATTAGCAACAACTTTAGTTAAAGCTCGTTTTATAGCTTATTAGTTGGTAAAGTTCGTTGATAATTTCACAATTTATCAACGATTTTGACGTTGGTGGTAATAGTCATTGGAATTTTAACTACCAACGAAAATTTTACGTTGGAAATGTATTTTCATAATTTCATCAATAATTTTTTTCGAAAAGTCGTTGGTAAAATTTGGCGGGAAGTTTCCCTTCAAATTTTCTACGATTTTACCAACAACTTAGTCATTGGTAAATGGAAAAATCAATTTTATGACATTTTGTTGGCATGGCCGTTGGTAAATCAAGATTTTACCAATGAATTTGCAGTTGTTGGTAATGGCAGTTTTTCTAGTAGTGTGTTCCCCTGTATCCTCCCACTATATATATATATGTGTGTGTGTGTGTGTGTGAAGATTATACTACAGTGTTAAGTAATTTGGTAATTATACAAGTCACGACTCTTAGCTTTGTATTAACACACAATAGGTTTGGAATTCGATTTAAGTAGGGTGCTACAAAACGTGATTGTTTGTTTGGCAAAGAATACTAGCTATACTTCTATTAAATTACAATTGTATTCATACGTGAGGGTCTAACTCTAACTCTATACTTCTTAATCATCTAAAAATATCATTTTGTATTCATAGACATATCATATGATCATAAATATGATTTTACAAATAAGTCTCTTTTCAATATAGAAAGAACCTAGTGACTTATAACAAATATAAACATATATATATATATATATATATATATATATATATATATATTTCGAATATTATACCAAAGAGGGAAAATTGGAAAAATACCAGTCCAGAACCAGTTGGTACCGATTATCTTTTTGGCCTTAAAATGAGTACTGAATACCGAAATGTTTGAATTCGGTTCGTACTAGTTTGGTACGGTACCGGTATGAGATCAGGAATTCGGTTACGGATGCTCACCCCTAAATGGTATATTTGTAAATATAATGTGGGTTGTTCAAAATAGTTCAAATCTTCAGTTCACCAACATTTGTTCAATCTTTCTGGTGCTGACAGTAATGATAGTAAACAATTCATTTCTTCATTCCATCATTGAAAATGGTGCTAAGGGTGAAAGGGGTGAACTTTAGTGTGGCAGACATTTAAGCAGATCGATTTCTCCCAGTGAACGGTTGAATTTTAGCGTGAAAGACAATGTCACCAACATCGGGTATTAATTACTTGTAATTTTATTTTAGTTTGAATGAATGTAAAATTAAACAAAATTAATCTCTTTTATTTTCTTTCAATTTGAATGTCATATTCCTTCCACATCTTATACTCTTAATTGAACATGGATAAGTTCATTTGATCTTGAAAGTATCAATTTAGTGTTTTAACAGTCTATCGATTTAAATATGAAACAAAATAAGTTCTTTTCTAACTTTTTATTATTGTCTATCGATTTAAAGATGAAAAACTCTGAACATATACTTTTATGTTCTGAAAAATACAAGACGTTACATCACTTGTAAGCTACAGGAGCTTAAAGCGCTCCGAGACGAAGAATATAAAAATATAGATGAGAAGATTTTCAAACGCGGAAAAACACTCGGTTAGAAGAAAAAAAACTGTATTAAGTATATGCTAATTAAGCTAGCTAGTTATGTGAATTGCCCTTTGACGTCGAGTTAGGTTCTTCTTAACACATCTATACAAGCAAAAGCAAAGACCGTTGTTGCACCTTCCTATATATAACTTTCAGTTCGTTTCTCATTTTGATTGCCTCCTTTATAAAAGCATGGACACTTATATTCCATCATTTTCATATCGCACATAAGTGTCATGAAAATTAAAGCTTTCACCTTAATATGCATGAGTGTGCCACTCTCAAGTTAATCAATATATTTTCTTTAATCTTCTAAGAAAAAAATATCATTTTTACTCGGAATATACTCTCAAATTTCAAAATGAATATTGTTAGAATGTACTCTCATTTTTTTGTAATTATTATTTCAAACCAAATACTATCTTCTAGTACTTAATTAGATCTTTGTCTAACACATACATCAAAGGTTACCTCTTATATACATTTCGTTAATACAGAATGACAGTAGCAACTAAACCTTTTAATCATAAGGTTGATCCCACAAGTGAGATTCTTTACTCTTTTGACAACTCAAATACTACTCTCCTTATCAAAACATACAAAAAGCTAAAAAAAAATATAAAATTCCAAAAATAAAAAAAACATCAACCCATCCCCAAGTTTCACCTACATATACATATCCCAAATAGTTTCCACATCAAAAACCATATTCCTCACGCCTCTATTCTCTTTCTCTTTCTCTTTCTCTGCCCCACACACACACTTTTCCCACACTCATAAACACACACATGTCCCTAACTCACTTCTCTTCTTCTTCTTCTAACCTACCAGAAACCCTCTGGTGGTCACCTCAAACACAACATCACCCACACACCCAATTTCTCATGGACTCCAATTTTGACCACCATAAACCACCACAATCCTCCACCTTCAATTTCAACATCCACCACCACCACCAACAAGAATCCGACCAAGATTCCACCACCTCAACCACCACCGACCAGTTCCCAAAAGAACCCATGTTTGAGAAACCCCTAACTCCGAGTGACGTTGGGAAGCTAAACCGTTTAGTCATCCCCAAACAACACGCGGAGAAATACTTCCCGCTCAGCGGCGGAGACTCTGTAGTGGTCCCCGCCGCTGAACAACAGAAAGGTTTCTTGTTAACCTTTGAAGACGAGTCCGGAAAGCTGTGGCGTTTCCGGTACTCGTATTGGAATAGTAGTCAAAGCTATGTCTTGACTAAAGGATGGAGTCGTTATGTTAAAGAGAAACGTTTAGAGTCAGGCGACGTCGTTTTGTTTGAACGGCATAGGTTTGATAGTGATAGATTGTTTATCGGGTGGAGACGTAGGGTTAATGTGCCGGTGCAAGATAGCGTTAACGCTCATCATCCGGCTCAGCCACAGCCAGCTAATGGATGGACCACTGCTAGAGTGTTCTATGATGCGCAGTTTAATTATCCTTCACACCACCTACCTATATCTCTTCATCAACCTTACCAACTTGACTGTCTTCATGCAACTGGTAATTTTATTATTATTATTATTAATGTTATTATGATTATTTGCTAAATTTGTGTACTGTATACGTATGCATTTTGTATTAATTATGAAATCGTCACATTTCCCCACCAAGATTTTTAGATTTCTTTCACATAATTACTAGCTCTCCCTTTTCTTTTCTTTTTTATAAAAAACCGCATCTGATTACCTGAATTCCAGAATGTTTATTTTATCTTTTTTTTTAGCTCAAACATATACGAGTAATAAAGTCTACATTTAAAACAACACTATAAATTCAACCTTATCTTCAACTTGTATTAAAATATATCACGTGTTTCACTTTTGGTATTATAAGAAATCCATTTATTTGGGGGATTGTTTATATTTATTGTTTATGTAAATCCACAAAACCATACAGATCGAATGTGTGACAATTTTTATCAACAAATTATAGGTATGTATGATAATAATGGGGTATCATTAATGGGGTATCGGAATGCAGGAAGTAGAAATAATGATAATGTTGAAAACAACCAAAGAGATATGATGGGTGCAGCTAGTGGGAACCCAAGGAGTGTAAGACTATTTGGTGTGAACCTTGAATGTCCCGATGACTCCGAGCCATCCACCCCAGATGGTTCGAGCCACGGTGCAGGTCAACCGCACTACCAATATAACTCCAATAATATGGTACGTGTTACTTTTTCCATTTTCCTATTTTTGTTAGATCTACAAATTATTTTTAATCTTAGTGATCATAAACTTAACCATTTTATTAACAAACAAGTCAATTATACATGTACATGTACATTCATATCCTTAGTTAGCATCATTAGTTAGTGTACATTTATAATTTTAAAAAAGATACTAATTTGAAATTAAATTAAATGAATTTTAAATCTCTAGAATAAGCAAGAGTCAAATTTGATATTATTTTTCTAATGAACAATTAATAGCAATAGTTTTACTTTTTGGAGATGCACAAATAATTGATAAATGTTGTATATATAGTATCCTCTACCTAAGTTATTAATTTATATGGGTAAATGTAAATTATTTGATATGACAGTTTTTACTATTGGATCTCGAAAAGTATATTTTTAGTAGAAAAATAATCAGTTATTGGATGTTTTAGGGGAAACTAAACTGTTCCAATTACTTAAATATTGAAGTTAATTAAAAGAGTTGCAACTTGCAAGTGGTCAGTAATGATTTTGCTGCCTCCTCAAATGAAGCATATATTTATACTTATTTTAATTAAGCATACTTAGACTAGTGAAACTACCCATAAGTGTCTTCAACAGGCCCATATTATATTAATTATTAGTTAATTATTTAATCATAATTATCATCGGTTGCATGATACTTAAGTGCATGCATATTGCCAAAGTTAAGTTGCACAACTAGCTAGTGATCCAGTCACTTGATCACATTTTTTAATTCTTGTAATTATGTGATCGAAATCTTTTTAATAAATAATAACTATATGAAAGTCGTCTTCTTTTAATTATGATTCAGAATTTAAAAGGACAAACATATTAAACGAAATTATTTATTGTATATGGCTTACAGCACACAGACGTGTTTCAAATCAAGAAGATTGGGTTTTGATCACGTTTCACTAATTTACTTGCTACAATTATTATTATGTTCTAATAAATGCACTTTAAAATGGTTTTTCAGATTTTTAAAAGTAGATATTAATAATTTAATACATCAAAAGTCTATGTTTTTAGCAATTTAATATAGGCTAGATAGGACGTATTAAAAGTCTTTAATTAGAAAATTAATCCAAAAACTGTTGGTAATAATATCGAAAACTAATATCGATCGATTCGATCGTTCACAAGTCACGTGACAAATTTAATCCTTGAAAAAGATAGGGGAATGGTGTGAAAGCAAATAAAGAAATTGCAGGGTGTGGTCCAATATTTTGACTTTAATTTCACCAAATTGAAACCAAACCAAACCCTCTTTTTAGTTACCTCCTAACCAGCTTTCGATTTGAATTTTAGATTCTTTTTTATGCAAACATGATACACGTTTGTATATTAACAAAATCACACTTGTAAAGTTTTGCACCTAGTTTTCCAGCTGCTCATACACAATCCTTTTATATCCTTATACCCCCCCCTTCTATATAGTCGTGTTTTCCACGTAATGTTCATAAACTGGACAGTTATCAACGTTTTGCTAAAAGATTTGTCATCTGATTCATGATTCTCAATAGTCATATTTGCATCGGTTCACTTTGAGACATTTCATTAGCATATATTCAAATATGTGTGTTATATATATACGGAGTATAATTTTTCTTGAATAAAATTGTATATATAAAATGAATTTAAAACTAATGATGGGTAGTACTGTATTTTTGTAACAGAACATCAATTTCAGCCAGATGAGGTACCACCAACATCAAGGATAAGATCTGAGGAATGTGACATGTATTGGATTTCTCAATTTTGTCAACAAACACCATTGGGTGAGAATTGCTACCCAACAGTTCAGATGCATGAACAATAACATTTTAACACACCCCCTTAAGAAAGTAGTAGTAGTACATAAACACCCAAAAAGAGAAGAAAACAAAAAATATCGTGTACGTTTCTTCAAACTCGATCAATGTCACGATGCCCCTCGATATTTTCGAGTCGAGTTTGGTAACAGAAATTGTAAAATGGAAAATGATGGAAGGGGTAGAAAGGGAAATAGAGGGGACCCATTGGGCAACTGTTGTGATTCTGTATGATAGATTTTTGAGGTTTAGTAATCAGTAGTACTTGGTGATAGTACCATTCTGCCCAGTGCTGCACCTGCAGTATGGTTGAAACCAATGCTTACTCAATCTAATTTCCCTTTTTCCATCATTTATTTATGTACCCACTTCTAGTTTTATTACTCCATTATTTATTTATTTTTCCTTTTTTCCTTTTTGTTCAAATCTTGTTCTTTTCTTGTTAATTACTCTACAAAAAGGTTTATGTGGTCATAGTTGAAACTTGCAATGTTAAAAAGTCCACGCACAACGATTTGTTAGTCAATGTGATTCGTCTTGCAGGAATTGACATGTTATGGTTATTTTTTTAAGGTAATCGATCATATGACGAGTCAATCCTTTAGTAAATCAGTCTCACGGTCAACATATATAACATATGCTAATAATGTAACTGGTGACTTAAAAATAATATAACAAAACCTGAAGCTATATGTTAGGGTTCGGGGCGTAACATATGTAAATCGTGTAACCAACTAAACAAGTTTGGTTACTTAAAAATAGTCATAACTAAAGCATAATACGGAGTAATAAATTGAAATCGTGATGGATTCAGTTTATGACATGTAAGATATAACAAGGCATGAGATACCATCATCACATAGTCACCAGAACCACCAACCCATCTTTTCACTCCCTCCATACACAATCACCAAACGTCTAAACATGCATGAAAGTATGAAACCGTGCACCACTGAGTTGTACCTTTTGTCAACTGTCATTTTAAGGAAAGTACATTTTCTCAAGTATTCTGGTTTTGGTTAATCTTAGGATCAACTGTTCAATTATTAGCTATCAAGTGCATGTGTCCTTATCTTCAACTTGGTCGTAACTATTGTCAAATTAGTTCAATTTTAAATTTTAAATTATATTCTTTTCAGTATTGTCCATGGAAAAAAATACCCAGTAATTATTCTTAATTTCGAGTAAGATGAAAATTTTTCACTTTTTTTATCCATTTATTTAATGACATAAAATATGGGCCATATAGTTATGAGAACTTTGGTTATAAAATATAGGCTACATAAACTTTGGTTAATTGTACTTGTTGAGGCAATACTCACGTATTTTTTAAAGTGGATAATTAATTTAAAACGATAAAAAAGTCAAATCCAATCCAATATAAATATGGAACTAACGAGAATCGTAGAATAGCAGTAACAAAAAGAAAACATTGTTTTTTCTTCTTGGTATAAGGACAGCATGAGCATGCTATCGTAAAGATGGATTGGGCCACATATATAAATCTCCAAATTGGTCGGTCCAAAAATTAAAATAAAAAGCTGCCATGATCAACTATATCTCTCATATCTGCAACCCCTTTTTCCTCTCCTGTCAATTATCCAACTCATTCATAAATCATAATCCATGTTCATCTATATATACTAACTAGGTGAGGTCCCGCGACAACGCGAGTTTCAACATTTGATTTTATAAATTGTGTAATTAGAAAGTTAAGTCCAATGAAACTGTACCGTGAACCGGATTTTTATATAATATAATCGACAACCAATAACATCTAGCGTATACTCTACCAGTTTAGTACGGTTCAGTTTTTTTAATTATTTTAAGTTAAGTTATTAAAAATACATGTCGGTTGTAAATTATATATTATCTAATTTGTAAACATTTTAGTTATAACAGTTACCCATTTTATGAAGAGGTGGATAGTCAAACATTAATTAATATAATATGCATATAATAAGAAGGAATTATAGAATTATTGTAACCCATAAAATAGTTTTTTAAAATTTAAATTAACTATGAATTCAGCGTAACTCAAATAACTGTATTTTGTAATTCAAACATAGATTTGTATCCAAATCAAACATTGTTGTGATCATATATACACATATGTATAAGTAATAATAATAGATTTTGAATAGTGATAATAAAAATTCATATTCGCCAACTTGATCTTTGTAGGTGTTAATTTTTAGCAAATCAATATAACGCTCGATAGCATGCTTATTATCAAGTACATTTAAAACTTGTTATTATAAATTGAAAGATGTGTGTATGAAAAGGAAAAACAGTATTTTAATATGAAAATGTACATTTAATTTAATACCATCAAAATTTATTGAAATTTCATGATCTTCAAGACGGTCTTTATCATTTAATAGTTATATAGTAAAACCAAAGTTTTTTTTTTTGATAATGCTTTAAACAAAACTTGTAAAAATATAAAATCCATAAATCACAAAAAGAAAATAGAACAATGTTATTATGGTTGAATATGACATATGTCTATTGTTTAGTTTAATGTATATTATTTAAGGGATTATTAGTTAAAATTATAAAATATCTTAGTTACATTATTAAAATGATTATTAGTTAAAATCATAAAATATTTTAGTTACGATTTTAACGTATATGATATTATGGTTGTTTGGCTAAATGGATGAACAATTTTTAGTTTCATAATGTTGATAAACAGTTCATGTAATTAATCAATATAGATAAATATTTTAAATACGATTGGTTTATTTATAAATTACCACTTGAATGTCATGATATTTAAACTATAAGGACTAAAAAATTAGGGAAGTATTGAAAGTGTCAATTTCAATAGTTGTGGGTACACATTATAAAAATTGAAAAAAAAAATGAAGAAAATAATTTTAACCGTAGGATCTTTAGGGATAGAATCAATCTAAGATCCAGATTGTTCCATTGTATTCTGTTATATATATATATATATATATATATATATATATATATATATATATATATATAGAAAGATATATAAAGAGTTTTAGACAAAGTCTTAAAAAGAGTAATAGTAAATTACTATTTTACCCTTCCTAATTATCTCATTCAACTTTAAAACACATATATGAAATGTCATTTATTGTAAAGTTAATATATCATAACTAATTTCGGTTACAAAATATATGACCCAATATTTATTTTCCTTTTCTATAATGATGGAAATTACATAAATATTATAAAATTTTAATATAAAGAACAAAAACTTATGCTAAATGTATATACATTACATTATAAGCCAAAAAAGTTAATATTGACATTCATCGCTAATTATATTATAACGCAAATGATATTAAACGAAAACTAATTCATAAATATAAATATAGTTTATTATCATCGTCAACATAGTACTTAAATATAATTAACAAAAGGTTAAAAACCTATAAATTATCAAGAAATAATTGTCATTTTTCTAAAACATCTTCAATTAAAAATCTAATGTAAATAGTACAAACACCTAAAATATCGATTTATCGTATCATTATAACAATTATGTACTTAATTGTCTTACTTAATAACTAGATTAGATATTTGTAAGTTTATCTAAATATTTTAGTTACCATAATTAGAGGTGTTAATCTAAGTCGAATTACTTTAGGGGGTTTAGATTTGCAGGTCAAAAATATCCAACCTAAAATTAAACTAACATTATAAACGGGTCAAAATAACCCATCCACAAAAGACATGCATAACCCATTTATGTAAACAAGTTGATAGATTAACTAATTGTAATTTTAAGAAAAAATAATTTTCAAGTTGGTAGCTTAACCCGTTGACTCCAACTTATGCGTGCGAAATATACCCAATAAATTAAAATGCTTGATTTTTTTTGGGTTAATGGGTTTATATTTGAGGGTCAAAAGTTCTCAACCTAAAACTGAATTATGGTGAACATGCAAATATGTCAAAATTTACTAATATGGCAAACGAGTTAATAGGTTTGAGTATTGCTTTTTAATTATAAAAATAAAAAGTTCATGAGTCACCCGTTTACCCAAATCATAAACTAAAGTCAACCCCATGTTAAGGTGTTTTGTGGGTGGGTGAGTTGACTTATCATTCAAATCACAACTTATGAAATAAAGTAATTAAATGGTAGTATACTATTATTTTCAAATTTTATATAAAGTTTACAAGTCTACGAATAAATATATTTTTTTTGTGCCGCCGCATTGCGCGGATAGTATTCTAGTGTTATATAAACCACATGTTATATATTTGTATGAATGGTCGTACTTTAAAGGGTCAACCGGTCAAGTGTCTGAAAATGCATCCAACTTGTACCGAATGTCTATTGTATGGATCATACTTACGGAAGGTGTATTTAATGCATCCAACTTTCAAAAACGGTTTATTGTATGTATTTTGATGACGTGCCATCTTCTAGGGACGCCGCGTGGCATCGTAAACAACCGACACATCATCAAAATACATACAATAAACCGTTTTTGAAAGTTGGATGCATTAAATACACCTCTCGTAAGTATGATACATACAATAGACATTCGAGACAAGTTGGATACATTTTCAGATACTTAATCCAACTTTAAATTCTCAATCTGTTAATTAATATGTCCACAATATTAATGCAATAATTCATGAAAAACGTACAAACCCATTTGAAATCCTAGCTACTTGATTAAATAAGAGATGTTGGAATTGAATGAGATAATGAGCTCGAATACAACTTTTGTGGTGAAACTTTTTAGCACGTACCCTTGATTACCCACAATTTGTATAAAGTTAGCAACAAAGAAATAGGAAACAATTACTTGATATCGGAAGTACTTGCGTGCACATGTGTCGTAAGTTCAGTCCGTTACTCGACTTGACAACAAAAAGGATAAAACAAACTTTATTCTCATTATCAAGAATATCACCTCTCGGTGTCACTGAGTTAAAAATATTTTCGTTACTATGTTTCCATATTACCCAAAGTGTCGTTTGAGCCACCCCGGCCTAAAAGGCTAAAACCCGCTTGAGCTTCACTGAAAAAAGGGAATTGTTGTTGATATTAAAGACTGTCTTTTATCTCTACAAGGATCAGTTGTTGAATATAATATGCCTCCATCGTCATACATCTTTTAGTTTGTGACACAACAATGAACGAAAACGGGCCATCATGTTGAGTTCACTCACATTATCTTCATCATGTTGAGTTCAAATTAATACCACATTTATTTTTCAAATTAATCTCTGTTGGCATTCAATTCTTTGATTGTTCTACCCTACAAGCTAAGAATGTTTACCGAAATGGAACAAGCCCATTCATCGGGCCCGGATGAGAAGGTCGTGCGTGTTAAAAGCTTTTCCATCTTAATTAACTGAGCTTGCTCAAAAGCCCAATCCTTTGGGCTTTCTAATCATTCAGCAATAGTGGCATCTTTGAAGCCTTGAAGGTTTCAAGCTTGCATATGTTTACAATCCCAAGAATTTCGGAGCTGCATTCGTGTCCGCAGGTCGCGCTGACATGCATTGGTTCACAAGCTCGAACTCAGTTTGCCAAGTATTTGCACCCCCCCTGCGCGCGCGTAGGCAAGGGAGTAAAACACATCATATAAGATCACACCATAACCTCAACTATTGAGCTTATAAACAACTCACAAGATATGTATAACTTCCTATGTGGGACAACTTCTCACTCAAAATTTAGCTTCAATTTTCAGTTTCATATAGCTCACTTTTTGACTCGATATCTCATTCATCTCTCATTAACTTTGGACATATAATACATCATTTCGAAGCTCTTATCAACAGCTACACAACCATATAATATATTACGTATAATTACTATATTCACATATAGATAATTAAGTCCAAAGTTTGAGAAAAATGCAAGTTTTATCCCACCTTTTCCAACATTCTAATCATTTAGCAATAGTGGCATCTTTGAAGCCTTGAAGGTTTCAAGCTTGCATATGTTTATTAAGTTTTTAAGTTCAGTCTGCCACTCCAATTTTCCTCCCTATAAAGTAGGGATGAGCGTGGTACAAAACCGGTACCGTACCGTACCAAACCGGTTGGCACCGCTTTTCTTTTTGGCTATAATTTGAGTACCGAATACCGTAGCAACTAAAGTGGTATTGGTACCAATACGGTACGGGTACGAGTACGGTAAAAAGTGGTACTATACCTATTTGGTACCGGAAATATAAAAATATAAAAGTGAAAAATATCAAGTTGTAAAAGGTAGTACATTATAAAAATATAGAATCACCTCAATACCAAACTGGACCAACTATGATAACTTAAACAATAAAAATCATAAGGAATCTCCATGTTTATGTTTTTGAAATAAAATACCCAATTATCAATATCGTCACATTAATTCATCGAACACGAAATTATCAACAACAATATTAATCATAATATAACATAAATACATAAAGTTGAAAATTATGATATTAAACAAATAAAATAAACATGATCCTAAAGATAATTCTCATTACTCAGAGTGTCATAAATTTAACCACGGGATTTTATACGTTTGCATATTAAGGATATAGGTACTTTCATATTCTTTGTTGTTGTTGTTGATGATGATGATGATAACGATGATGGTGGTTGCATATTATGATGACGATTGTAGTTGAATGTGATCCTTTGTAATTGATGATGATTAGGATTTAGGTTTTGTGAATGTTAAAAACTCATCAGTCGCGCATTACACATAACATGTATTACTAGTAGCCGTTCTTATTTTTTAATAGAAAATATTATCACATAATTATATCGTGGTAAAAAGATAAGATGTTATGTACCGGTACCAGGTACTAAACCGGAAAATTACCGGTACCGTACCGAAAGTACCGCATCCAAAAAAATAAGTTTTATAAGTACCAAATACCGTACCATTTGAAGTGGTATGGTACCGGTACGAGTACGGGACCGGTATGGTATGAGTACGGTAGTAGGATTTCAGTATAAATGCTCATCCCTACTATAAAGTAAGGCTAATATTGTGACATTATGAAATTGCATATTTTTAATATTTAATTGAAGTGTATAATATATAAGTAAAATAATTGTAATACTAATTACTTTGGTGACAAACCCAAAAGTCAAGTAAAACCACGTTGATGAGAAACAATATTAATGGTCCTAATATTTCCATCTTCAAAAAGCCTACGATTGTTCGTAAAAGTCAACTAAAAAGGCTATGCCTTCACTTTCATATACCATTTCTTGTACTTTCACCTTCTAAATGTGTGCACTTAGCTTCAATTTCACGTATTTTGATCTTTTGGAGAATTACAATTTGGGATTGTTATTGTTTTTATTTTTTTTCTATTTTCTGGATAAAATAGAAGTAGTAAAGAGTACGACACGTATATACTAATTCCCGATTATAGCAAATAATTACCTATAAACCAACTTTCAATATTTGTATTAAAAAAACCATTAATATACTCTCTCCGTCCCAATAATATAATTCGGTATTCGTTTTATGAATGTCTCATTATCCACTTCCATAAATAGATAAAAATAATTAAATGAAACTTTTTTTTACCTTGATGTATGTAAGACAAAAAAGGTAAATAACAATATAAGGTAAAACTTCATCTTAACAAAAAGTAAGAGAAAATAATTATGTTTTCTTAAACTGAGTATTTTTGTTTGGGGAGAAAAAAATTGGGACTGAGGGAGTGTATGATTAAAGGTTTGATTATTATTTTTCTTTTTAAATTTTTTTCCACATATAATTTGTCGTCCTTTTGTGGTATAGTTATTTGTAAAATATATCATAAATCTTAATATATAATACTTTGTTTGGTAAGGAGCAAATCAAAATGAATTATCTCAAAAACCAAACTAAATCGCATTAACAATAATATCGCTCATTTGTTACTTCCATAAGCATTTTCACTAACGTTTTATATACAAAACTTAAAAAATTATCAGTTAACACATTTAAGTTGAGTACGGGTCGATATGCAATTCTTATTTTTAATAAATATAAAAATCTACGAGAATCAAATCTCTAATCTTCCCCCTCTCATAGCCCTTTTAAAACTAACAAATAATAAAAAACCCTATTTTTCCCTTCATTCAACCAAACCCTCCTTTTCTGATGGATCTTCATCAAGAAACTCAACCCCAAAAACTTGCTCATTTTTTCATTCTACCTTTTCCCAATAAAAAAGACTTTGCATATGCACTCACCTTCTTCATCTTTCTTCTAATCACATCTCTTGTTTTTTGCAACTTTATCACCCCTTTCTACCCTAATCTTTTTCTTCCTTTTAACCTCCCAAAAACCCAACCCACAAACAAATGTGACTATTCTTATGGAAAATGGGTTTGGGACGAAATGTACCCGACCCAAAAGTACAATGAGGATTGCCCGTTCCTTGATCCGGGCTTCCGGTGCCACCGAAACGGCCGAAAAGATGTTGATTATGTTAAATGGCGATGGCAACCTCATGGGTGTGACATACCCAGGTATGGGTTTAGATTTTAGTTTTCAATGGGTGGATTAACTCTTTATGACTTTATGTATATTAAACTGCATGCATGGCTTTTTTTAATGTATTCGAAAATCTTTTTCGAATTTTAATATGAATTTCTAGGTGGCTATTGATAAATTCCATGGTTGATGATTTAATGTGTATAATGAGATGCATGCATTGCTTGTTGTAAACATAGTTCTATCGATTGTACTTTTATGTGGGCAACTAGCCCCTTTTTAGCTTTGTGAATCTCGATGGAAGAATCAAACAAGTAAAAGCTTTTATGAAACTCTGACTTTATGAGTCCTAGTGATATTTTAGTCGGAATCCATATGGCATTTTATCAATATTTTATTTGTGTATTCTTAGATCTATGTGATAAAAATAATAAAAGTATGATTAATAGTCTTACTTGGATTATAATATTCGACCGACCATATACATTTTTCAAGAGAATTCTCTCTGACAAAATGAATAAAGTTGGAAGTTTAATTAGTGGCATGAACGAATGAGCAACTTTGGCTAGAGAATTATGATCCCTCCTAAAACTTCTAAATACCTGTTTGTAGTGTTTGTTAATATCTTAGAGAATAAAATCTACATGCCTTTCAAATAAAAGAAATTTTCGCCGAGGTCTATAATTTTTTTCTTTCTACTGCCTTGGAAATACGTAGGTGTTATCGAGTCAAGTCGAGCTGAGTCAAGTCGAGCCCACATTCCAAGCCCGAGCTCAAGCCCACATTTCAAGCACGAGCTCAACTCGATTATGAAACTCAATTGTAGCTCAAAATTCAAACCGGGCTCATATTTTCAGGCTCAAGCTTGACTCGATAACTAAACGATACTTTCAAGCTCGACCCCACTATCATCACTAGAATACTTATAATTAATTAATAATATAATATAAATCCTAATCTAGCTACTCCTCGCTTTCAAGCTTATACAACTGGATCAAATCTGTTTATATCATTGATATAATTAGTTATCCTAGTAGATTTCTTACCTTGTTGATCTGATTAATATTCAATTACGTACACGTCATTAGAATACCTAAGTTGTTTCATGTTCTAATATTATATGAGTTGTAAGAAAGAACTGATATCGTAATGACTGTTGGGACCGAACAGGTTTGATGCACTAGATTTTCTCGAAAGAAGCAGAAATGGACGGATAGTTTTCGCTGGAGACTCGATAGGAAGAAACCAGTGGGAGTCTCTACTATGTATGCTGTCACATGGAGTCTCAAATCTTTCTAAAATTTACGAAGAGCGTGGCAACCCCATAACCAAACACAAAGGCTTCCTTTCTATCAAGTTTCAAGACTATAATTTAACTATTCAGTACTACCGTGTGCCTTTTCTAGTTGTCATTGATGATCCACCACAAAATTCTTCTCAACAAGTTCAACGGGCCATTAAGGTTGATAAGCTCCACCGATTCTCTTCAAAATGGGTTGGAGCAGACCTTCTTGTATTCAGCGCGGGTCATTGGTGGAACCAAGACAAAACGCTAAAGATGTAAATATCGTAACCCATGAATTGGATTATTATAACCTAGATTGGCCATAAATAGATAAACTTGTTGAAATTGCTCTTTTGTATGATTACACCTTTTGTTTTTATGTTGTTATAGGGGATGGTATTTTCAGGAAGAAGGGATATTGAACATGACAATGGATGCCATGGTGGCATTTGGGAAGTCTCTTCAAACATTAAAGTCATGGGCTTTCAAGAGTTTGGATCCTGATAGCCATATAATCTTTCGTAGCTATTCACCCGTACATTTCAGGCAAGTAAATAAGCATCCTTAGAGGTTTAATGTTAATTTCAACCCACTTGTATGAAAACAGGTCAATGTGGGTCAACTATTTAGTACTTTAAAAGAAAAAAATTATATAGAAAAACATAGACTAAAAGTGTTGCCAGGTCAGTCGACCCGAGTTCATTTTGACATGTTATGCAACATGCCTTTCTCGTCTGAAACCTTCAGGCTAAGTTGGCTTATGAAAAAAGATGTTCTGTGTGCAGGGGTGGAAAATGGAACACTGGTGGTCATTGTGATCATAGTAAAGCACCAGAAACGGACTACTCGAAGCCACAAAGTGAACCTTTGAACAATAAGATCATTATGAATGTGGTCAAAGAGATGGAAATTGCAGAACGGAAAGTCCAATTCTTGAACATAACGTATCTAACAGCAATGAGGAAAGATGGTCACCCTTCAAGACACCGTGAGCCAGGTACCCCACAAGCGGCTCCACAAGATTGCAGTCACTGGTGCCTACCTGGTGTGCCTGACACTTGGAATGAACTCTTATATGCTCAACTTTTGTCCACTGGATTCAAAACTAGATGATCAAGATGAAAAGTGCACCTGTTAAAAAATATCTTCTATAATAGCTCAAATTTGGGCTAGCAATCATTGGAGCACGAAGAGTGGTTCATCTTGACGGCTCAAGCACGCACCAACGAGTGTCTGAAATGGATGATTTCTGAACCCATGACCTTCAGAATATAAGCATAACACTGTATAACACAAGTTAGATATGTGATGACACGATGATAAATTATTTGTAGGTCTTATATATTAACATAATTCATTGTTTATTGGCTTGAACAAGTACACCTACAGAGTATAGTCAGGTGAAATGTCCTGATCATAGGAAATTATAAAATAAAATAAAAAGGATGAAATGGAAAGTGAATTTGTGAAATTGCAACAATATATTATGAGTGGATAGCAAATTTATTAGCAGTATTACTTCTAACATTTACACTTTGGGAAATGAGTGAAGTAGAAAAAGTATTCTATTCAGGATCCAATACGGGACAAGTTGTAGCTAATTGAACCCAAGTTTTGCTTTGTTTAAGAGGTGTCTGGCCAATCGAATGCTAGTCGTGTTATAGTTGGTCTAAACAGTTGTTGCCGACCGAACCACAACAAATTCTAAACAGAGAGTATTGAACCCAAGTTTTGCTTTGTTTAAGAGGTGTCTGGCCAATCGAATGCTAGTCGTGTTATAGTTGGTCTAAACAGTTGTTGCCGACCGAACCACAACAAATTCTAAACAGAGAGTATTGATCCATCTTGCAACCAAACCACTCTTCTTTTCTGATTACAACCAACTATATTATCTAAGTTAAACACGTTATACATGTAGCAAAATAGAAAACCTTGAATATAAGATTGTGAAGGGGCCGCGCGAACGCAGGCCCCCACTGGCACAAATTATGATGTAGGCTCGACCACTTGGGCCGACCTTAGGGCAGCACCCCTTCAAAGTGCAATGAAGGTCACTGACCTAGGCCATGGGCATTCTTGATCACCCATTGACCCCATCCAGGTAAGTATGTAACCCATTCCCTTCTTTCCCCTTTTATACACCTCTTCTTTCCTTTCACTTTTTTCTATCAACCAATGTGGGATCATATCCTAACACAAATCTCATATAGTATAAGCATTTTTTAATTTTAATACATTAGACTTTTTTAATTTTAATACATTAGACTTTATAAATTTATAGATTTTTTCACAAAAAATCCTTAAAAAATCTGTGATCAAAGATACTGTGATTTAGATCACAATTACTTCTGTATCTGTACAGACTCTTCTGTCCTGCTGAAATATATATATATATATATCAGAATTATATCATTCACAATTAACACAAGCACACACATAAATACATTGTCCTTATCCAGAATTGCATCACTTGTCATTCTTGTTAAGTTGTTTCTAGTATGGATTTAATTTCCATGATAAATATCCAAAACTAACCACATTAAAATTATTAAAATCTTTTCCAATCTATGACATATAAAGGAACTGAGTGGAAAATCAAAGAAATGAGGTTGTGTTAAACAACTTTCACCACATCTGATCAACTAAAGATATCAGTGTATGAGTAAAATCGATGAGAATGAGGTTGTGTGATGCCGGAGTAGCATATTCACGTGATCAGGAGCGGCTCAAGCTCTTATAAAGTTAATAATAAAGCAAATTAATATAATAAAAACCTGCTAGCTAAAAAAAAAACTATTTTTCTACATTCAAGCACTCTCATTTTCTAATGGTTGTTCGTCAACAAACTCAACATCAAAAACGTTTCCATTTTTTCTTCCTACCTTTTCCCAATAAAAAAGACTTTTTCTATTCACTCACCTTCTTCATCTTTCTTTTAAGTGCATATCTGCTCGTTTTTTTTGAATTTTATTACATGTTTTGTAGCAGATTGTAAGTTTACTATCAAGTTGTAATGTTCAAGTTGGTATATCATATTAAACATTATATCATATAACTATTTAATTAAAGCCGTATCATTAATATGTAGTTACCACTATTTGAATAAAGGATCATGAAAACCCGACATATATATTAATCGTGTCAATCTTAATGTATATCAATAGACAATTATGTACTCTTAAATTTAACATGTATCCACATCATAAAGGTAAAATATATATGCATATCGTTATCGAAAAATTTAATAATAATAAAACTTTTGTCTTATAATATGGCGTAGCTAGCTCGCTAATTTTGCGAGTTATAATTTATTAAGATAAACAAAACAAAACCATAATATAAGCAAATTAAAGGTATACAAAATCAAAAGGATGGAGATTGAGGCGGCTTTAAGCGCATTCAGGGAAAATAACAAGAAGAAGGTTTAAAAAGTAGATACAAATAATCAACTTCATTATCACCAAATTTGTTGACATTTCTCTTACAATATTTTTAATCGATAATTCATCCTGTGGATTTATTAATTAAGTAGCAGACGTAATTTAGTTGTAACCAAAATTGGGTAAGTAAGCTAATAACTACTATTATTTTGGTATATTTAATTACCAAATAAAAAAAAAGTACGTTCAAAAACAAGTTTACAATGTTGTCAGTTAAAGATCAAAGTTAACTTTCAATATGTTCAAACAAGTTAAAGGATGAGATAATTAACGTTTTATATCCAGTGGTTTTGAAAAAGTCAAGAAATAGTTTATACTAGAGTTCTATGAACTAAATTAATATACTGTTGTTGTTGTCTTATTAGTATTATATTATGATTAGTAAATAAAGATAAAAATCAAACGTCGTTGTAATTAGCAATAAATAGGAGATATCTTGGGTACACTTTATTACGAGACTAAATAAGTTATTTAGGTTGATTTCATTAGCGACCGTTTGTCCATGTCATGGTGAAATAAAAGTATCATCAAAATATGTAAGGTATATCTACGAATTATTCAAATATCAACATAATAAGCTGAAATAGCTCAGTTGGTTAGAGCGTGTGGCTAACAAGAGCGCTAACTATTTAACTTCTTGGTGGCGTCAAACTTTTTGGTCCTAGCAGTCTGCACATGAATCAAATCAAACGCTAGATTGGAAATGGGGAGACATTGTAGCAAGCATCAAACAAGTTTATTAAAGGGGAGCTTTAGAAATATATTACTTTAATTTAGTACTTTCTGGAAATCTAGTGGATTATCATGAATAACTGTACACTTCTTAAGATAAGTGAATTATCTATCATAGTACATTGTTTCAAGTAACCCAGATTTTGATATGCATGCTAAGATGTTCGGAACCGGTGATTTGATTCAATATGGCTCAAGTTGCAGCCATTTTGGTGATTTGATTCAATATGGCTCAAGTTGCAGCCATTTGACCCCATTTATGGCTTTGGGTTCTGGCCAACCGAATGCTAAGTACGATATAGTTGTGGGTTTTGGCCAATCAGTTGTAGCCATTTGAGCCACAACTAGTTCTAGCCATAAAAGATTGATCAAGTTCTAGCCATAAAAGATTGATCAAGCTATTGAATAAGTAATCTGTTGTACTTAAAAAGGAAAAAAAAAACAATTTATGGACAGATACAAAAACTACAGTACTAAAAAGGAGAAAACAAACAATGTTAGACTACTAAATTGTGAAGGGGCCGCGCGAACGCAGGCCCCCACTGGCACAAATTATGATGTAGGCTCGACTACTAGAGCCGACCTTAGGGCAGCACCCCTTCAAGGTGCAATGAAGGTCACTGACCTAGGCCATGGGCATTCTTGATCACCCATTGACCCCATCCAGGTAAGTATGTAACCCATTCCCTTCTTTCCCCTTTTATACACCTCTTCCTTCCTTTCACTTTCTTCTCTCATCCGATGTGGGATGGCCTTTTATATGCCCCTTCCTTCCAAGGCTCCTTTATAGATTCACTATTTGTCATGTCTGAGTTTACAAATATGTGATCATTTATTCTATTCTATATTACTCCACTGCAAATAAAGTGGGCAATTTATCATGATAATTATAAGAGTATTTAGGCAATTTCCAGTTTCAAGTCACACGTAAGATACAATAGAAGTTTTATAAAGTTCTACGATACATAGTTCTAAAGTTGAGACTATAAAATAGTAAGTCAGTCTAAAGTGTTGCGCATAGCGAAATATTAAACCCAATTAATATTTAAGTTAATCAATAAACACGATCAAACTTGATTTGGATGTGCAAAATTTGGGACAAAATCAGGAAACTGAAGAATCGAATTGTGTCATACATGATATGATATTCGGTACCACTACCAAAAAAGTTAGTTTATGTGACATGTCAGAGATTGTCGTTGTCCCTGTCAAAACTGATTTTTCGTTTTGACTTTTTCATTTGATGTGGAGGCCTGTTATTTCGCTGAACTATATCACTAGTCTGGAGTTTGGTTCTGGTTAACCAAACGATTTGAGGCCAGCAGCAAATGATTTAGTATCTGTTACTCGCATTCTCAATTTTTTACACAGTTTCTTAGCATTGTAAATCTCTACTTATCATCATACAGATTATGAAATTATTGAACTCAACTGTGATTAAACCAAGACCTGTGATATAGTGATGTTCGAGATAACATTTGATTAATTGACTTGAGCTTTCAACATACACCTGTTGACCTTTATCAAAATGATAATGGAAAACTATGCAAAATCAAAAGGTCATAACTAGAGATGTTGAAGAATTTGATATTGTAAATTGACGAATGCGAACTCATTCCAGATCTTTATCCAAATGAAAATGTATTCATATAACCATCGATATATATCACATTTGTTGGAAGGCTTTTAGTCTGTCATAGTAAAAGACATATTAAGAATTTGGCTATTACTCAACACTCTCTTGAGATACAATTAAGTTATCAGAAATAACTAACAACTTTTTGTCACAGGTAGTAGCTATCAAGTCTCGTGGATAAAATGATGTTGCAAATTAGACCCATTTAAGATGTGTTATCCGGGTTGTATTGTTAGCTGTTCGATAATGAACCGTCAAAATGTTTCATTCACTTTTTAGAATGACAATAGCAGCCTGTGCACAATATATACATCTTGTAATCAGTTACTGTATGATAAAATCTGAAATCGAAATGACAATAGCAGCCTGTGCACAATTTATGAATATATACGTCTTGTAATCAATTACTGTATAATAGAATTTGAAATCAAACTCAAAATCATCATACTGAAGCACTGAATTTTTTCGTATATCAGTATACGGTACACAAGTAATGGTATGTATGAGAAATTTTTTATAGCAGACCGATATTACCTTAGTAATAGAGTCCAACAGTACAAACAACTTACAAGACCAGCCCACATGCCAGACCCCAAAACAAAGCAAAACGAAACCAAAGCTTTTTCCAAGGCATAAAAAGCAGGGGCCAACAAATACAACCAACAAAAAACCAAAATATAAACACCACCAAGAAACAACAAGAGCACTCAGGCACCAACAAAAGACTCACTATAAAGATTCAGGTATGAGAATTGCCGATAATATAGTAATATATGATATGATGCATGTATTTCAGTCATTTCAAAAGCAAATACATGATACATATCTACTACTTGCAAACCGACATAAAAACTATAATTGACTCCTATATCTCGGAGTTAAAGTTTAACAAAAAATAGTCCAATAGAATATGAAAGTAACCATATTCCTCTATCGTCTTGGATAACAACAATAATTCGTCTTATGTAGCAATGAGCATGCAAACACTCCAGAGATCAGACTACCTCCGCATCAATGGTATCATTGTAATCTTACGAGCCCCTTGTGAATTACTGGTGTGATCACTTGTAGTTTGAAATCCAATGTACAAGTGCCTACTGCTGCTCCATAGGTGGTTCAGGGGGTCCTCTAGCTATTGGGACGCCACTACCACGCAGTGTTCGTGGTTTTGCCAATTCCACACATATGATACGGCCATGCAGTGTCTGCAAACAGCCCATATATTAATTCCTCATAAGTACAAACTCTAAAACCAAAATTACCCCAAAACTAATTATATTGATTTTCGTCCATACGACTTCTTTTATTATATGAACACATAAGTCATGTGCTGATGTGCATTATGCACCAAGAGTATTATGCATACATTACACAATATTTGAATCGCTTTTATACGGGATAAAATGAGGGACAAAAAAATGCACTAATTTGTAACCTTTCCATCCATTTCATCGATGGCTTTCTCGGCTTCATCTGCGGATGCATAGGTGACAAACCCATAGCCTTTTGATCTGCTTGAAACTTTATCCATCATTACATTGGCTACAAATAGATACAAATTGTGTCACATTTGGCTATAATTATATAAAAATGTACACGTGTCAACATGTTTCTAAAGTTTTACCTTCAACAACTTGCCCAAACTGCGAAAACGCATCAGTTAATGCTTTTTCTGTGGTATAAAATGATAGTCCTGCAGTATGCAAATTAATAATTGCCTCTCATCAAATCAAACCGTAAATTATTTGAACTTTTATTGTTTTATTCTTGAACAAACACGAATTAAAAAACAACTGAAAACAATTAATCGTAATATAAATTTATAAAGCTTATATGATAAAATGAGCAGTAAAGAGCAAGGGAAGGTGAAAACCTGCAACATAAAGCTTGGAAGCTATGCATCTGCGTGAAATGAGAGAATAAGATGAAGATGAAGACGAAGAAGAAGAAGAAGATAATAATGATGATGATTGATATATTGTAGTATTTGAGGGTGATAATAAATTGGTAAGAATAGCGTTGGGTATTCTTCTATATGCCGCCATAGCTATCTATGTTTTTAGGGCTTGAAATAATGGGAACACCGAACAGGGGAACACAGACATGATACTTTTAATTAGCAATGATACAGTACAAGTCAACCCCCTGAACATTTGTTAAATTCTGTTCTTGGTCCAAAGGTTGTTGCAACTTTCACAATATACTAATGTTTGAGATTTATTTTCATTCAAGAATTTCAGTGTCAATATAATTTCAAATACATTATTTTGTTTAGTTTTATTTTTGTAATCAGTAATGACACATTCGTGTCACCAACTTATTCTTTATCTTGTTTTTATAATTTTAAAAAAAGATGTATACGAATGGAACATCGTGTCTAGGATACTCACCGACTCACGGATGATTAAAAACTACTGTACACCGTTACATGCCATATGATAAAGCGAAGCACACAAAATACAATTGATGTGCATGCTACATAAATACATCAATGGGTTCACTCGGACACCAAACAAATTTCTGAACTAACATAACCATAATCAAGTTCATTATAACACCTACACAAGTGATCCGTGAAACAGGTTATGAGCTAGATTCGACCAATTTCCCATTTCCCTACAAAAAACATTGCATCAATCAAGATACTAAGCAACGACGACTATATGCAAAGCGACCTTACAGTCACTTCATACCCAATCTACATATGACCGGGTTAGTCAACTTTTGTTACTATGATTGATGTACTTTCTGCACAGCTTGATAAACTATGTCGATGATTGTCTTAATTGGTAGTAAAAGGCAAAACCAATGGTTAAGAAGGATAAAAGCAAACACTTTAACAATGCCAACAAAAGTTCATTCCATATATATGAGGCTCAAATCTACTGCTTTTTATATTCACAAGTTCAGTGCCGAATTTAAATTTCATTATCTCCAATATATATTTCTATTCTGATATACGTCACATATATACCAACAATATTTGCACAACATAAATATATCTTGTAGATGTTTAACAGTCAAAATTACCTTTGGTGATCTTTATAAATACTGAAGTTTCCACGTATAGCTTTTTAAAAACGCAGAAGGAATTGAAATCTCAAATTGAGAGAATGATTTTTATTATTGAGAAGTTACATATATAAAGATGCAAACTAACTAACTATGTTAATTGTCATTAACTAATTTAAACTCCTCTAACAGACTTCTAGCAAGCTCTTAATTAAGTTACAATGTGACCTATCTTTTTCAACTTTAGCCACAATAACTTTGACATGATATCATTAATAAGTCTACATTCCCCCCTCAAGTTGCACCAAAGAATTTGATGGTGTGCAAATACAATTTCACTTGATTACTTGATTATATATATGAAGAGAGAAATATTTTGAAGATGTATTTAATATGTTTCAAGAAAAAGAGAAAAATGAATAAATGATTAACAAACAATCCATATGTAGTTTATACAACCACTTTATAGCTAAGATTGCCTGAAATGCCCAATTACTTTCTACAAGTCGATTCATTAGCTTTAGGGATATTGGAGGAAGGTTCTGGACGTTCGATGACGAATTTTGCTGAAGGAGATGCACGTGGAAATGGAATCAGTACCAAGTCCCTTAACATCCTTAGCTCTTCGCCAACCGATATATCGTCATTAAGCTCTAACCGTAATTTTGTAAGTACAGGTGACTTGTTCATGATAAGCTTCACAAATTCCATCTCAATAGCTAAGTTACTGAAACTATCCATCTCGAATTCAATAAGATGATCCAGCTTGAAGTCCGAGTAGTCATGGAGATCAATTAAATCCATACCGATATTTGGTTGAAAATTTGACTGTTCATTATTATATGACATATATATCAATTCAGAAAAGTAGAAAACTAACATGTTAAAATTTTAAAAAGAATAGTAGGTGCCATGTCATTGCATTATTATTCACCTTGAGAATAAGGATGACTAGATTTGGGGAGCTCTTGATCAAACAAAGGGTAGACAAAAGCTCATCTTGTTTAGTTAAGCACACACCCAAAAAGAGATTTTTGAGATGAACTAGTGCGATTGGGAGTTTTTGCGGTTTAACACCGGTAACAAAGCGCTTCACATAATACCATAGAAAGATTTAGTATTTACTGCACATACTTATATGAGATGCCTTAACATGCTTGCCTTAAATTTTACCTTATAATAATCTGATGAGATTATCAAATTCTCAACTGATGATAAACATTCAAAAAACTCACAAAAGGGTATCTTGTCTTCTCGTGCAATATCATTTTGGTCTCCAGTCTGCAAAAAGATACATTAGTAGAATTTAAAGGTCTTAATTTAAAAAAGTTTTAAAAACTCGCACGAATCATATTGACCATACCAAACATAAATTGTCAAGGAGCGGGCAGTTTGTGAGGAAACGCTTGAGCAACTTGCCACTGATCTTAACATCATAGAACATTAGAGACCTCAACGTATCAAATCCATTAAATGTTGATGGAGGGGAAAACTCACAGTTTACAATCTCTATAACTTCTAACTTGTGCAATGAGAAAAGCGAGTTGGGTAGCTTGTATGGGTTGGCTGAAAGATTATGTAATTCGAAACTCTTCACTTACCAGGTCGATCTCGGAATACATTTCTACATCAAGATGCCAAGTAAACTCCATTAGCGGACTTGTGAGTAGTAGCAAAACATGGAAGATAGCATTCACAAGTTTAAGTTTCATGATATTCTCGTCACAAGTTGATCCTTCAAACAAGTTTTCATCAATTTGAAGTCTACGAATGCTCGTCCACTTATATCTCCACTTCCTTGACAAGATGCTTGTCCTTAATGCATCTTTGATCGGCAGAAAACTTAGTATGCATCCCGTTATCTCCTGAGGAAGGGTGCTAATTATATCCGAACTTATGCATTGAACCTCCATCATATATATCTCGTCTTTACAATAGGGTTATGATGCGTCACAAAGCTGCAATGTACAATGGAAAATTAAATAAATATTTATTTATTACAGAGCATTATTTCTTGATGCTAACAATATATATATTACAGGGCCGAGTGATATAATTTGTTGATTTTGTTCTATGCTTTTTTATGTCAATCCGGTTGACCTTTTTACATCCAAATATCTATTTGAAGTAGAGAAAATTACATAAATTGTCCTTTAAGATTGTCTTGAACTTCATTGATATTCCTTTTACAAAATTTAATTACATGGATCATATAAACTTTGAAACTTGTTACATTCATGTCATTTTCTTTAACGGGTGTCAAATTATCTGTTAACTTAAGTCATGTGTGATGCACATGAGAGTATAATAGTCTTTTTAATTTCTTTAAGTTGTTTTAATCCTATCTACCTCGTTCTTTCATTTCACTTTCTTGACTTGAGTACGGGGGTGTAGTTAGAATGAGGTAGTGAGGGTAGCTGCCTCCACAAAAGTTCTGAAATTACATAAAAAATAAAAAAATTTAAGGTATCAATGACAGTTTTAAGATTTTGCCTCCTCAAAACTCTAAAAAATACAAAATAATTGTGTTTTTACCACGTCCTTATAGTTTTCATAGCTCCGTCCCTTTTTAAGTAACTTACTATCATCTCACTTTTTAATTTCACTTCTTTACAAATTTTTATTACATAGATCATGAGTGTAATGTGTTTTAAAAATAAGAATGATCAATGTA
Organism: Pseudognaphalium luteoalbum; assembly: GCA_963422505.1. Lineage (NCBI taxonomy): Eukaryota > Viridiplantae > Streptophyta > Magnoliopsida > Asterales > Asteraceae > Pseudognaphalium > Pseudognaphalium luteoalbum. The sequence goes on along the minus strand of OY730195.1, from coordinate 21,243,085 downwards.
ACTAAAATTCGTAAAGTTAAATTGAGACAAACTTAAAGGACGATTTAAGTAATTTTATTTTTGAACTACCAACATGTCATTGTAGGAATTCACCCTCGAGGGGGAATTCTATTCCTACCCTCATTTCTACTATCCCATACCCCCGGGTCCAGTCTGGACTAAGTCCGGTCCTTTTTCAATTCAAATTTTTCTAAGATTTATTACAGTTCAGTTTTAGATTAATTAGGGAGGGAATTAGAAAAAGAAAAGGGTAAGAGATAGAAAATAAACGAAAAATCACGATGTGATTGATTTGATGGGTAGAAAAGTATATGAGATAGAAAAAAGGGGGAATAGGGATATGTATAGTATGTCCCATTCTCAAGTCTTGCAATAAAATGATAATTATTACTCGCTACGTTAAAGTGAGTAGTAAGTTAATGAACCTATTTTTTGTTAACTGTTTGAAATTTATACAAAGATAACTAGCAGTATAACGTAACACAACTTACCTTAACTCGAACTCATTTGACGCGCTTAAAAAAATGACTCAATTTATCGAAACTAGCTTTGACTGAAAACTTTTAATTTTATACTACCTACCCATTCCCTTTGCCACAAGCCCACAACTACACAAACTTTATAAAATGCAACAAAACAGTTACATATATTATTATTAATTTCTTAAAAATTATTACAAGTTGTATTTGTATATATATAATTACATTACATATGATAAAACATAAACAATCCTACGTGTTTTATTAATAAAAAAGATTATACTTAAGTCGTAGAGTAAAGTTCAAGATTCATATATACATCGCACATGCTTAAATATATCGAGTATATATCCACTAAATTGTAATAGTGCAGTTTAACAACAGTACAACACCAACCTCAATCCATGCTAAACACATACCATAAACCGTTAACTTGAAGGTATACAAAATATTAGCTTACAGGCAACGTCCCGTTTAGATATGTTTCTTCACCCATTCTGTGTATCAACTTCTGGTTTGTAACAAGAAATATCTTTACGATCCTAAATAATATAGTATAATATTAATTTGTGATTAGTCTGGAATTTGGCCGAAAATGGTGTTGCCAAACCTTTTCAAAAGACCAAATCTTTCTCCATGTTTGTTATCAAAATAAAAACCTATATGTTTTCTCAAAGATTGCCAACTAAACCACCTTTTTGTTTCTTGCTAATTCACTTTGAAATATTAAAATAAAGTTATATTGATGAATGTGAAATCTAACAAATGAAATGTCAGTGTCATTGACTCATTGTTGACAAAGGTCAGTCAGTTTGTTAGTCAGTTTCGTGTTTTTATAAATAAATAAAAAAAAGTTGATGTGACACTCTGATCAACTGACCAATCAATTTCAGTCAATTGTTAAGGGTGGTCTAAATGTTCTTAAATTGTTTATTCTATCTCATTGTAGGCGATATATTCTATACATATACCTACGTACATATATATAATATATAATAATAATAATAATAAGTGTAATGTTTAAAGCAGAAGATCTTATATGAGCGGAAGAAGAAGACATATTTTAGTGCATTTTAGGACGAAATTGTAAAGATTAAAATGCAATAAAATTTATAGGTATAAAATACAGTGTTTGTTAAAATGTAGTGGTTGTTGTAAATAACAAAAAATTCATCCTAAATGAAGTATAAACATGTTTTCTCATCGTTCTCCTCGAATGAAATATTTTCCTGAGATCTTCCACCTAATAATAATATAATAATAACATTAACAATAACCGTCATTAGTATAATATATGTAATTCTGGCTTAGAAAAGAATATATGGTTTCGTTACTATTTTTAAAAATTAGAATTTAAACACGTACATAGACATTGGTAGTTTCCGCTTCATAATAAACATGAGAATGAAATTCACAAGTTATGGTTCCTTCACCCAATTTTAATTATATTTTCATCAAGACGAGGGCTAAAAGGGAGAAAATAACCTACATAAAAACATATTTCCTCCGTTTCAATTTAATTGCCCGGTATTCTATTTTAGGATGTCCCAAAACTATTGTGTACTTTTGATTTTAAGCAATCAAAAAAAGTTTAGTAGATAGATATTAAATCATATTAGTTGATACAGTAATCTGTGTTCTTCCTTAAAATTGTGTGCATTTCAGCAATAGACAATTAAATTAGTACGGATGTAGTAATTTTTTTGTTACATTTTGAAAACAAGTATTGATGTCGGATAGGAGACATGTTGACACAATATCAGGCATATTAGAGTTAAAGGGATATGATCACACTTTTAATGGCATGATCACACTTTTAATCAAGATAACCGAGTTAACCAATAACTTATAACCCGTTGACCTATACTGAATGCATACATAACTGTTCACCATTAATAAACATTACAAATGTTAGTTTAATTGATTAAACTCACCAAGTTTTTCAAGTCTCGTAGTTAAGGCCTATTAGAATTTGACAGTTATTCAACATTCTCTTCAGATACATCACATGTTTGCAATTATATTTCTGTTAATTATTAATCCAGTCTTTGAATCAAGTGACAGTAAAACTGAATGTTACATATGTGTTTTCAATGTTGTCTCATTAGGTGTTCGATAATGAGACGTCGGAATTGTTTCCTCAACATTTCAGAACGACAATAACTGGATATACATAGTAAGATATCTTGTAATCGGTTACAGTCGACCAGAATTTGAAATCAAAGCACTGAATTATCTGTAGGTTACACAGCTGGTCAGGAATAGCCTTCAGCAAACCAGATTTCTTTTTCTTATACATGTACGTTTGAGAATTGCCGCTGATATGATGCATGTATTTCGGTCATCACAAAAGCAAATACACAATACATGTACATAGCTAATAACGTACCTGGCAAAACTAACTTGGATCATATAACTGGCTCCTATATTTCAAGACTCAAATTTAAGTCAAACAGAAACTAGTCAAATATAATATGGAAGTAACCATATTCCTGTATTGTGTTTAAATAACAAAAACAATTCTTCTTATAAAGCAATGAGCATGCAAACTCAGACTACCTCAGCGTCAATGGTAAGAGTGTAATCTTATGAGCATCTTGTGAATCAATGTAGTGATTACTTGTACTTTAAAATCTAACCTACAAGTGCTTACACGTGCTCCAGAGGTGGTTCAGGGGGTCCTCTAGCTATTGGGACACCACTACCGCGAGGTGATCGTGGTTTTGCCAGTTCAACGCATATGATGCGTCCGTGCAGTGTCTGGAAACAACCCATATATTAGTTCCTCCTAATTACAAACTCTAAAATCCAAATTACTCCAAAATTCAAATTTAGGTCTGTACCACTTTATTATTTTAATTTTTGAACATACAAGTGATGTACATTATGCACCAAGAGTATTATGTCCACATTATAGTTGAGTCGCTTTGTACCGGATAAAAAAAGGAAAAAAGTGCATTAATTTCTAAGCTTTCCATCCATTTCATTGATGGCTTTCTCGGCTTCATCTGCGGACGCATAGGTGACAAATCCATAGCCTTTTGATCTGCTCGAAACTTTATCCATCATTACTTTGGCTGCAAATTTATAACATTGGTGTTATAGTTTAATATAATAATTACATAAACGTGTGAACGCGATAAAATGTTTTTTAAGATTTCACCTTCAACAACTTGTCCAAACTGCGAAAACGCCTTAGTTAATGCTTTTTCCGTGGTGTAAAATGAAAGTCCTGCACTATGTATATGTACATAGACAATGAGAAATACAAATAGTTAATGCCTCTAATACAGATAATTTTACAGACACCTACGTGCGATAGTTAAACTTTGATTTATTTTATGAATATGGATGTTTACTAACTTTCTGGAAACTGAATTTCGATCTTAGTTGCAAGTAATCTTTCATTATTCTTGTTCAGACACAGATTATAAACACCTGAAACCAATTAATCGTAATAAATAACTAAAAAGAGAGAAGAGAAGGTGAAAACCTGCAACATAAAGCTTCGAAGCAATGCCTCCTCGTGAAATGAGAGAAGAAGGTCCAAATGAAGATAATAATGAAATATGTGAAACAGCGAACAGGGAAAGAAGCTGATACGTTTTGACTTACATTAATAAAATACAATTCAAGCCCCTGAGCATTTGTTAAAATGTCATCTTAATTGGTCCAAAGCTTGTTGCAAGTATTTCAGTGTTTCTCTATGGATATTTTGTAATGGCATCACAACTTGTATACATATATATAACTTCAGTTGCATTGTTTCACTAACTTTTAGAAATGTTTAATTTTGTAATGACAAACAGTCGTGTTGCAAGCTTATTCTGTCTTGCGTTTTATAGTCACGGAATATGAATCTTTAATGTATACGAATGGAACATGCGTCTAGAACAATCACAGATGATTATTAACTACATCGTTACATGCCAAAAAATAAAGTGAACTACACAAAATACAATTGGGGTGCATACAGAAATACATCAGTCGGTTCACTCGAACAACAAACAAATTTCTAAACTAACGTAACTCCACAACATAACCAAATCAAGTTCATGACAACACCTACACAATTGATCAGTAGAATCTGTTGTGAGCTAGACTCGACCAGGTTTCTGTTTCCCTAAAAAACATAGCATCAATCAAGATATTAAGCAACATTGTCTCTGATCACCATGGTGAGAAGCCGACTATATGCAAAGTGACCTTACAATCACTTCATACTCAATCTACAGATGGAAGTCAACTTAGTCATGGTTGATGTACTTTCTGCAGAGCTTGATAAAACATGTCGATGAATTGATTATCCTGGTCGTAAAAGGCAAAACCAAAAAGTTAATTTAACAATTTCCTTATTTATGATACTCAAATCTACTGCTTTTTATTTTTAAAAGTTCAATGTATTTAAGATCATTATCTCCAATATTTCAATCCTGATAGACTTCACATACCAACAATTCACACAGTATAAGTATATCTTGTAGATGTTTACAGCAATGGTTTTGTTGAAAGCTATAGACGAGCACAATAATTACGAAATCCATTTAACTATTTTGGCTAGACTCAGTTCAAAGCAGACCGTATGTGCATGATTATTAGCACAAATATCCAAGATATGTTACGCTAGGATAGCTATTGTGCCTTAGAAATCAGAATGCAGAATAAAAATCATATTCCCCACACTCAAGTTGCTAAAAAAAAAAACATCATTACCAAAGGGCCATTGGCCTAGTGGTATCGAGGTGACCCTTCAATCATAAAGTTGTGGGTTCAAGTTCAAGGGTGGACATATGTATATAATCGAAGAAAAAATTGTGTATATTCGTGGTGGTGGAGTGCATCGGTTCTTGCCTTACTAAAAAAATAAAATATAAAAAATAAACACATCATCAAGAAGTTGACTGACCCTAAGTTCAGGTCCATAAAAAGTAACTATGGAGTGCAACATCTTACATACAAACTAAAAGTAATTGTGTCAACTTCTAAAGATAAGAAAGGACGACCTGTAATGCTAGATGTAGCAAATTAGAGTGTCGTTGGAAACGAGTCAAAATAGGATTATTAGAGGCTAACTTTTGGTACAGGTTGAATTAGATTAATCCAAAAGACTTCTACTTCTAGAATTCTAAACGTTTAAACTGATCATTCCCCTGCTAATAAGAAATTTTTTACATGAATAATCTTTGAAAAGGGCAATTAGCAGGCTGTATGAAGTATATATATGCGACTGCAATTCATTTAACCCGTTTATTTTTTTAGCACTTTATTTATAATATACCCAATTATTTCGTAAGCTATATGTAAAACTATCCCCGAATCTACCAAATCATTGCCATATCTACACAATGCCAAGTATATAGTTTCAAAACAGTTGTATTATAACAGATAGCCATGATAACTAAAGATTTCACAAAATAATATTAGATAAGATGTTAATACCTGGGCAAGCAGCATGAATGCATCACGAACCTTTTCTCTGGTCAACGGTCCATATATTGAAGGGGAAATAGAATTAGGAGTAAGAGAAAGGGGTGGTGCTGGAGGGGGGAATGGTTGAAGTAATGGAACACCATGGCTGCGCTGTAAATTTAAAGGGGTAACTGGTACAGATGAGGTAGGTTGTGGGATTACTGGAGATGTAGATGCAGAAGGTGTGAAAAACGAAAGTGGTTTGATAAGATTGGTAACATGATTGCTGCTATTCACATGGTCAGAATGGTCATTGAGATGCATTGCAGAGGCAGATGAGGTGATTTGTGTGGTCAGACCATTTACCATAGGAGAAGGTGCAACACGAGAAGATAAAGGAACATTTGTAGAGCTATTATAAGTTTGTATACTGCCCATATTATGAGAACTTTGTCCCAAATTCATAGCGTTCTGCAGTCATAAAGTTTAAGTGAACACATGATCAAGCTAGTGCACGTTCAATAGAATAAAAAAGTATTATCAACATCAATAGCTACGTACGCTGAAGAAATTTACAAATGAAGAGTCTTCAGGTACATCTGTAGAACTGGACGTAGTAAACGGCGGCTCTAGTGGTCCCTCAATTACACCAGAGGTCGGTACAGCTTCAAGTTCCTCAAACTCACTACACAGCAAAACATAAATGATAAGATTAGAAAACGAGAACACACATAATCAGGTATAATATAGTTACAAGGAAAATGATCACACGTTTAATCAAGATCAACATAGTTAATATAAACCTTCACCTAATAAAAAAACAGAACTTTTAATTCAACAAATGGGTTCTAACAATCAGACAGTTCCATATGTTCTGAGCATTTGTATAACCACGACTAACTTAAATACAATGGGTGAATGAGGCATGTATGTCATTATGTAATACCACCTACCTCTTGTTCACTTTTGACTTGGGGGAAACCTTTGAATATGCACTGAGTATCCTGGATACAGAATTTGACAATCAATTAGTTATACAAATAGCTCATAACACCTAGATTCAGTTATAAGAAGCAACTTAAAAAAATGGATGATCACGTTACTTCCAATATAAACTAACAATTGTAAATTACTATTACTATTTATTGATACAGAAAAGATAAATGTACACCATATAATTTACATCTTCATATGGTTTAGATGTTGTAACCACATGTGTAACATACTAACATCTAAATTAACATCGTATGGATATATATAATAGAATCACACATAAAAGATCCAACTATAAGAAGTACCTAGTAAACAGATTTGCAACATCCTCACACTCACGTGAATTATAGAACCAGATACCATTAACTTCTTGCACAGGATTCCGGTATAACAAATATGGAACTTGAAGTTCAAACTCAAAGTCTCCCAACAGATTCTCCACAAGGTTCTCTGTTATAAATAATCACATATATATCAAATGTGGATACTGAAACACTAAAAATAAAATAGAAAGCCAAAATGTAGTAAACGAAAGAAAGCATGCCTGTATTTCGCCTATTCATTACTATGAACTGAAACCTCGGCTGTGTGTTCCTACAATAATATTAAAGAAAGTGTACAACTATAAGTTCCATTTATATTCCACAAATCGTCAATTGATCTACATATTGGTTTCTCTTTTGACAGATAAATCTGACCAGCAAAACAGTTTCATACAATCATACTTAAGAACGTCACTTACTTAGCATATTATTTACAGTACTGCATATGCGAGTTATATCTAGACTTCTCGTGAAGGGAAATAATATACAACATTATCATTTCAGTGTTAAAGTAACAAGTATTACCTCTTGACGACAAAAAGAGATCCTTCAACGTCCTTGCGACTCTGGAAAATCAAAGAAATAATGCTATTAAAACTGTGGAAGTCTTTCATGTAATAAGATACATAAATTCATTTCCTATTTTTTAGATTGCAGTTAAGGTTTACAAAATCATCATTTAAATCAACCTTATAACTAGGGGTGTTAGTGGATCCACCAAAATTGGCCTCGTTAGATAATTACTCAGCTTGAGCTAGTATAAATATTTAATTTATTGTGTTTGAATTCAAGCTCGGGTAATGTTATTGTTCGAGCCGGATACTCTTCTAGCTACTTGAGTGTTGTAACAATTTGTCGAGTACATACTTAAGATTCAATGGCCACATTGGAAAGAAAATCAAAATGCACACCGGATCCGATTATCTCAACATAATCAGTTAGCTAAAATCCTAAAAGCATACTAATTTAACAGAAATGCTGAATCATTATACTGCATACTCAATAGCTCTAAGTTAGGAACATAAATAATAACGATGAATACAAAATAATTTGGGGATAAAAGCGCACCCATTGATTGAGATCAACGTTGAAATCATACAATGTAACGTGTGCGGCGGTAATCAAAATCTCCTCAATGTAAGGATCCATTCGTTGAAGAACAGTAAGATTAAGGACCTTTGTACTGTTTTGATCCAGATTCGGCATTAATTTCCCACTTTTTGACATTTTTTGTGATTTCCGACGAATGATAATTAATCGATCGTTTTCCCGAAACCCTAAACCCGGTGAAGAGAGTATGTAGTGTTGTGATCTGATGAGGAAATCAGTTGATTTTAGGGGCTTTGTTCGCGCTAAATAATTATCGAAAAAAATGCGAGTTTATGTATGTATTATTTCTAAAAGTAGCTATTTTTATTTATTTACTGTTTAGTTCTATAGGATAAATAAACAACTTAGCAAGCGCATGTAACAAAGATAAGGTAAATAGATACTACTTTTAGGAGGAACTAGCATTTTATCTGCGTAATGGGACGGACGGTTGCAACGGACGGTTGCAATGGGACGGACGGTTGTACGTTAATAATAGATATTCGATAAAATATGCTCCAATTATCTACTCCGTATTTCTATCTTTATATATTACAGTAAAGTGATGATTTGTACCCTATCGTTCTTCGTAGATTCTAAAATATATAGATAAGTAATAAAACTTCCAATAATAAGGTTAACGTTCATTGTTCTAAAACTGGAAGCACTAGAATAAATCCTTAAATCCTGTTCTACATCTGAACTTTTCGTGGGGCGATTAACAAAATAAACATTATTTAAAAAGGAGAAGAAAAGAAACGTGTGTCTATAATAAAGCTCGTAATATCATAGTGCAAATGATATGTTAAATTTATTAAGACATGGATCTCTTATAGAGATGTGTATCAGGTGTAAATAACAAATAAATAAACGTACGTATAATGTTCATTTTGTAAAACAGTATATGTCAGAGTATAATATCTCATTCTTGTTGACAGACAGATTACATGTACACCACCAATTTTTATCCATACACCACTACAATGTTGTACAGTACAACATTATAAAGCATGTTGTGTATTGATAAAACATGGTAGTGTACAAATCACCTCCCTTGCACCATACAACCAGTATCAACTATCAAGTGTTCCTACTTGTTAACATAATACAGTATGTCATGAAATTGAGAAATATGGAGAAATTCTAGGTATCGTGATCATCATAGAATGTAGTAATCACACATAAGTGACCGTTTTTACTCCTCTGTCTCCTGCCACGATAAGAAGACCCGCCGACACTTATGTTGTGAGTCCATAAATCCGGTCGAAGAAAAGTTTGATCATTGATATCAATTTTGCTTCTCTTCCTCTTTTGATGGTGAAAGGACGCATGGCATGGGAACATAACAAGACTTGGACCATTGGTACAAGATCATTAGCTATGATTGAAGGGACAAAACCCACATTAGTTCAGAACTGAATTGAGCTGGCCAAGCAAACATTTGCTACGCATCATGGATGCAACTTCCAGCCACGCTCGGAAAGTGCTCGAATCACATGCTCAGCTGCCTCCATTGTGTCTTGAAGAGGAGGATAGATCCATGATTCAGTTATCTGTACGGTAAGACCATGGAATAAATCTTTACGATTGATTATTTGCTACAACATTATAATTTTTCATTTGTTGGCTAGCGTAAAGGTGCAATTTTGACCCAATTATAATAAACGGAACTATTTGGATTGTGTTGGTTTCTCTGACGGGTAATATTACTAAAATGTAAACCAAGAAAGAAAACAGGTCAAACTGGTATTGGAGATTGCCAAATTGTCATTTTCATGCATGCCAAACCAAATTTGGAGCTAAGGAGACCTTTAAGGCGATTTTATAGTAGAAGATCAAGACTCAAGAGATGGAAGATCATTTCGTGCTTTGATTCACACCATAACTGGAATTAACTGTTCCTGACTTTCACTTCCAGAACAGTTATCGTAGGGTGTTTCCTTATATGCAAAGCTTACATTCTCTTTACCAGTGAATGGCCGCACCAATCCTCTTTCTTGTAGACATTTCTGGAAGTATGCAAACTTCCATGTACACCTCTCGGCTCCAATTACATAAACAGGCTTTCTGGAACATTGAAGAGCAAGTATGTTACACAAAAAGAGAAGAACAAAAAGGACCTTGGTGTTAGAATTTGACTACTAGCCAAGATTTCAAAGATGCTTACCCCGTACTGCAAGCCTCACTTAACATGCTAACTGAATCAGCAGTAATAATAAAAGCATCAGCCAAAGCTAGATGTCCCATGTGTGGATTTGGATCTACAGAATATCATGTAATCACCATATGAATAAGGACTATATAATAAGTAAAGGTGGCAAGATAGGTGTGGTGGCGGGATGGAAACGTGTTGGATCAGATTGGGTTGACTCGCAACCATTTATTGTCCATTCTTAGATGAAGAATTGAAGTATAAGATTATTACAAACACAACATTATTAGAATATAAATAATATCTTAACAAAATATATATGAATTAGTAGGGGTGGCATTAAAAAACTAGCCTTAGGGCAACTGTTGACATGTGTGAGATAAAACACAATCTAAATCGTCCAATCCATAGTGAAATGGCTGAAAACTGCCAACTCTGAGGGTAATCGTTAAAGATGGAGGGGTGGAGTACCTTCACCATCCCAAATATAAACCTTAGGGTGGTTACGTAATTCCTTTACCAATATCTCGGACACCTGTTAATTTGATTGTGGTTAAAACTATATAACTAATTACTTTTCTAATCATTTATTGTGATTTAAGTAATGCTAGAAATAACATGTACCAGCTGGGGGGTTCTTCTCGAAAAAGAAATTCTGACACTCCCACAACTTGGAAGAACGTTCATCAATGATGCAGTTAACTGCTTTGCCAGGTCGACACCATATCTGCAGTGACCTATAATACAAGATTACAAGACAGTATTCAAGCTCCCCTGATTCAGAAAGCTGGGCAGAATGCAACAGTAAACATTACGTGTTGCATTACTATGGATGGGTTGGCTAACGGGTCAAAAGAAGTAATTGTTAATACGGGTAGAACATGACGGGTCGGGGTGGGTTGACCCCCGGAAACGCTCAAAGATTTTCTTTAAAATAGTATTTTGTCATAAAAAGTACAGTATTTTAATAATGATCTAGTTTGTTAAGCAAAATAATTTTGGAGGTTTAATGCTTTAAATACAGTTTGGGTGACCTCAGACCCCCTTACTTCTTAACAAACTTCCGAATTTCACTGGTTTGACCCACTAGAGAAAAAACGCATCGCAAATCCACCCATATTGTCACCTCTAGGCTCTAACTATGCTGCAAAGAAGTGAAAGTAGTGATTTTGGCAGACTTTATAAGAAAAAAATAATTGAACAAAATTAACTACAAACTATACTCACGAATAGGTCCTCCAATGTTGACCACAAGCAAGGGTCTACACAATGATGCCAGCTCATCATGCCACAATGAGGCTGCACATTGTAGAGCAGCTGAATCAACTTGATGAAGGGCTCCCAGAGTTAGGACCTATGATTGTATATAGTACCAGCTGCATAAGTATATTTGTAATTAAATTAAATTATACCATATATAAGTTTGCACCTGTATAATAGATACTAAAGGTAGCATTTTTTTTTACCCATATACATATGAATAAGTCGATTTGGGTGGTCTTTATCTCAAACACGTCAGATAAGTTAACCACTCAACCGTCAGATAAGTCAACCAAAAAACATCTCAGCTAAAAAGGAGATGAGAGTTGAGACAAACAGCTTGGCTAAAGCCAATTTCTAATGAATAAAACCTCCTAAATCATTTTAACTAATTCAATGATTCAGATTATAATGTAAAAAAGTGATATTGTTATGATAATGATCTCGTTAATGATTACTTATAGATGTATAATTGGACAAAAAATTGTGTGTCAACCCCAGCCCGTTTCTGTTTAGACATGTACAAAAAGATGACCTGTTTTGACCATTGATGTAACACTTTTCATGCACGAGAACCTCAAGCAAGGACGTTACCCACCACATTTTTTCCAGGAGGTTGACGAGGAGTAATCCATCCACGAAGAAACCATGGTATGCATTTTTTCCCTTCTGGAGTTTGTGGATAATAATCATGGCGAGGACTAATCACTAAATCAAACCTATTCAAATTTGACCGCGGGTGCTGTATCTACAATAATAATAACAGATGTAAGTGACTGTGTTTTGTTCAATTGCATATTGGCCTACCAAAGGTAAACATATTTAAAGCAGGGAACGTCTATTCATGAAGGATATAAGAAATGAAAGTACCATAGATAAGTACCTTTAACGGACAAGCATGTAAAAAACCAGCATATATATAAATGGTCGCCTATCAAACCTGAATGGTGAAAACATGGTCCGGAGCTAACTGTTTAATTGAACTTGTGACAGATATTGTATCATGGCCAGATGCAACCACCAGCAATGGACCATCTCTACGGAAAACAAACAAACATCAACAGACTGTATCCATATAACTACAATTATCAAAATCGTGTAAGGTATGTCAAAAGCATGCTTTTAATAATGTTAACTTGTGGAAGGACCATCAAACAGAAATCAAGAAGAAGAAAGAAAAAAAAAACGTACTTCTCAAAACTCTCACTAGCATTAGTTGCGATTAGCTCAGCATCAGCTTCCAAGATATCTGATTGACCTGCACAGCCAAAAACAGTAGGAAAAAACATAAGTTCCCATGCAATATTGCATATTTATAAATTTTTACTCATTGTAATTTAAGACAGTGCAAAAATATGCAGCACATGCTACCAGAAACGATGGAGCGTGGATCAAAAAGTTGCATTATGAATCGATCCAATCGTTTGTGGGTAGAAACAGGGAGCCAAGTAAGCCATTCATTGATCCCATCTTTTGGTCTACGAACACGCTGTTCAAACAATAAAAACAAGCAGCATACAATCTGTTAACAATGTGTCAATGTCACATAACTACCAAATGAAACATGCATAGATTATAGCTCCAAACATGGAGTCCTAATTAACTGACAAACCTAATTAAACACTACCTATACATTTTGACTTTTACAGTCAAACAGATCATGCGCCAGACACTATTACAGTGTTCTAAGGATAATAAACAGAAGTGATTGATTGATTGATTGATTGATTAGGTATGAAATGATAAAACCTTACATACAAAGAATGTCGGTGAGATAGGCCTAAAGCGCGAACCAAACCATAACATTGACTCTCAGCTCCGGCGAAGCCGTTTCCGATTATAACAGCTCGTCTTACACTTCTATGCATTTCAGTGTGTATGTGCGAGATTTAGCTAGGGTTTTTAGCTACAGCCTATTTTTTGATAAGTTGGACGTTATAATCCGGGTTGACCCGGCCCTCTTTTAAGAGTTCAACGGCTAAAATAGGTGCGCTCAAGAGACTGATCTACCGACCCATGGAGGTGCGGTTAAAATACGAAAAAGTTGTTCTTTTTCTTTCCAATTTAAACGGTGGTAATTACTGATTAGTAATCCCTCCATCTCCAAACTTAGTATTTTGGTTGTCCTTCGTATATTTCAACCAAACCAAATATATTTGATTGATAAATGGTGCTGTTAACGAGAATGATTAAAATTGCATTCATTTCCAAAGTGAACATTTTAACTAGACATGTGATACATTTCACATGAAATTGACATACACAACATAAACATGCAATCAAAGTGTTGTATTACAGTTTGATCAAAATAGTACATTAGTCATTTGTGGCCTTGCGTGTAACATCACTTTGCAAGGCTTTGTATCGGCAATAATCTTCGATACAACTTTGAAACATTCCATGTAGCAAGATGTTTTCTTTGCATGCTACTTGATCATAGAAATGGTCGGAAACGGACATGAAAAATCCCAATTAGAAGTAAAAATGCTCATCCTTCTTAATTAACCTGAAGAGGAAAAATCTACTTTGTCTACCCTTTTGCTACATGTATTGCCAAATGATTAACCATTGTATGATATTCAACTGAACACTGAAATTCAACATCGCTAGGAATTTAAACATAACTATAAGATCACAAGGAGTGGTTGCTCTTGCGCTCGATGTTCAGTTCGATATTCAATTGAACACTGAAATTCAACATCGCTAGGAATTTAAGGGGAATGGTTTAATATTCAACTCAATTTTTAAATGGGCCCACATTATTTATTTTGAACCAATAAAAAAAGGAAAACTAAAAAAAGAAAAAGAAAAAAGGTTAAACGTATTGAACACCGCGTGCTAAATTAAACATTGACCTTGAAAGCCTAAAATTTTGAACACCGATGGGGAGTGGTTGAACGCCGATTCCGATGTTCCCTTCCCTTCCCCCTATTTGTGCTCTAGATGATGTGATTAACACTAGGAGTGTAATCAAGTGGAGTCACTATTAATCTTAAGCTCGAGCTCGACTTTATAAATTAAAACAAATAGCTTGAAACTCGACTCGAAGTTGACCGAACTTGTACTTTTAAGCTCAAGCTCGACTTGATTAATGAATCAATATTTGTGAGTTCCGCTCGACTCAATATTAAATGTTAATGTAAGCAAGTTGATACTTCCCAGCTCGATTTGACTCACCTCGATATTTTCAAGCTTAACTCCACTCGGCTCAAATTTATTATAAAATACAATTAATAGGTAAATAAGTAAGTTAAATGTACATGGTAAAGGGTAAAATTGTAAACAAAAATTTGTTAATACTCGAGCCCGACTTGAATGTCTACTCACGTTGCTCGAGCTCAAGCTCGACTCGACTATAAGTCGATTTCAAGCATTTTGTGAGGCGATTTTGAATTTCGAATAATTTGTGAGTTGTTTGTTGACTATCTACTTTATAGTTTACACAATAGATAACACGAAAAAGCTTGTACATACATGTAATAATTATAATAATTACTCGTAAAAATCCTTAAAAAGAAACAAAATTTCCAAATTCTTAAAAACATCCGCGGGTAATTCAGCTCACGCTAGCTTTTGCTTAAAGTCTTAAACCCTAACCCTAATCGGAGCATTCTGTCGTCATCATCTCCGCCACTGTAATCGACCATGCCGGGTGCTGAAGGAGGTCCACCGGAGGTTACTTTGGAAACCTCTATGGGTTCTTTCACCGTTGAGGTATATATTCATTCTACCATTCTTATATCTTATGTCCTCACTGTTTCAAAAAACTGCGAAGTAGACTGATTAATCGATTTTTAATTCGATCAGATGTACGATAAGCACGCGCCTAAAACTTGCAAAAACTTCGTTGAGCTAGCTAGAAGAGGTTACTACAATAACGTCAAATTTCACAGAATCATCAAGGTATGCAACTCGAACAATCATTATAGTTTGTTATATATACACAAAAAGAATGGTAATTTGTTGTGTAAATGCTGATTCTGTTTAAATGATTTATGTAAAAATAGGATTTCATTGTTCAAGGAGGTGATCCCACTGGTACTGGAAGGGGTGGAGAGTCCATATATGGGTATGTTCTATTAACATTATCGATGTTTTTACAAGATAGCTAAATTAGGTTTAATATTTTAGGAATTACTGATTTGTAAGCTCTGTACATGCTTGTGTGCACGGATTTTGTTATTGTGTCCATAAAGGGCTTGTTATATGTTATATAGAAACGTGATTGTTTTGTCGAAATTAATGTATAATATTGAAGGTCAAAGTTTGAGGATGAGATTACCCCGAAGTTGAAGCATACTGGAGCTGGGATCTTATCTATGGCTAATGCTGGTGCGAATACGAATGGGAGTCAGTTCTTTATTACATTGGCACCAGCACAATCACTTGATGGTAATCATCTTATTTTAAATAATGTTATTTTTCGTGATTAGTTTGCTCTGTCTTTTCTGGCCGATGCACTTTGGTCAATTGGATAATTTTTCTGAAGTTATATGGCAAATGCTAGACACATAATGCCTCTCATGGGTAGTCTTATTCATATTAAGTTTACAAGGAACATCTGATCAACAATAGTATTGATGATAAAATTGGTTAAATAAGGTCACATCGCACTACCAGATGGAACGAAGCCATGCGTACGAATCTTATTTATGCCTATGGTATCCTGCCAACGCACTTTTGGATTTATCCAAACTAATTGTTGCATAATCATGGTTTCAACTTTAATATGTTAAGGTGTGAGTATGTGACAATTGTCCTGAACCTTACTGGAGGCTCCTATTTTGTATACTACTAGAGTAGCTGTTTACACTTCATAGCATGTCATGAATGTGCTTGCTATTTTGGAGGACATATTATTTAGTATCACTTGAATGTATGCTAGATCATTTCGAAATTAACTTTTTTACATCGTACATGGGTTGTTACTTGTGAATCTACAGTTACCTTACTGAAGCATAGTGTACAGCCCAAAACTTCTGGTTATGTTCTCGACTAGTAATTGTTGGTTTTATTTACTTCTGTAATTTATATTTGTAAATATTTATGTTGGAATGATGTTAGTTGATCCCAAGGAAATCAGAGAAAATACTTGTATTTGCTAAAAATTAATCTGTGGGCAATGGGATTGTTAGATAAGCTGTATGAACTATTATCATGAACTCTGATTGTTTGATCTTTTTTACCAATGCAATCTACTACAGTGATCAAAATAGCTATGCTTATATAATTCAATATACATATTTATAATGTGCAGGAAAGCACACAATATTTGGGAGAGTTTGTAGAGGAATGGAGATTGTTAAGAGACTTGGCAGTGTTCAGACGGACAATACTGATAGGTCAGTAGCTTTCTCTTGATCCTTTAATAATTAAATTTAGATTAGCATACTTGAAATGTCTTTCCCACTTATTATTTAGCTTGCTTAGCGTGACAGTCACAAATTGTTTGCACATGCTTTAATGGTATATGAGGCCCCTGGAAGAATGTCACTGGAGAGGTAGGAGTAGGCCAAAACTTTCCTCAGAATACAGCGTTAGATATTGCTTTATAGAGAGGATTGTGGGTCTTGTCTTTTTATAATTCAACAATCAACACTTTGATGCCCTTATGCTTTGACCAGTTTGCTCTCCCGTCTTCTCTTTTGGCCATAAAAAGGAAGTGGTTTGATCAGGGTATCCAAGAGTCCTACTTAAGGGTAAATGTTAGAGGTGGCAAGATTGATGGGGTAGTTGGGTTTGGCAATGACTCAAAGCAAGTTTGCGTTGAACTGGGTTTTTTTAGTAGGTCATTGGAGTGTGCAGAACTTGGGACGATACCATTGTACTGACAAAATTGTACTGTCCCATACCGGACCGGTATATACTGGACGGTAAATGGCACCAGTAAAGTTGTATATAGTACACGATAATACCCTATCCTATCTGATAAGACTAGTTATTCCTTTTTAAATGTGAAATGCACTACTTGTCTAACCCGTAGGTCACACTACATCAATAACATTATCAAGGGTGTGCTCCACCTTGTAAAGATTGCAATTTGTTGTTTTTAATATGTTTATCCGGCCCATGTATGGCAATTTTACATAACTTCTTCCAAGACCTTTTGTTTTCCTTACTCTTTCTACATGTCGTGTTCTATTTCAGGCCAATCCATGATGTGAAAATACTACGAACAGTAGTTAAGGATTGATCAGAGTTGGTACTTAGAGATCTTTGATGCTGGCAGTACTTGTATTACTGACTACAAGGTGTTTGCTAATATCCATGATTCTATTAATGTAATCTACTGTACGGGGCCACATGAGTGCTATTTTACTCGGATGACAAATGCACTGAAAACTTCAGTATCTTGTACTGTTATATTGCAATAAATGACAATATGTTACCTTTCCCCTGTATAGGTTTCTTCAGCCTTTGCACACAAGTATTGTTCTTTCTTATGGACCAAATATGACAATAATTAGTTATAAGTGTCCGGTAATTGACCTCTCAATTTTATTTTCCTTCTCAATTTTATGAATATCGTAAATAATTTATGTTTCTAGAATATGATTTACAAACTCTACACATTTAATTTAATAAGAGTAATCTATAGCTTTTTAATTAAACTGATTTGAAGGTTATATTTATCTGAATACACGTTCAGCAACTTTCGTCCCATTCCCATTTCATTTGTCTCATTTATAAATTTTAATCATTTTCCTGTTGGATGACATAAACCAAATCAGACCTCTTTTTAACTGATATAGCCTGTCATTTTGTGCATACGTTAATTTCATGAATGTGAGATGCTATATTGAATAGTAACAACAAAAGAAGGAAAAAAAACAAAGGAATTTGGGCCCTTAACCTGGATCTGAGATCTTATTTTATAAATGGGAAGCCCTAGATTTGTAAAGATGTTGCTCATATAGGAGGTTGCTTACAATAATATGAGCAGATACAAATTTCCCCCCTGCATTTTCCAACACCAAACGGCTCTCTTTTGGTACACATACGCTGGCATCTCCTGAGCTCGCATTTTCTCTTGCTAATCCTTTTTTCGCACACGTGCTCTGGGATTCTGATAGCATGAGCTACACCAGAAGCTGTTCAATCACGAATATTACATATATTTTACGATAGCAAAAGAAGAAATAAACAACTAGTTGACTAAAAAATTACAAACGGTAAAACCTGAAAGGAGAACAAGTAGGAGCAGCAGAGGTAGGAATCTGCTTGATTTTGATGTCCTCATTTTCAGCTTTGATGGTTAGGCTTAAGGAAGGTATACAAAGTGTTGTTATCTTTTCCCTCTTTATACAATTTCTAAGCCTCTTTATTCCGTGTCCTTTATTTTGAGCTAGAAGATCTAGATGTGTATTATGCAAGTGTTAAAGACTCGAAAAATCAGAATAAGATAATCACTTGTTAAGTGATAATCAGGAATATTATAATGTCTATGGTCATAAGTTTGTTGCAGTGACTTTATGCTAGCTTCTCCAAATTATTTGTTTTAGTCCCGACGTTTTAATTCGGAACTAGAACTAATTTATAGAACAATGGAGTTTGGGTACATGTTCTTTTCTTTGTGCTTGCTCCCTTCCCTTTAGATTCAGTGTCATTTGTAAGCTTCATCAAACAAATGTAAGATGCTTCCTATGTTTTTTGACACCTGGTTACTTGAGGATATAATTCTTGAAATGCTTTTGCTTTTAAGATTTGTTTAAAACTCCCTGCATTAAAGAGGTGAACCTTTTCATTTACTCCATTACTTGAGGATGTGGATTTTTCCCTAGGTTTTGATATGTATAACAAAATAATGTTTAATGCTTGATTCAACTAATAACAAGCAACAACCAATATGATTTTTCAAAGAATTCAAACGTATAAGTTACCGAATCATCACCTTATTTCATAACAAACATATTCAATTAGGAAAATGGTCACAGGGACATGAGGCAGGTATTACTTGCCACATTCATTTGAAAATATTGTTAAGTACAATATTTTGATTTGATCAGTCCTCAACTTATATTCTGATGTGCAGCATACAAAGTCATCGATAGGGGTGTTGCCTGACAATGTGAAACTTAATAGAAGAGAAACGCAGCTATCAACCAATGAATGAGTTAGACTTACTTTTAATTGCCAAACCGCTTATTTGTGGTGTTTAACCGTTGTCAAACCTCAGTAACCTCCACTTATTACATACCTATTTGAAAATTCTGGGACTTACACTTTTATTTACAATTGACAAACCTTTCATCAACAGCGTTGCTTGATGAAAAATAACACACAACATAAGTTAAAGCTACATCTGATGTCTACTCATTTTCAATATGAACTAACAAGATATTCCTCTAATTATGTGCTTTTTATTACCTAAGTCAAATTATCAGAGTTGACATCAAAACATTTATTCGACTATTCCGGTGTAAGAGAATTGTTAGTGTATATGATAACAATTTACTCAGGTCATAATAAGATACTAATTCTGCAAACATATGATCTGTCAAGATTGTTTCAAAATTCTCAACCCAATACTTGATTTCAATAAAAAAGAACACATCCAGTCTAAATTAAACATAAAGAGCATAAAACTCGTCAAAGTCATGAAACAAAAACTGACAAAGATTCAAAACAAAGTTTAAACTTAATATCCACCCTTGAGATCATTGACAACATCATATGGAATGGGAGTAACAGTCTCTAGAGTAGTTCCTTCAACCATGAATCCTGGTTTAGGTCCAAGTGGTTGCCTCTTGGTACTGATCACCAAACCCTTAGCCTTAGCATCAGCCTTTAGTTGATCGTTCTTTTTAATCCTCTGTTTCAACTCCTCATTGCACCTTGATGGCATCACATGTTCAATTCGCACATGAATCCTCTTCTTGATGATTCTGTTACCAACCTGTAAACACATATTATAACACATTCCGTATTAGATCAAATGTGAAAACTTTTGTTATAAAAAAAGGGGCAAACAAGCAGATTGTATAGCTTCTTTCGATAAACTTCCTAAAATCATTCGACCAGCTCATGATCCAAGCACAACAGTTGAATACAAAAAATATACAATCTGTTAAACGATAACTAACAATTTCATCTGCACCAGTATATATACTACACAACTACATGCAACAGCTTGAGCAGATAATAGTATCAATACATAAACAGACATTTGAAGTTTATAAAAAGGCTTCTATAAATTATAAAACAACTGTTTTTATAAGTAAGTATCTTCAACGCATAATTTCCCGATATAATAACCTTCATAAACTAATGATATAAAAAATTTACACTATTCTTATTCTTTCTTTAATCAATTGCATAAAAATTATATACACAGCTTCATATGTTTACAAAAACTAATCCAAATCTTAATCACGATAAACCAGCTTGAAACAAATAAGCTAAACCTAAAACCCTAGACATACATCCCCTAATTTCACCAATCACAATGCCACATATACTTGAAAAACATTCATAATAAAAACAACTACGATACATTCGTACAGATAGAGAAAGGTTAGAATGAAATTAGACCTGCTTGTTCATTTCTACACCGATGGCGCGTTTGGTGACGTTCCAGACCTGACCGGTACGGCCGTGATAGAACTTATGTGGCATACCTTTGTGAATGGCGCCGTTAACCTTAACGTCAACGTAATCACCGACGTGATATGTTCTCAGGTATGTGGATAGATGGATGGTACCCTTCTTCCTGAACCCTCGTGCGAACAAATCTCTGGTACGAGATCGTAAACCATGACCGGCCGGCATCTTTCTTCTCTCCGAGCAAAATCAACCGACTAAATGAGTTTGTGTGTGCAGGAGGCTGTGGCGAGTGACTTAGCTATATGAGTTGCTAGGGTTTTTCCAATTGGGCTAAACGGGCTTTTCAGTTATTTGGGCCTTTTTATCTTATAGAAATAACAACTAGTAGTTCCAATTTCCAAACTTCCGATACCGGGTTTTTATTTTTATTTTCAACCAAATGCTACGACCTGTGTATAAACTATAAGCGAACGAATACAAACGTAACCTACCAAACAAACAAGCAAACACGAACTGATAAATGAATGAAATATCTTGTTAATGATGGTTCATTAAAAATTGTTTATTAATGAACATACATAAACGAATACAAGCGAATGAACGTATAAATTACTACTTAATCATAAGATTAATGTATGAAGTTAAATTTATAAGGAACTTACCTACTATCAATAACATTATCAATAAATAAGAAAATAAAAATAAAAATATATTATATAAGATAATATACATAAACAAAATAAAAATGAAGTAAATAATGGTTTTACGTGTTTACATCAAGTTAAATACATAGTACTTTTTATATGTATATTACTAGTTTAGTTTTGGTTGTGCAAATGCACGGTCCATGTTCCATTATCTATTTTACAAGGTAAGAGGTGTTTGGCATCGCTTTTCTTGGAAATTTTTAACTTATTTTGTTATGATATAGGTAAAATGCTCTTTTGAAGGTGTTTGAATATGCTTTTATGAATGAGCTTTTCAAAATTCAAAAGGAAATAAGTTAAAAAGTCTAAAAACCCGTATTACTTGCTTTTAGATAATGGAGAAAGTTAAACCCAAACACCCTAAGTATGATTTGTAATAAGTGTGCATACATATTTAATTATAATTATAAAAAAAAAAAAAAAAAATTGTCTACACGTTTCTCTCCTTTTGCAAAATATTTTGAATTACTATTTGCATATCTATGTGTACATGAAAATCATACTTGTTAAAATTTATGAAAAAGATAGATCTATCTATATAAGTAATAGAGTATAGTCTTTTTCTTATGTGTCATATTTCTTCTTTTGACAACTAAGCAAAAATCCTAAATGTCATCACCTTAGCTTCCTAAAAAATCTCATGTGTCATTCAAATTGAAAAAATTCGAAACCCACCTATTTTTTAGCTATTAAACTCTTAAAAAAAATATAACACGTAGATTCCAACAAATAAGTTCAATAAAATATAATTTCAACATATTAATTAATAATATGCATTTTTATTCACTTGATATCTATTCTTAATATCTATTTCTATATAATTAATAATTGGGTTTTGCTAACGTGTGCCCCTGTGGCACACATTAAGGTGCATTTAATAAAGTTGTAATTTCCTTAAATAACATAACTTGTAATTAATATATGCATAAAAAGGAAATAATTAGATTGAATCAATGAGTATTAAATGTAAATATTAATATTTAAGAAAATTTCGACTTCATTAAATGCACCCTAACGTGTGCCACGGGGGCACACGTTAGCAAATCCCTTAATAATTCTTCAAAAATAAAGATTTATATGCATTCCGATCTTATTACCCTCTACATGTTTTCATGATAAATTTGATTAGTTTAATGAACAAGTAACGGAGAGCAGCTCATCAGTAGGTGATCATGAAGGAAAAACTTCATTGTCTACTCTTTGCTTTCTAGACGATTAGATTATCTTCTAACTAAAATTTTTTTTATACAAAGTTCTTTGTTTTGATTAATTACATATTTTACTCATCATTCACGTGATTTATCAACATGCTCATTGTTGTTTTGTGTTGTTTATATAAGATAAATTATTTTTGCAAATTAATATCGAGAATTGTTGAATATGAATCATCCTGTGCGTCGAACAGGTTAAAAACTAATACAGGTTTTAATATGTCATTTCATGAAAGTTCGGTATTTGATAATATTAAGGTATTTATCATTATCACTCATTATTAATTTGTAGAATCACTTCGATGAACTAGACATCATGTTGTTTGTATAGTGTTAGGGTCTACATTCATTATAAACTGTAATATATCAATACGTAGGTACTTAGTTTAGTTATTTATGTATACTTGACTATTTTTCATCTTCCTATAATTATTAGTCATGCATCGCACGGGCATAAAAACTAGTTATGTAATAACCTAAACCACAAAATACCAACAACAAAAATTAAAAAAAAAAACTTATTTTGTGGGATTTAAGATATTTTGGATATATACGATTTTGTTCTTGTATTCAAGGCAAATTCGACTGAATTTATTTAAAAAATTAGCTATTAAGAGTAATAAGTTAGAGCTCTGAAGGAAAATTAGGTTTTGTTCCCGAGTTCTATCATTAAATTAAATAAAGAGAATGGGGAAGAAAATCCTCCGGACTGCTTATTCTCTTTCAAATCATCCCAAATTGGAAGGATTGCATTTTCTTTTCAAATCCCTCTCTTTACTTTATAAAAAAAACTCAGGAACAAAGTCTAAAAGGAAGGAAAAAAGTAGTAATTAATAAATTTACAATAATACTCTTTGTAAACCATCTTATTCAACCAGAAATCGTGCATAACTGCATATGAATACATATTCGTTGAAAATCGATCTATTAAATTGCAAATTTAAGAAAATTATTTCAATTCAAAGTCAATATACAAGTTTTGTAGTATGTGCTCTGTACTTCCTAGCATTATTATATACATATAATTTGTGTAGTACATTACCATGTGATGCAATCTCTTGCATTCAAATAATATAATATAATTAAATAAAGGAACATCGCTAAAACAGTACAAACCATATAAAATGATGTATGGTTTCATAGTTGCGAGATAGATATATAGCTGACTGAATATTTATATGTAGAGATTAGGAACATCAGATGTATAGCATTCGGGTTATAGGGTTTGTAACACTCCCAAATTTGTTGATTTAGTTTAGCGGAAGCATTTAGTTAAGTATTGGGAGTGTCACAATACACAGTACATGCATACGTATCAGAGCATATGATTACAACAGAACAAATATATTAAGATGCCAAAGAATTAGTTACAAGTTACGATTCCTCGAATCATACAAGTTTAAAAGTATTAAGTTTACAAAAGTAGATTTCGTAAATATGACTAAACAGTTTCAGTTATATAAAAGAAATTCAGTTGTCAAAAGTTGGCATCCTATAGTTCGTGGGTCGCCTATGTCCCAACGTGCAGGCGGTTCTTACATGCGCAGCTAATTCCCTGAAAAACATAGTAAAAGTCAACAATTAGGTTGAGTGAATTCACAGGTTTTATGTTCACAAGATTAGTTGTTTGTTTCAAAGCGTTCACAAATAGTTATTGTCATCACGATCTAACAAAGTTTCGTGGAATATTATCCAAAGTGTACCTTTAGTGGGATGTAGCCCAAATATAGTTTAAGTTTCCTAGGAAAGCGGTATCCTATTAGTATTTGTAGGAATGTAAGTATCCTAATGGTTGTTCGTAGGAATGCCAGTATCCTAATAGTTATTCGTAGGAATGTCAGTATCCTAATAGTTGTTAACGGATCCATGTCAGTAGGATCGAGTACCCATGTCAGTAGGGTTCACCTAGTGGGGAGTGTCAGTGTCCCCTGTTCTACAAGTATAACGGATCCATGTCAGAAGGATCTAGTACCCATGTCAGTAGGGTTCATATAGTAGGGAGTGTTAGTGTCCCATGTTCAATAAGTATAATGGATCCATGTCAGTATGATCTAGTACCCATGTTAGTAGGGTCCAAATAGAAGGGAGTGTCAGTGTCCCTTGATCCATGTCAGTAGGATCTGGTCCATGTCAGAAGGACCCATTAGTTACCCAGTCAGTTTCGTAGAAGCGTTGCTGGTCATTCTCCAGCATTTCCAAAACAAGTTTAATACGTTTATAGTGTTTGTAGTATGAAAACGTTTATTCATAAACGTCAGTTTGTGTAACAGTTTAACAGTTCAATGTACTATAATTGTTCGAGTAAATCAGTATACAATCATGTATTTCAAACGTTTGACTATGTTTTCCACCCTGTTCAAAAGCAGTAAAACAGTAAAAGTAGGGGCTGTGAACTCACCTGTTGAGTTAAGTAATGTGCGAGTGCTAGCAAAGCCTAAAACCCAAGTATAGTCCAGAATCTCCTAACGCCTTAAACGTATGAGATTTGATAAGTATGTGGATGTCTTAGTTTGACCATCCATGCTAGTGTTCGTTCAACCAAATTATGTCCAAAGTGTTTGTTTGTCGTTTAAGTTTGTAGCTTTAGAATGTATACGACTCGTTGATAGCGGTTTGTAATAATATTTTCTGAAAACATCATTATACTCGTTTCGTTTTATGCTTAGCAAAAGTATATATATTGGTATGTTAATCATCGTTGTAAAAAGTGTAGTTGTCGTTGCGCAATTGTCGAATTGCCAGACAGAAACTCGGTTCGCAGGGCAAAATCTCAGTTCGCAGACCAGGTCAGTTCGGCTCGCTCGTTCGGCTCGCAAGCTCGGCTCGCAAGGGTTCAATTCGCATCTCGATTCGGTTCGCAGCTCAGTTCGGCTCGCAGCTCGGTTCGGCTCGCAACTCGTTCGGTTCGCATCTCGGTTCGCAGCTCGGTTCGGTTCGCATCGCGAGCTCGGTTCGGTTCGCATCGCGAGCTCGGTTCGGTTCGCAGGAAGAACAGATCTCAGCTCGCAGAACGAGCTGATCGTATTTTTAACTTTAAAAACGCATTTTTAAATCAATTTTTGGATATAATAAGTTGATAAAACACTAAAACATGATGTATTAAGTATTGCAAACACGAAATATCAAAGGAAATAGCAAAATCTAAGAGTTTGCGGGATTGTCGGGTTCTTACAAGGTTATCGCATGAGGAATCCGAGAAGATGGTTGTGTAGCTTTCGTCGTGGTGATCGTTTTTCTCTAAATGAGCTCGGTGATTTATTGCGTTTTTGTAGTAGTTTTTGTGTGATTTGTGGAAGGTTTTTAGAGAGAGATTTGAGAGAGAATGGAGGTAGAGAGAGAGAGTGAAATGAAAATGAAGGTGGAAGTGGAGTGGGGTGGGCCGGTTTTGGTGGTTCCAAAATGAGAGGGGACTTTGTCCCTAATTTGCGGTATTTGACCGTGTTTGTTTACCCGATCGTTAAATGTTCAAATATTTTAATTTGGTAACTTTTTAAATACGTATTCGAATCTCTTTTTAGATGAGATATTTTATAAAGATATTTTAGTTAAGTTATACAAATTTAAAAATTTATTCTGTTTTGTTTTGTCAGAGATGTTTCGAGTTGTTTTCAGTTTGCAAAATACTTTGTAAATATTATCGACATAATATTTAATAGTTAATAACGTTATTTAATAATTTCGTTTTATTAAATAATTTTGTTCACCAACTGTCGTATATTTTTGTCGCGTTTGTTCCAATTGTTTTGTACGTATTTACAATTTACTACGAAATGTAATACTACGCGTATTAACTAGTTGGGCTTTGCTAGACTTACCTCTAAAATGTGTTGTGAATTCACTCAAGTAGATAATTTGCCTAATAATGCAAGTGTTTATTATTTATAATTGCGTTTAAATTTGCGAGGTGTCACAGGGTTAAATTGGTCATTAAACGTAAGCAATATTATAATTCTTCTCAGTCTGTTAAAAAATGGGCGGAAAGTACCATAGACAAAAATACATTTAACTTTCGGTCCTAAACATTCACATCCCTTTCCTTTTCCTTCTTAAAACAAACTTGAGAATTATGTGTTTCTATGATTTCTTTCCTTTACTTTCCACTTAAAATTAAACTCGAGAATGCAAAGTAACATTATGAAATCCAAGATCTCTAGTAAGAATGAGTAATTTGATGATTAAAGTGAGTAAAACTTTGATTTTTTAGAGAGAGAAAGTTAGAGAGGGAATTGAGAGAAATTAAGAGTGAATTTGGAGAAAAGGGTGTAAATGAAGATTAGTAAGGTGGTATTTATACTAATCTTAATCCACTAGTTTATCCCATACCAATTCATTATAAAGCATTAAAACGGAAATTACATCTAAGTAACAAATCAAATACGTAAATTCTTTAACAACTCTAAATGGGTTAACAATCTCCTCTAGAATTAAGCATATTGATTTAACACGAAAACTAAGTCCATTTTATCTTCAGCGATTTATCTTCATCAATTCTTCAATTCTTTTGATTTGGACTCTATAGTTCAATCTTTCCTTGATTGCTTTTATCATGTCTTTTGCAAGAAATTCTTTTAGAGACTCGGTGTAGTTCAACTTTGAAGACCCCTGTCCTTCTTCTTTTACTTTTGTAAGACCTTCTAACACGATTTTCAAAATTCCATCACAATACTTAGGAATTTCATCCTTTCTCAACAACTTCTTCTTCCCTTTGTTATCTTTATAGTTTATACATAACTCCAAACTCAGGCTTCTCAAAACTGTATATAAATCTTCACTCTCAATCTAATCTCTATGTTGTTTCAGTTTAGTGAGATTGATTATATAGCCATTTTGCTCCAATCCCATATGAAAGTCATAGAAGTGAGCCTTGAAATCCAATATCTATAGCATGAATGAGTAATTTGATGATTAAAGTGAGTAAAACTTTGGTTTTTAGAGAGAGAAAGTTAGAGAGAGACCGAGAATGAATCTGGACAAATGGTTGTGAATGAAGATTAGTAAGGTGGTATTTATACTAATCTTCATCTACTAGTGAGATTGATTATATAGCCATTTTGCTCCAATCCCATATGGAAGTCATAGAAGTGAGCCTTGAAATCCAATATCTATAGCATGAATGAGTAATTTGATGATTAAAGTGAGTAAAACTTTGGTTTTTAGAGAGAGAAAGTTAGAGAGAGACCGAGAATGAATTTGGGCAAATGGTTATGAATAAAGATTAGTAAGGTGGTATTTATACTAATCTTCATCTACTAGTTTATTCCATACCAATTCATTACAAAGCATTAAAATAAAAATTACATCTAAGTAACAAATCAATATGCTAATTCTTTAACAATTCTAGATGGGTTAACACGTTATTATAAAATGACCAAAATGTCCCGTCTTCACTTCCATCGTCATCTCCCCATTGGACCTCAAATTCTTTTTCCATTTGCCTTTTCTTGTTAGCGATGAAGCACCTGACACTCCGACTTCATAATTACTTCATGAGCAAATACACATTAATCGAATTATATAACTTAGGTAACTTTTATTTCTTTTTGTGAATAGTCATACAATAAGTTCTAATATACATATCAATGGAGACGGTGGTCACAATTTAGTGGCGTCACCACCATTGTTGAAAAATTGGACCAAGTTTTATTGATTCGCTCGTATAAATATATACATACATATATGTGGGTACGAAGAACCTCAATATAAAACTTAACTCACATTATTATTACTTTATTTTATGTTCATGTGTGAAAAACACTCAAAAAGTCATTCTAGGTTTTTATATTGTTGATTAGGATTTTAAAGGGTACAATTGTAAAAATATATATATTTTAGTTTTTTTTCTCTCATACTTTTGAACAAACACAGAGTGTTATCCCGAAGTGGACAAGTGACGACTGTGTGAAAAAAATACGTTGTTGATGGGGACTCGAGAGGTTTACGAAGAGAAGCTGCGAACCGGAAATCTGTACCACGAGCCAACCATTAAACCCGGTCTCGGTACTCCGCGTTGCCCTCGCTGTCTCTCACTCGTAGACTCCGATTCGGTACGTTAGCTTCAATTTCGTACCTCATCCGATTTCATGATCTAATCTGTATCCTTATTGATGCAGGACAAAGGAGAATGGACTATTACTCCGGTCTTACATGATGCCACTGCCGTGGTACTAATTTTGCTTCGATTTCTTCATATAATGTTTTAGGAAAAAAAATATATTATCTGAGCTATTTTTGACTGTTGATCAGGAGCTAAAATTAGGTTTCTGATGTCTAATATATATTAGGTGTTCATGATTTAGGTTTTGATATTGCTAACCAGATGCAAGTTAACATGCATAATGTACAGTTTGTGTAATTGCTATAGTTTTTACTTTGTGTCTAGGGTTTTGATGGTTGCTAAATTAACAAAAAACCGGTTTTGCCAAACTGACAAATTGGACTACTGAAATGTTTCAGAGATAGAGGTATAGAACACTTTAACATAACGACGTGAGCGTAGTACTGTTTTCTCAACATTTGGATCATCAAGAAGCTGTAACTTACAAATTGTTGTGCTTGATACTTTAATGGCTGCTTTGAAGTTATTAGTGGTCTGTTACCATTATATTTTAATAGTTGTCATGAACTTGAAGCAGCGGTGCTTAGCCCCTTCTGAAATGTTGTATCTTTTGTTGATTGTTTCCCTAATTGTTGACTTTGAGCATTAAATATCAAATTATGATATAGAACGGAAGATTTTGTTCTCGCTTAAAACGGAGATATGGAAATCTGCTAGCTATAAAGTTTGACATGTAGAAAAATTAAAAATAGAATTTACAACTTCTGGAGAAGAGAGAAAGGAGATGAGGCAAAGGCGACTGATTCTCTGTATGCACTGGTTATATCTAACACTGACAAACTAAGAAAAAGTAAAAACAATTACATGTTAAGACTTATTAATAAACATATGTTTATTTTATAGAGCTTACAAATCACGAATAACTTATTTATCTGTCTGTAACCTGCTAGACTTGCTTATGTACTTGTCAAATATAAAGGCACCCTTCTCTATTCTCATATTGTAAAGATACGATAACTGAGTTTCTCTGTATCACAATCTCATTTGCTTGCAACATAGGTTAATAATGTACTTGCACAATTGTATATACTTTAAAGTGTGATTCTATACTGACTGTCGCTGGGGGAGTAGTGCAGAAAACATGAATAACTGTTGGGAGGTCTGTTTGAATTATAATGAACAGGATAAAATTACCGGAAAGGGCTATTTTGAAATTTTTTATTTAAATAAAAAAGTCAACAAAAGTCAAAATCCGACTAGTCCCTGACTTGGCCGACTAGTCCTTCCGAGGTCCCAACCGACTCGACCCCGACTTCCGACTGTTGCAACGTTGATATTATGTATGCTTGTCTTGCTTAATGGTGATAAACTTTAATGTAAACTTTTAGTACTAATTGACAGTTGATAATCGCAGCTATTTATTATGATTATTATTATTTTAATTGTATAATAAAATGAGCTACTTGTTGCTTTATGTATCAATTAACAAACAAAACTCTTTGGTGTGCTTCTATATTAATCTCAGTCGGGAAAGGATTGTTACCCCCAAGAGATAGCCTTGTCAATGCGTTGCAGGACTTGCAGCATTCTATGCACTTTTGTGCAACTAACTAGTTTCATTTCTCTTTATTCAATAGGCTGGCTGTGGTTTAGGTGGGATGCTTAGCGCCTTTTATGGTCTGAATACAGGTATGTTTATGCATTGAACACTTGAGCTTTTAGTGAGGTTAGGGGACGGTAGTAAGTTTTTATAGACCAACATGAGTTCATTCCAGGAATGCCGTATCTTCAGAAGCATGTGAAAGGACCAAAGTGGCTTCCGTTTGTTATTGGGGTACTTGTACAACTGCTATCTACATTTAGTGCTTTTTACTTCTTTGAGGAAATTTTTATTGGTCAAGTTTATAATGTAATACTTGCAAATCTCTTGTCTTGGCAGATTCCTCCATTGCTAATGTTTTCTGCTGCCAGTGCTGCATCAGGAGGTATGCCGTCAGTCTTTAAGTGCTATGCCTGATTTAATTATATGATAATTTTTATTATGTTTTTTACTGTGAATATTGTATCTGCAAGTCTATGCCTGATGGGTCAAAGTGATTCACTATAAGATATGATAACGCTTATGATCATAATGCATGAGAAAGGCCAACGTTATGTGGATATGGATATGGATAGAATTAAAACTGGAAATGACATCTAGAGTTTTGCAATGCCCATCGAGATGTACTAAGATTGCTCAAGATGCAATATCGAATATACATTGCTAAAAGACGATACTAGAAGTGGCAAAATTGGCAGGTTGGGTAGTGCTGTTATGGGTATGGGTTCACCCTTAAAATAAGTTGGCCATTTTTTTTTGGATTTTTGATTGATTTTAACTTTTAAGTATAATTATGAAAACTATATTATCAGAGTGCTAGTATAATAATTTCTTCGAATAAAGGCTATGTAAGAGGTTGTAACCTTGTAAATACACTTGAGGTCACTTGGTTGACCTATCTGACTCGTTTCATTATAAACCTAGTTTAACAAGTTTTACCCGTGTGACCCATTAGTAGTCAAATCAACCCAAGTGAAGCCGTTTCTATTGTAAATGGAATGATATTGTCACCATTAACTGTGAAATGCATGTGATTTTTGGTTCTGCAGTATTAGGGTTCTTTTTTTTTTGTATGGAGAGACGATGTTATAATGTATATTAGATAATTTGATGATTATTATGTTAAAGTTGGTACAAATTGGTTACTTTAATCTTGTTAACTTTAAGACAAATAGTTATATCGGTTGCTTAAGTATCTATCATTATGGTTACGGGAATTTATGCTGGTACTTCATCTTACTATAAATAGGTTGTACTTCCATACGATAAATGAATAGGGTTGAAAGTTGTCATTGACTATGAATAGTAAAAGACTGATGTACTTTGCTTATATTTGTTTCTTTGGGGCTCATAGTTTTTCAACATGTTCGTAAATGATCCAACATAAATCAATTTGATTGGTGTGCTTTTACTACTGCGACTCAGGATGGTTTGCAGTTCTTTCACAATATAACTTGAATATTTTTTTTATACACATAATAGTAGTTTCCTTATTTAACTTAAGAATGGCCTAACAGTCGTGTTTATGTTAAAAAGTATGTGTTCTTCTTATTTATGGGCCCATATGGCTTCATCACTCATTTAGCATATGTTAACTCCTGACTTGCATGCATTATTTTGTGTAGTATTATTAGTTTGTTTTCAGTAGATATACAATCATTAATGAATAATGACTTGATTACATGAAGGACAAGATGCACGTAGTAGTGCATCTCCCCCCTCCACAATACACACACAAACAGGGGCAGATTTAGCTCCAAACCATGGGGGCTGCTGAGGTGTGAGGCTCCCCATGAAATTTGTCCGAACAATGTTAATTTTATATTTTAAAGTGGCCCCCTAACCCAAATCTAATTTGGCCCCCCAATTGAAACCTGCAAACTGAAACTCACAAATTAAAGCTTTGAATCGTATTTTAACGGAGGTGAAATGGTGGGGCTTTTTCACTAAGGAAGATGACTATCATTTTTTATTGATTATTTTATAATACTTATTTGGTACCCCTACTGTATTTTAAGATTAAACTTTAGCCCTTTAGTTTCCTATTCACACAATTGACCCCTCCCCCCTTTAAATTTTATGCCACACTTTTATGTATGCAATCTAAATTTATTTCTAGGATATATGAAAGCAAATGTAAGTTTGTAACAATGTTTTGACCACAAGCTCGTTTAGGAAATACATATGATACTGATATTTTGAAAACTACTTAGTTCTCAAAATCATCATATAAACTTTTGCAAACTCAAATGTTAGGTGTTTAAACATATTATTAGGACAAAACTAACAAGTAAACATAAGAGATTATAGTTCCATAGCTCTAGAAATATGTGCAAGTAATTTGTAGCGCACTTAGAAGTTTTACAAATGTACATGTATATACCGTTTTGTAATGGGTTGTAATTTAAAGCTGTTTTTAGTAGTACTTTATATACCGTATTGTGCAGTTTTTTAGTGCATTTACTTCCCTAATATCAAGCTTTTTTGATGCAGTTTTTTGATACATTAGCTAGTAATTTTGTGCAGAGTTTTTATGCAGTTTATATCTAGTTTTAAGTTGTATTATGTAGCTTTTGGTTCTATTTTACAATATATAGTTGTAGTTTTATATGCTGTCTTTGAAAATCAGCATTGTTACACAAACCCAATCTTTGGTTTGAATGGTTCTTGAGATGAACATGGTAAGATGTGTATGATCAGGCTAACTGATATTTTTAAATATACAGGATATGGGCTTCCAAACTTCACTCAACTCAGTGTGACATCATATTATGCTGCATCGAGTGCCTCACATTATGGTATTTCCTTGATTACAAGATACATTGAAGACACTTATATGACCCGTTCACAGCGACAGAAGCTTCAGTGATCATCTGCTGATACACACAATATGTGATGGAGACCTGGTCCATTTTGGACCATATAGTGTAGATATTTAGTCAGTTTTGTCTATCCTTCTGATTACCGAGTATTATTTTGCTTATATTATTTTTGCTGCTCGAAAGTAGCATGACTATATGTATGATAATGTTTCCAAACAAGAGTTTGGATGCTTATTATGAAGAATTCGAATAATATAATTGAGGTGTAAGGGTCAATCAAGGTCCATGGGGGGTGTTCTATTGCTCCCTCCTTTTTTGTACATTTTTCAGTCATCATACTTCCTCAAAACTTTCTTTTGCAGTTAAAAAACCTACTACAGTAGCCAATATTACCATATTTATCCTACTACAATCACCAAAGTGAAGTGATTGTGGCTCCTGTTCCTAACCTGTAGCAACCCAGCAGCACTATAACAAACTCATCTCCTGTAGCACATGACTAATTTGTTTAACATAAAACTCATATATATCTTACTACAATCACCAAAGTGATTGTGGCTCCTCCTGTAGCAACCTAGCACTCCTAGCAGCACTGTAACAAACTCATCTCCCACAGCACATGGCTAATTTGTTTAACATAAAACTCATCTAGTACAAAAGTTCACTCACAATTCTACATCAATTCGCACTCACATCCCTACAGTTCTCAACTGGCATCGACTCCACCTCCGGCACTGGCTCAACCTCCAACCGACACCTCTACCACGAGCCTCTGTTTTTGCCTTTGCTTCAACCACTGTCTTTCTATCTCACCCCATTTTATTTCTTTAGCCTCTTTTTTTTCGTGTTTGATTCTTTGTGTGTATTTTTGGGTTTTGTTTTCTGCCAATTTATCAAGATTCGGGTTTACTTTTTTGATTTTTTTTCATCAGATTGGTATGTCTATGCGGGTGTGTTTAGATCTATGTGTTGGTGGGGTTTGTATCGGGGGCAGATATATATTGTTATATACTCCCTCCGCCCATATCTATTGTTCACTATTTCTTTTTGGGATGTCCCAATTTAATTATCCACTTCCATAAATAGAAAAGAATAATAAGATAAAGTTCATTTTTGCCCCTAATTTATATATGACAAAAAGGTAAATAAAAAGTAAACGG
The DNA here is from genome assembly GCA_963422505.1 of Pseudognaphalium luteoalbum. Lineage (NCBI taxonomy): Eukaryota > Viridiplantae > Streptophyta > Magnoliopsida > Asterales > Asteraceae > Pseudognaphalium > Pseudognaphalium luteoalbum. The sequence continues at coordinate 21,208,282 of OY730195.1, read as the reverse complement.
TAAAATTGTCTTGTTACCAAAAAGTAAAAGAGATGGTGATATTTTTCTTAAACTGCGTGCTTTTTGTCCGGGGACAATAAAATTGGGACTGAGGGAGTACGTGTTCATAAACACACTTTAGATTGTAGAATTTTATCGTGAAATATGAAAAATGAATTCGTAGGGAAGGGTGAAGTTGTAGGAAGAATAGAAGAAACAAAAAGAGAGATGACTTTTATGATAAGCATTAGATGTTTGTACTATACAAGGATTAAGTAAAAGCTTTTTTACTAAGTTGTCATATTGTACAAAAAAACTTTTAAAGGTTTTTATCAATGTGAATGCTCTAAAGAAACAAACATGCTTTTTTATAGATAAATCAACTACTAGTATTACTTAAAATACCAATGTGATTTTGCCTTTTCAAATTTTGATTATTCAAAATAGAAACCCTACATATTAGTAACTACATTCAAATCAACATATATTAGAGCTTTAAGTATATAAATGACAAATAACTTTACTAAAAATGTAGTGTTTTTACGCCCCGCCACAATAGCGTGTTGGACATACTTATTGGGCAAAATAGTCAATATTGGAAAAAACATAGACATGTATTAGTGCAGGCCATAGACATCATAGACATTGATATAGGTTTCTCATTGTAGCGTATCATAAATACCTTTTTAGCTATTTGTAGATCATTAAGGTTGGTCCATGTTAAGTTCCATAAATATGCTGAATCAAACTTTATGTATTTTTAGTCCTTTCGGTTTGGAGATATTTCGAATTCTCAATCACCTTGTTCATGGTTATATAGTACTGTAACAAATAATAGCATTCTCAAATCATAACACTAGCTACACTTACATTCAAAAACAGGGTGTAGTTTTTACTTTAATTATACATAAATCACAATTACATTAGAGATCCTGAATATTATTTGATCATCCAAAACCTCATCTATTTTCTGTTTTTGTCACTAAACCAAAACCACCTGGACAAGAATAGGTCAAATGGTGATGGCGTTGCTACTTAACATTTCCTCACCACATTATAACAATGTGAATACTTAGAAGTTAGAATAGAAAATATTAAATTTACAAACGCAAGTCCAAACTAACTTGATCTTGAATACTTGAGTTCCGTCCACACGAGAATCAAATCTGAATGCATTTAGTAAGGTTAAGATCCATCTTCTTTACCTGCCATTTGGCGTCACCAAACAACATTTTGCTTGCATAACGAATGCATTTAAGTGCAAATAAACATGAACATAAACCTTTTAAGATTCTTCACGAGCTTGAAAGTTACCAAATTTTTCCATGCACCAATGATCAAATTCTTGAAATATATATAAAGATTCTCTAGTATCAGTCACAATTTAAAAAGTAATGCTACATTAACATTAAGACTGACGTAGTGACATGCATCTCAGGGCTCTGCGCGATACCACAACTTCTTCACTTAAAAGTGCCAATCTCCGAGTGTTCTTCGAATTAGAATTGTTTACTCAATTTTATAATCCATACTTTCACATTATAATAATAATAAAATGCCCAGTAATTTTGATGATTTCTCTCTTGAGGTAAAATAATTGTGTTTTACAACTCCAAAAAAATAGTAAAACCACGTCATGAAAATAGGTCACGAAAATTAATGGCCCCTTATGCTAGTACATTATGCACATGTCATTATCTTCCACCAAATAACATTTTTTTTTTTTTTTTTTTGATCGGCAAGATAGGAAACTCAAGCCATGGAACTATTGGCACCACCAACAGCCCAAGCAAGAGATCCAAAGTTGGTAGTGACCAGCCCATATTGTGTTGGTAATAATATCCTCGTGTTGGTAGTGACCAGCCCATATTGTGAGTTTGTGACCCGCCCAATTTAACAGCTCTAGTAATATATGTCACACATTCACACCACAAACAGAATAAATAGTTTGTAATGAATACCTATCATTGGGCTAATGGTTATTTTACTCGTGCAGTACTCAAAGTATTAATGTTAAGGCTCATGTCAAGACTAAATTAACTTGTGTGCAATAGACATCAGGAGCATGAAGATTCAGATTATGCCATTAAGGGGTCAAATTGAATACTTTTTATTCTTGTTTTTATAAGAGGCTGGCAACAAATATGAAAAACAGTACAAAGCACAAAACAAAACAAAAAACTTAATACACACATACAGGGTTTTGAAATGCATGTTGGCAAATGTGAGTAGCGTTTAGTTCTCAACTTGTGTTAATGTCATAGGTCTCGTTGTGTTCTTCATCCACCGGAGCTGAATGCCATCAATGAACAGCTGTGTAAACATTGGGTTGGATCATTAGATATGTTTACAGAATTAAATTTCTAAAAAGCAACAGCCAAATCATTAATACACACATACAGGGTTGCTTAATGAAAATGCCATCTGATCTTAGTCGTCCTAAAATACAGAATGTCAACCCACTTTATTGATGAAATAACCTGCTTATTATAATAGACCATGTAATATACGATCAAATTTCAAGGCAACAGAGCCTAAACACATATTGAAAACGCCAATTAACAAATTTTGAAAAACAAACACCCTATAAACACAAAGGATGAGGGTGATGGCAACTGACCATCAACAAACCTACATCGAAACTATCAAACCAACAAAATATAGATCATCATTATATCCAAAAACCCGATAAAAAATGAAGTACAGATCAATTGTAACAAATTCATTGGTTTCAAACAATAAAGTCTAGCCACAAGAAACTCGCAGCATAGGTATAACAAAAAACACTAGGTAAAGCCCACAAGAACATGGGTTACAAAATAAAACAATAACCGGCCAAAAAAACTTATTAACCGGCTGAAAAACCGACAAAAATGTTACCCCACATAACAAACAATCCATGAAACCCACACGAATACCTACTTCAAGAATATCTATCATCGACCTTTAAAAAACCACAAAAATATTAAACCACATTTACTTGAACAAATTTAAGTAGCAAGCAAGTATAATTAGTCCCATGCATGGCCTTAATAATACAAGTCTCCATATAAGTATGAAAGTGTAAGCATTAATATAGACTTGAGGTAACTTTCAACATGTTTTAAACTCTGAGTTGTTCAACACATTTAACCAGTTTTCCTTGTCAACTAATTGTTTTTAATTCTACCCATTTGAAATTAAATACAGCCCAAAGCGATTCATTTATGGTTATTTAATGAAAATAACCTAACTAATATAGTTAAAACAACATTGGAACCCACAACAGACATTATTTACAAGTCATTGCATAAAACCATAATAAAAGCAACCTACATCGAAACCCACAAGGGACGTTTTTTACAACCTACGACATAAAGTACTCCGTAATATTTAAACTGTTAAACATTTGGCAAACCCACCAGGGACAGGGACATTTCTACAAGCCAAGGCATAAAGCAATCTCGAAACCGTCAACTTTAAATAGATTTAGGCAAACCATTATTTACAAGCCATTTCATAACTATCAATTTTAAACATTTAGGCAAACCATTATCCAGTTATCAAAACTCACAAGGAACAGGGACATATTTTAACAAAGCCATGTTATAAAGCCATATTAAAATCGTCAAACAGATTTGGGCAAACTAACATCGAAACCCATAAGAGACATTTTCTACAAGACACTAGACACGGCACAATACCACATCTAAACGATAAACAAACAAATTTCAAGCCAACAAATTATAAACATCCATCAATTTCAAATAGATTATGGCAAACCAATATCGAAAGCCACATGCGGCGTTTTTTACAAACCATGGCATAGACCATATCAAAACCGTCAAGTTTAAACAGATTTAGGCAAACGAGCATCGGCACCCACGTAGGACATGAATGTTTTTTACATGCCATATCAAAACCGTCAATTTCAAGTAGATTTATGCAAAACCAGCACTGAAACCCACAAGGGACATTTTTTACAAGCCATAGCATAAAGCCATATCGAAACTGTCAATTTGAAACAGATTTAGCCAAAGTATAATTGAAACCCACAGGGGACGTGAATGCTTTTTACAAGACAAGGCATAAAGACATATCAAAACCGTAAATTTTAAGCAAGTTTAGGCAAAACAACATCGAAAGACACAAGGGACATGTTTTACAAAGCCACGGAATATAGCCATATCAAAACTGTCAATTTTAAACTGATTAAGTCAAGCTAATATCAAAACTCATGAGGGACTCTTTTACAAGCTGTAGTATAAAGCCATCTCAAAACCGTCAATTTTGCACATATTTAGGTAACCAACATCGCAACCCACAAGGGACGGTTTTTACAACCTATAACATAAAACCATATCAAAACCGTCAATGTTAAAGAATTAGGGAACCAGCATCGAAAACAAGGGACATTTTTCACAAACCGACAACTTCATATCAAAACCTTTTGGGTGGTGATAATGCCACAGGCAAAAATGATGGAGACACAAGCAAATTAGTATAATTGTAATTGTAAAGTTGTGAAATTACTGTGTACCTAGTAAAACTCCCTGTGGCATTATCATCGGCCAAACCTTTTACAAGCCACTGCATATAGCCATATCGAAACCGAAAATTTCAAGTAGATTTAAGCAAACCAGCATCGAAACCCACAAGGGACATTTGGTAAAAGCCATAGCAAAACCGTCAATTTGGAATAGATTTAGCCAAACTAAAATTGAAACCCACAAGGGACGCAAAGTTTACTAAAAGACATGGCATCAAGACGTATCAAAACCGTCAATTTTTAAACTGATTTAGTCAAGCCAACATCAAAACTCCCAAGGGACCCTTTTTACAAGTTGTGGCATATATAGCCATCTCGAAACCATCATTTATACACAGATAGGCAACCAACATCAAAACCCACAAAGGACGTTTTTTACAACCTATGATAAAAAGCCCTGTCGAAACCGCCAATTTCAACAGAATTAAGAAAGCCAGCATCGAAAACAAGGGATATTTTTCACAAACCACAGCATAAAGACATACCGAACCATCATTTTTAAACAGATTTACGGAAGCAACGTCGAAAACAAGGGACATTTTTCACAAACCATGGCACGAAACCATATCGAAACTGTAAAAGAGTTAAGCAGATTTAGGGAAGCCAGCATCGAACCCACAAGGGACATTTTTCATAAAGCATGGCACAAAGCCATAACGTAAACGTAAATTCTAAACAAATTTAGGGAAGCCAACATCGAAACCCACAAGGTTCATTTTTCATGAACCATGGCACATAGCCATATCATAACAGTATATTCTAAACAGACTTGGGGAGGCCAGCATCGAAGTCGAAACCCACAAGGCCACAAGTGACATTTTTCCAAACCATGGCACAAAGCCGTTGTCCATTCTAAACAGATTTTAGCAAACCAACATCGAAACCGACAAAGTAAGCTTTTTCACAAGGAATGGCATAATGCGGTACATAAACCGTCAAATTTCAACAGATTTTGTCAAATTGACAAGAGACATTTTTGAAAGCCAAGGCACAAAGCCATATCGAAACCGTCAATTCTAAACCAATTAAGGCAAACTGACAAGGGACATTTTTACAAGCCATTGCCTGAATCATATTGACACCGGCAATTTTAAAAATATTTAGGCAGACCAACATCGAAACCCACAAGGGACGAGACATTTTTTATACGCCATCCCATATCAAAACCGTCAATTCTAAACAGATTTAGGGAAGCCGGCTTCGATACACACAAGGGACATTTTTCATGAACGATGGCACGAAGCCATATCATAACAGTATATTCTAAACAGACTTGGGGAGGCCAGCATCGAAGTCGAAAGTCGAAACCCACAAGGCCACAAGTGACAATTTCCAAACCATGGCACAAAGCTGTTGTCCATTCTAAACAGATTTTAGCAAACCAACATCGAAACCGACAAAGTATGTTTTTTCACAAGGAATGGCATAATGCGGTACATAAACCGTCAAATTTCAACAGATTTTGTCAAATTGACAAGAGACGTTTTTGAAAGCCAAGGCACAAAGCCATATCGAAACCGTCAATTTTAAACCAATTAAGGCAAACCGACAAGGGACATTTTTTACAGGCCATTGCCTGAATCATATTGAAACCGGCAATTCTAAAAATATTTAGGCAGACCAACATCGAAACCCACAAGGGACGAGACGTTTTTTACGCCATCCCATATCAAAACCGTTAATTCTAAACAGATTTAGGGAAGCCAGCTTCGAAACACACAAGGGACATTTTTCATGAACGATGGCACGAAGCCATATCATACCAGTATACTCTAAACAGACTTAAAGAAGCCAGCATCGAAACCCACAAGGCCACAATTGACATTTTCCAAACCATGGGACAAAGCCATTTCGAAACCGTCAATTCTAAACAGATTTTAGCAAACCAACATTGAAACCAACAACAGATGTTTTTTACAAAACATGGCATAAAGCCGTACAGAAACTGTCAAATTTCAAAAGATTTTGGAAATTGAAAAGGGACGTTTTTACAAGGTAAGGCACAAAGCCATATCGAAACCGTCGATTAGAAACAAATTAAGGCAAACCGACAAGGGACCTTTTTCACAAACCATTGCCAAAATCATATCGAAACCGACAATTTAAAAAAGATTTAGGCAGACCAACATCGAAACCCATAAGGGACGGGGACGTTTTTTATAGGCCATGACCTAAACCCATATCGAAACATTCTCCTAAAGACAGATTTCAGCAAAAGCACATCGTATCCGACAAATGGACGTTTTTTACAAGCCGTCAAATTTAAACAAATTTAGGCAAACCAACATCGAAACCCACAAGGGCCGTTTCTTACAAGTCACATCATAAACCATATCGAAACCTGTAAGTTTTGAAAAGATTTAGGCAAACCGTCATCGAAACCCACAAGAGACGTTTTTTTTTACAAGCTGCAGCAGAAAGCTACATCGAAACCGTCAATTACAAAAATTAGCAAAACAACATCAAAAACCTACAAGGAACGCTTTTCCCTATTCATCTCCAAACCGTCAATCATTATAATTTAGGCAAAAATAGTCGCAAGAACACAGGTTACTAAAAGTCAAAAACCATCAACCGACAGTCTGATATTTTGCAAAACACAGAATTTAACAGAAAGAGATCTATAAGTTCGAAGAACATACCACCATCATATCAAATTTCGACCCTACCGCCATACGATTTTGACCACCATCGAACGATATTAAGGTAATACAGCAACCAGTCAACCACCACCACCACAACGGCGGCAATAAATGGTGGATCCTTGATTACGGTAGGAACAAATGGTGGTGGCGTTACTGTTGTGGTTACGACGGCCCACGGCACCACAAGGTGGTGAGGGTTTTAAGATCCGTTATTTATGATCTAAATTTGTATGTATAATATAAGTTTTAGGGTTTAACGATATGGCGCGTCTTTTTTAAGCAGAGTTTCTTTTTTTACCTTTTTCTAAATATTATTATTATTACTCCGTATTCCACTAAAAAATTATATGGATATATGGATGGATGGATAATGGATTTCGAAAGTCTATAAACAGATCATAAAATAGGGTTTTTGTACGGGCCAAGTAGAAAATATAAACTAACACCCATATAGCCCCATTATTGACCCAGAACCAGGCCCATTTATTTATTATCAAAAACCGACTTTATCTTATTAGATTATACTTGAATTGAGAATGATGCATTCCAACCATGATCATTTAGTTTTGCTAATCTTGGTTTCTTTCGGTCTTTCTATAGTATCCTCTCTATTGATTGTTGGTTTTTTGTTAGTCGACTTTTGTAATATCTCTTACATATTCTCTTGTGGTCTTCAATATGGGTTGAAGATGCTCTCTCTCTCATATATATATGGTTCGGTTCTGGTGAAACCAAGGGGACTCTATGAGAATAGTGAGAACAAATCATAATCATTCATTTAAAATCAAGGGTCTAAATAGATGTGACCTTTTTGTAAATAAGCAAAACATTAATTCTCATTCACAATGTATCTTTACTGTGAATAAAAAAAAAAATGTGTGTGAAGTGTGAAGAGTCACCAAATAAAAATTTACTGTGATTATGTAAAGCTTCATAGTATAAAATTTGTGAGAATCAATAAATAAAAAACATTCACACCTCAAATATGTTAAACAAAAATAAATAAAGCTTCACAATGTAATAACATACATGGAAAAAAAAAAAACTTCACCCATTTAAAAACTGTTGTGAAGGTTAATCGAAGTTCGCATTCTTTACGAAAATATCACCGCATAGGATTATGTAAAGCTTCACAACGTAATAACATATGTGGAAAAAAAATAACCCCTTATTCACTGTGATTATATAAAGCTTCATTTTATAAATTTTGCGGGAATCAATAAATAAAAAAACATTCACAACTCAAATATGTTGTTGAGCAAAAATAAATAAAGCTTCACAGTGTAATAACATATGTGAAAAAAAAAAAACTTCACCCCTTTAATAAATGTTGTGAAGGTTAATCAAATTTCGCATTATTTACGAAAATGTCACCGCATACGAACTTCAACTTATTTATGAAAATGTCACCTTATAAATCAGGATCTTTTATTAAGGGGGGAAAATGAAGGGTTATGATGTGTTCCCATCGTTCTCACGTAAACATTGTCTTTTCATAGGATCCCAAGTATATATATATATATATATGTATGTGTGTGTGTGCGTGTGCGTGTGTGTGTGTGTAATGCATATATTTATTTTATTTATAAAAAGGTCTTAAGAGTAAGATTCAAACACTTTCTTATATAGTTTGTCTGAATTTTATTATAGACTATAAGTTTATCAATATCACTTTTTCCAGTTGTATTATCAATCCCGAAGTGTACATTAGCTATCGATCAACTCATTATCACGAGTAATTTATACGAATGTCGTTGAGTTACTATTTGATCACAAAATATTAATTACTCTTCGTTGCATAGCGCGGGTACTACGCTAGTATAACATACAACATATATACTCCCTCTGTACCAATTTTAGTGTCTCCCGGTAAAAATAATCGTCTCTCTTACTTTTTGATATGATGACACTGGTAACTTCGTTACCTACATTTTTGTTTTACATGTATACATTAGGAGTATAATAGAATTTTTTTCTCATTATTTTTATCTATTTATATAAATGGATAATAAAATTATGACGAAGAGACTATAAGTTTATTGACTATTATCACTTATATGCAATCCTTTAAGTAATATCATGACAAATACTCAACATCTCATGATATTTTGCCATAATATTACATATCTAAGTTCAGTAAAATTTTCATGATAACTTGAGATATCAACCACTATAATTTTAGAAAAATATATTACTCTTAGCTAAAACTTCAAGATCACACATTTTAGGAAATATATGTATTAACCTAAACCTATAGCGAATTTTGATAAATAGTGCTCTAAGGGCAATGGATAAACTTTCTAAAAATAATTTGTAACCATTTAATAAGCATCTAATCTTCCTTGTTAATAACTAATAACAGACTTAATTTTCATTTGTAATTTATAAAGTAGTAATTAATATGGAAACATGTGTATTTATTTAATGTTGATCTCTATGTTTAGTAAACTTAAACATTGTCCTTAGGGCACTATGTATCTTTCACTTTCTTTTTCTTTCTAAATAGCAACAAATTAAGCATATCTCAATAATGATCTTTTCATATATTCTTACTTTCTTTTTTATAGAAACAAACATAAATATTTTATTAATTTATAACTGTCTAATCTAAATACTAATAGACACAGTAAGCTGATATCAATTTTTACATATTGAAAAAAATACATTAGTTAATTATGTAGTTTTTTTTTTTTTGGTTGTATACAAAATGAAAAACAAGTCACTCAATTTATAGAGTAAGTATATCTCGACGCGAAGTCGCGAAGTATAGGTATACAATACCTCGTTAGACTCATTTAGTGAGTTTTATACAAGTTAGGCTGAAAATGATAGTAAATATGTTCTTAGAGGAACAAACTCCATTCATTTATCAAATAATTTTTTTTCTACCTTTCGTGCATTAATAATACTTCAACTTTATATTAACGGAGGAGGAAATCTAAAAAGTTCATAATATAAGAATAACAATGTTAATGATAATATAATAATATAATGAAAAGCTGTAAAAAGCTCTTAATATAATTGCATAACAGTTGGTGTTATATAAGCTTTTAAATAGCCTCTAATCATAAGATGGATTTTATTAATATCTACAAGTGGTTACATCCATCTGTTATTATTGGGGTCTAATTGCACATCTTCTGATAAATAATAAATAATAATTATGTGGCAACCCACATTATTAATCGGATGGACTCGAGAAAATAGAATTAAAACAAATTCAGAAAATCAAATAAATAAAGTGTTAAAAAGAAAGATTAGTGATATTCTATAACTTCTAGAAATGTATTATTTAAAATTTTCTTTACCAGGAATTTTTTTATTCTGGTTTTGTTATAAAAACAAAAAGTTATCGTTCTTGTTTAAATTATTAATATATATTAATATATATATTATATTGTTTAAACTCATATAAACTAATATTCATGTCTTGATTGGTCATACCTAAGATTGGTCTTTACTAACACATAAATTATACTAGAAAGGGGCAAAGGGCTATAACAATCCATCCCTCGACTCGTTATAAACTCGTATAAACGACTCGTTAGGGAGCTACTAGAGGTCTAGAGGGTTGGTTTCACCCTGTTACTTTTGTATCTCGAAAAAGAAAGTGAGGCATTGGGTTAAGTCGTCAAGATTTTTAAACAAAATTAAAAGTCTTGTGAAAAAAAAATATCATAAGTAGCCTCTAGAATTTGCTTGTTTCTAATAGTCTTTTTGAAGTTCATAATTTAATTGTATTTATAATACCACGATGTACTAAAACGTTATTAAATTCAAAATGTCTCGCATGTGTAACATTTAAACCACCATTTATTATTTATTAAAGCTTGATTCGAAAATCTATGACATTATTCATTTTAAGTGCGGTATAAGAAATAAACATTGCAATAAATAAATGGATGAAAATTATAATTTACGTAACTTAATTTGTTATCAACTGGTTTAAATGCACATAATTATTAACGAATTTGGGAAGCCTATGATATTTAGAGAAAAACCAAAAAAATGTGCACATATATATTTTCAATTAAATGGCAAAAACCTAATAAAGTTTCTTACGTACATATATATAGATATATACGTCATTCTATTAACAAAGCTACTTTGATAATTACTAATCTTTGATAAGACATTTTCGTGTGCTATACAAAGCTCGATTATGTCTATTTCACGGCTATTTGATCACTGATCACATATGAATGGTAGATTTTGCTAACTATAGTGTACATGAGTACATGATTATATATAACAACTAACAACAGATTATTATTACATATTTACATCGTATACATAGTGTATATACTTATAAAAATAAAATATAAATTTAAAGGCCCATGTATATACATGATTAACATTTAGTGATTATATGTAAGAGCTAACAGATTATAGGTAGTTGTTAATGATGGTTACAAAATCCATCTATGTACGTTGTTCGCAATGTAAGTATGTATGATTGACGCTTTCATAACAATTAATAGTATTCAATGAAAGTTAATGATCTTTTTAGTTGTACTTTTAAGCATAGCCATGAAGGTATAGTATGAGGTGATTGTATTACAATTTACGTGACCTCAAATTTTTAATTCAAATTATTATCTTTGTTGTTGATAATAACAAGTCATTATCATACTTATTTGTCGGATTGTTTATGACGTTATTTACTCTGTATACTTTTTAGTTAACTCGGCCTATGGTTATTATTATTACTCAAGTACGGGTAAATGGTAAAGATTTTCAGTGTTCAGGTTATTCGAGAATGATGAGTGTTTTATTCAGATATACGTGGTTTGATTGGGGTATCTCTATAACCGTTTTCGTTCATTTCCTAGACTACATTCAAGATGTGCAATTAGTGAGGTCTGAATCTAAAACGAGCCGGTCGCATTTTTAGAGATTTTCGGGCTAAAAAAACCCGGGTTTTTCAAAATGTTGACTAGTCAACGACTCGGTTGACCCGGACCGGGGCATTGACCCGGTTTCAAGTTGTTTTTTTTTTTTTACAATTTCTATATACATTTAATCATTTATAATTAGAGAATATTGACTGATTGTGTATCTCAAGACTAATGAGGGTAATGAGAGAATTTTTGACTGATGTGTCATCATCATTTATTACTCTATGGATTATATAATTATTATATAGATGTGTATTCCAAGAATAACAAGGGAATCGATGTGTCATCACTCTTTATTACTTTATGGATTATAATTATTATACACGATATAATTAATAATATAATTATAATTATAAAAAAATAAAAAAATTCACTAAATACTACTACTGTATACTATAATTTTCTCCGGTCCGACCAGAAATTAACATTTTTCCGGATCGACTAAAAACCGGAATTTTAAAACATGGGATATCATCACGCACGGTAACAACTAAGTCAGTGATGGTTAATAATTCCCATACACATCTACTAAAATTCACGCATAATTCATCACAAAAAAAGTTCACTGATGTAAGTAGTATTTAGTTTTGTCATCCGATGTAACTGAATACTCCGTAATTAATAACAAGTTATAGTAAGTGATTATCATCTAAATACACCACACAAATACGAATATTTTAAACGTAGCCCAATGGTTGCCTTCAACAAATTAGTTAATTAGTTAGGTAAGAATATCCATTCGACAGTAGTATAGGAGTACTACTAAACGGCAATAATTATAATTAATTATTGATTATTATTATTATTATTATTTTATTATATAAGGAAAATAGTAGTAATAAAATATCACGAAATATGCAATTTTTGGCCTCGAAAGGGCAATTTGAAAACGGTAAACCCCCACCATAATAAACCCTCTCAAACACAACACACTATTATACTCCGTATTATATTATATTACTATAAATCACTACCATTATTGTCTTCATTTCACATTTTTTTTCTTCCTAATTTCTCCATGAATATTTCCGATTATTGAAATCTGTAACTCAGCAGATTACGTTTTCATGTTGAATTTTGTATTTTATACACAAGTAACAACCTAATTTGATGATGAATTCAATAAGGCAAGGAGGTAACAAACAAAAGAAATCCAGCTCCAAACATTTAAATTCGCATTCTAAACAAAAAGCTTCAGTTGAAAATTTGGTGGATTCTGAGAAGCTGAAAGAGAACGTTACAGTTACCGTCCGATTCCGCCCTCTCAGGTGATCATATTCTGTCAAAATTATCCGATATCTGTTCATATATATGTATATATATACATACAGAGACATAGAATGATGATCAAATTAGAAGCCAAGTACGCATGTGAGAAGCAAATTACTGTTTATTTTTTTTGTTAAGCTGATTAACAGTATTTTACATATTTGAGCAATTGTACAAAAGTTTTGAATAAGTGATTTAACAGTAGAGAATCATTATGCTTCATATGCTTCTCATGTGTATATAAAAGTATTTGTACTAATATTTGGTTTTAATGTTTGTTTAAAGTAACTGATTTGTTGTTGGAATAGTGTGCGCGAAATACGACAAGGTGAGGAGATTGCATGGTATGCGGATGGAGAAACTATAGTGCGGAATGAGCATAATTCCTCAATTGCTTATGCATATGGTATGATATACTTTACATAATTATTATTATAGTTGTGATGGATAGATTTAATACAGTATAATTTTGGTGGTGGAATTTGTTGTTGCGATGTTTTCTTATCAAGGAGCCATGCTCTAGAATTTGTAAATTTTGTAACAGGCGGTTAAAATGATAATAAAGTTAATTTGGTTAAACATTTTAGGATTATACTATAAACTTAGAATCTAAAATGGATTCTGTAAAGTTTAGCTCGAGCAATTATAAGAAATGAGGTCAATTAACTAAGCCTAATTTACTAAGCCTCACACACAGATACATAAGCAGTTCCTTTGGTGGCTGTTGTTGAATTTGTTTTCTGAACATAATCAGCTACTGAGATCAAGTGAAGTAAGCAAGCTATATACAGTGTACTTTCTTGTGGAACCTGATAGGAGACTAGTAGATGCAGAATAGATATGGAATTTCCCCTTCCAAAATATGCTTGCTAATTCCCAGATTGATGCTTCAGTGATCGTTTTTAAGCTGTAAAGTCTGCTTACTAAAATGAGATCTAGTCAGGGTCATCACGAATTTGGACAATATATATCTCCTAAATTTACTTTGGAAAATATAAGCTTACAGAGTAACTCATGTTGTCTGGCAGTAATTTAATAATTCACCATATTAAAATTCTGTAATAAATACATATTTACCATATAGCAAAAGTTTTGAATCAGGTGAACACACTAATACTTTAGAGCTGTTAATTATCCGACTAATGATCGATATACTATAGGGGAATTGCTCGTGCTAAAGTGCTAGATCAGATGGATTTATCAATATTGTTTATAGTACCAGTTCCTTATAAAGGAACATTAATTTATTAATTAATCACCTTCAATCAACGTTTCCACCATTTATTGTTTTTTTTGTTTAATGGATGCAAATTCATAATTTAATATGACCATATCATATACTTTTATGTTAAAGATCTTCCTTTAGAGTTAACTCGTTTACCATCACGAGTCTAATTTTTTTCATGATAAATATATGTCCAGATCAAGTGTTTGGACCTACAACAACTACACGTCAGGTATATGATATTGCAGCCCGGCATGTTGTCAGCGGTGCCATGGAAGGCATTAATGGTATGTTATTTTTGTGCTTGTGGAGTAGCTTGTGTTCTATGTAAATGATCCCGAATTGCAAATGAACCCCAAAATATGTTTCAGTCATCGTATTACGACTCTCTCCATCGCACACTTAGAGACCACTATTTAATGTCTGATTTCAACATCTATTTGGATTTTAAGAATTGTGTTGCATGAGACGGATTGTTGATCTCCTACATAGACCCATAGATGCACTTCTTGTAATAGGATCCTTGTACCACGCCCCCAACAGCAACAACAAGAACAACCACTCAACCGCTTTGGGATGTAATGCTTTTTATCGTTTTTATTATGTACTCATCTAAAACCCGCATATTTAGTTCCAGGCAAGTTTACCTGACTTTTACTTGTTATGCTTGTACTTGTAAGATTCTGCAACTCTTTCCTCCATGTTAATTTTATTATTGAAGATGTGGAGTTTTTGCATGGTTTCTGATACTTGATTTATGGAACATGCAATATTTAGTCTTCACATCACTCATAGTGCTTATGTTGATGTGGTTAAAGGTGCAACTTTGCTGAATATGTTAGAGGAATGTGTAAATTATAAAGTTTTAGATCAGAACATATTAATCATTATACTCATTAGGTACTACAAGGCTAAATGTCTAATGAATCTTAAGAATTTAATTTTAACTTTATGGTTATGGGTAGTAACTATAGTAGCAGTTTAACATGTTCAATTCCAAGAGGTTTAGAATTATAGTAAGAAAGGATTTTGTGAAATAAAGGTCATGTTATTGTATATAATTTGAATAAAAGTTAATACACACATCGTGGCTGTTAGTGCAAATTTTCATACAGTACTAAGCTATTTGCTGTGAATCTTTGACTCTATAGATTCCATTTCGTTTTTGCAAGTGCCCTATTGGTTTCTATCACTCTCTATATCTGTATTTCAAATGTATAGTGTAATTGAAAGTCATTTGATCACTAATGTTACACATATATTTTGTGATCTGTCATAAGAACAGGCACTATTTTTGCATATGGTGTGACAAGTAGTGGGAAGACTCACACCATGCATGTAAGTATCTTTTGGACATCTATAGTTACATGAATACATAGATCGTAAGCTGACATGAACTCTCTCTCTCTCTCTTCCCCCTCCTCCCTTTGTCTCCTTTTCTATCTCAACCTCGTACTTTGTATTCCAATATATTTATTTTGCTTTCTTGTTACTACAAGACAGGGAGATCAAAGGTCTCCTGGGATAATTCCGTTGGCAGTAAAGGATGCTTTTAGTATCATTCAGGAGGTATGCATGGCTAAACATCTGATGCCACTGCACTTGTATTAATGAAATAATCACCATGTATCCCTATGTATTTCCAGACTCCACGCCGTGAATTTCTCATCCGTCTCTCATATATGGAAATATACAATGAGGTGAGCTCCTGGACAAACTTTTTTCAGGGATTCACTTATTGGGACTTGCCACTTAACAGTATTACGGTGTTACCTTTTGTTTTTTCTCATTTGCTATGTGTCCAAAGGATGTTTCTGCTTCACAGTTCACACTGCAGTCTTGTTCTTTGCAATGACTGACTATATATGTCTTTGTGATCTATTCCATTCCGCCATACATTGCTGCATGCCAAACACCACCTGGAAGTTTGTGGTGTAATTCCTGGGTCATTATCAGATCTCCTATCATTTATCCTTTTTGAATACTATCTTACTTTGCATTAACATCTATAATTAATATTAAATATGTATATTGCACTGGACAATTTAAGGTTGATGTTCTAGTGATACAAGACATGATTTTGCGTAAGTGGAGTACTTTTCATGCTTTTGTATGCATGCTATCTGAGTTGATACCTATTGTTGAGAATGAACAGAGAAGGAACGTGTAATCTTTGTTAATTGATCAATTGTTGTACGAATGCATGGCTCCATATATTTGCAAACATGTTTGGTGGTTTCTGCAGAGCACCACCTATCTAAACATTTGTACACTTCCAAATAACATTGAGCTCTGTGAAATTTCCTGGGAACGTCTAATGTAGTATAACTTCCTGTAAATAAACTCAACTTTGTTTCTTTTCACTTCTACATTCACAATTTACAATTACAATATTTCTTGACTATAATATAAACACCATTTAAAACCTCTTAGCTCCAGACTTTTTGTTGGATAATAAATGTTTACATTCTCCAAATAAGCAGTCCAAGTATATATTTTCTGTTTGACATTTCTTTCTTATATTTTGATTCAAATTTATTTGTATTCATGAATCATTGTCAGCTCCCTCTTATGTTATCTGTTTGTTTTTCTTATACGAAAAGTGTCTTTTGTCGTTGGTTGAGTTCAAACTCTATCGCTTTTCAATGTTTGTTGCCTGTTCAATTATCATGTGCTGGTGTTAAAAAGTCATTCAGGCTTATATGGGTTTCATTTTTCTATATATTGCTGTCTCAAAATTTTATATATTTTCAGGTTGTTAATGATTTGTTGAATCCAGCAGGACAAAATTTAAAAATAAGAGAAGACGGTCAGGTAAATCTATACATCATATACTGATGCGTCGTCGCATTTTATTCAGCGTAAAAAATTATACTAAATGTATCTAATGCATACTTCTAATTAGATGCCCTTCCTGCTTCAACCTGGGATGAGTATCCTTTTTATGAGAAGTACAATTTATAAATCAAAATTTTTTATGTGATGCTTGCTGCTTGCAGGGAACCTTTGTTGAAGGTATAAAGGAAGAAGTTGTATTATCACCCGGCCATGCCCTTTCCGTCATTGCAGCCGGAGAAGGTACAACATCAACCTGAGGACATTATGATCCTTTTGAAAAAGAAGGCAGTCTAGAGTATATTTGTCTAATTATAAATGAATGGCACAGACATGTAGTCCGAGTCCCCTTGCAATATGCATGCACTTTGACAGAAAATTTAATTTCAAATACTTTCACTACAAAAAAAAATCATGGTTCCTCTTTCTCATGTTCCCTTTGCATATTCAAGATGTTGGCTTTCAGTAACTCTTTGGTCTCAATCTATATGTAATATGACTTGGTTTTTAGCTGTAATCCGTTGTATTTCTTGAATTTTCATTTCATGTGAATGTAATTGGTGTATTGTTCTTTGCTGATGCAGAGCAAAGGCATGTTGGTTCCACAACTTTCAATAGTCACAGCAGCAGAAGTCACACAATATTTACTCTGGTAATTATCTTTGTATTGCTTTACTTTGCTGTTCTTTATATCCTATTGCTCACTTCAGCGTCTCATTGCTTCCCAAAGCCATTTTCTTTGTTTCCCTGGAGGGAACATGCTCTTTTATACAATGAACAGTTAATCAAAATATTACAAGATGTATGTGAGTGTGTATATGACTGCTAAAATATTCATATACTTACATCTGAATGGACAGCTTCTCAGATGATATTGTACAGGTCATGGTTTGCAGATATAAGCAACACATAGTCTTGAACACTTTGGTTCCACACTTGATATGAAACTTATATATTATTAATTTTCTTTTATGTATTCGAAGATCATTTTTGTTATATCTTATTACCTTCTGACAGACAATTGAGAGCAGTCCATGTGGTGAAGATAATAAAGATGAGGCTGTTAACTTGTCGCAGCTGGTATGCCCCTGAACCTCATCTTAAACATATATTCAATACCACTTTCATCAGATTTTTACTTGTGTAAGGCTCTTATTTGCTTCATTATATATTTTTGTTTTGTGTTGCTTTACTTCTTTACTGTCCTGATTGGTTTATTAGATTCTTCAAACTATTCATTTCTCACTAGTTTCTGTAAGAATATGCGACGTGTTGATTTGGTTAAGTAATTATAGCTTTCATTTCCATGTGCAGAACCTCATAGATCTGGCTGGTTCCGAGAGCTCTAAAGCTGAAACTGTTGGTATTCGTCGAAAAGAAGGATCCTACATAAATAAAAGCCTGCTTACTCTTGGAACTGTGAGACCTCAATCATTGCCATATTTATATCAGTGTAATCTTCAGAATGGCTACTACCCTGCTTGCCTTATTGCTAATTATCATAAATAATAGACCTTCCATTACAACCTGTTTAAGGGTATAAGGGAACAAGTGTGATGATAAATTGTGATACCTTTTTTGCTTTAGCTTATGCTCACTCTGTAACATAAAATTTGGAAAGTAATTTGGAAAGTCTTCACTGTAGGATGCCCATATCAATTGCAATGCATCCTTTGATCTTACTGTCTTATTGCCTGCTTTGTTCCCGACTCTCAAGCTAAGATCACGTGCTTCACGTATCATTATTTCTTCTTCATTATCTCTTTTAATAGTAGATTATATTAGACTTTTATAAGATAGCCAAACACTTCTATTAAGAATGTGAAATCAATGGTTGCAATGTCCATTAGATGGTAAAACACATATTCCGAGGTGATTGAAGTTTCTCTAACTTATATTGGTTACTTTTTGATTATTAAATTTCAACCTTCTTCTTTTTATATATATATATATATATATATATAGATATATATATATTAAATATCTTCTAAAACATGATAATTGGAACTATCTCAGGTTATATCAAAATTAACAGATGGGAAGGCTTCACACATACCATACAGGGACTCAAAATTGACCAGGCTTCTTCAGTCTTCTTTAAGTGGTCATGGAAGGGTATCTGTAAGTCTTGTGAATACTTGATAACAGATGAAGCATGATACAGCCCTTAAGATTCATTTTGCTATTTGCTCATGGATGCCCATCTATGTTTTTATTTCTTCAGCTCATTTTCACAGTTACCCCCTCTTCAAGCAATTCAGAGGAGACACACAACACACTAAAATTTGCCCATCGTGCAAAACACATTGAAATTAAGGCTTCACAAAACAAGGTAAGAGCATTTGACTTCTCCAATTTCAGAGTACCCTGTTTAACAATTTCCTTAAGTAACCGTATATATATGCGCAGATCGTTGATGAAAAATCCCTTATTAAGACATATCAAAATGAAATTCGATCTTTGAAGGAGGAGCTAGAGCATTTGAGTGACACTGTTACGGTTCCTGAATTGAAGCATACTGAAGGAAGTGATGTTCTTCTTAAAGAAGAGGTTGGACATCCCCTTCATATTCTTTTTTCTTAACGGTTCCATGTTCAAGTTTCTCTGTACTATTTAACTTATGAAGCGAAAAACAAAGCTTCACCCTTATTTACTATTGTAGAAACAAAACCTTGATACAGTTAAAATGAATTGTGAAGGATCAGCTGATACTACTGATCTCACGGTTAAGCTCCTTATAATCGTCATTGACAGCATATAAGTATGCTTCACAGTTAAACTGGACTGTGAAGCCGTGAAGGATCAGCTGATCTCTCATTAAGCTCCTTGTCTCATTTGATCCAACGGTCCAGAGCTGATCCTACTGAACTCACAATAAGAAGTTGATCTCACTGGATCCCAAGTCTATTGTCCTGAGCCATTTTTATGAGGGAACTTCTCCCAATATAGATAGAATCATAGAATTAGCTGTAAGCATTAGACTAAGCATGTAAGTGTTTATAAAAGAAGTTCAGGGTAGCTGGTGGACCTAGTAAATATATAATTGGTCACAAGCAATGCAAGTGACTGTGCTCAAATTTATAACCATCATTCCTCTTTCCTCATTTGTGAAGTATTTGTTTTTCTTTTCATCTACTTATATTTGTATCTGCATGATGTGTAAAGCTTGAAGATGATCAAGTGACGCGGCAATCAATATCGGAGCAAGAAGAAGCTAAAGCTGCTTTGTTAAGCCAAATACAAAATCTGTCAAAATTGATCCTGGTCTCCACCAAATCTTCAAACTCGTCCACACTTCCTCATCACCCTGCTCCAGGAAGCAGATATTCCTTTGGGGAAGAGGAGGTAATCTGAATAAGTTAACTGATGTCTTGAGCTCTTTTCTACAATTATTATCCTTATAAACTTATCTTAAATTAGTCTTCAAATATGTGATATGAGTATATGACATTGTGGTAAATAAGTTAAACAAGTAATGTACCACTTCTTTATCTTCCGGGAATGAAAATACTTATTGTGACCTATATGATCTACAAATGTGCAGCTTGCATATCTCCCACATAGAAGGCGCAACTTAAGTTTGGATGATGAAGACAATCAGTTGCATATTACTCTTGATGGAGGCCCAGAAACAAAGGATGCACTAAAGGAAGATAAAAAGATCAAGAAGACTGGACTGCTTAACTGGTTAAAACCACGGGTCAGTGTTCCTTTGCGATTGCTCTTAATGTATGTTAGGTATTTGTTTACTAGGTTGAAGGGCAGATTTACTTCCTATTCGGCATGTCTCTACTACCACCACCCCAGAATAATTCAAGATGTTTCACTTTGTTACTCGTGTATATGAGTGTTGGGTGCACTTATATGAACTGTTGAACTTTTATTGCAACAGATTTTCCAAAACGAGAATTTTCAGAATGGTCTTATATGTTAAATAAATCAAGAGGCCGGCGTGTAGCCTAGTTTGTTTCGGAGATGATGGCATTTGGTATTACCCCGGGCTCAAACCCTACTTGTGTCAGAGAGGAACCTGATTTGTTACAATAAATATCTTGGTTCACACCCAAGCTTGCTGTTGGGTGAGCTTAATTTATCTCTCACATGACGGGCTTGGGGCAGTCCGATGTGGGCTGGTGGGGTTGCCGGAAAATTAACCTTTTTAGAAATGTAAAGGACACGGCTCACCGATACAAGGGTGCGAAATGTCAAATATCCTTAGCATGGCTAGAAGACAGTATAGCCTTCTTAAGAATTTAAACAACGTGTTAACCATAAATAGAAAGTTTTTAGGGTTCTATGATTAGCACGTCTTAAAGGCTTAAAACATCTAGATTCTAGACGTAGAATATATGGATCGTACATGAAAAGCATGAAAACAAATAAAACAATTATGATTTATCATAGTTTTTGATCAATCAACTATCCTCTTTGTTTGGGTGCCACAATATAGAAAAGTGTGTACTTTTCAATGAGGCATAGACCTTGCATGGACTACGCCGTGGTGCCACAGGGTGGCTGGCATGGTGTCGGTGTGGTCCTGGTCGATGTGGGTAGCTACCACGTTGGGTGGACCATCAAACCTCTAAGAAAAAACAATATAAATGAGAACATATATATCTACCATCTTATCATGCTTAGTTTTAGTATGTGACTTGAGGCTTCAAAAGTACTCTTCCACATGAGATAGATGCTCAACTAAGGTCCACATAATTTTCATTTAATTGGATAAAGTGTCCCTTAAAGTGTAATTGTGTTGCTCTGGACATCTATTTTTATTAATTTTTATTTGTACCTCAAGGATAAGATGACAAATGTGCTGTGAAGTCAGGTAGGCCATCCCTTCAGTTAGACTTAATATAATATTATGTTTACTATGTGCAAGTCAGTATATGCATCCAATCCAGATGTAGGTTATAACAAAGCACTATATGCATGGTCACACTAGTAGGCTGTAGGTAAAGATCACATCCCACCCTCCTCTCAGAAAGTCATCATTTGTATTTTTACTAGAGATATATAATCTTTCAGAAGTACTGTATACTGAGAAGATTGGGTACATAGTCCCTGCATATTCATGCTGTGTGTTCGAAGCTCCATTTCATCATTTTCCATTTAGTAAATTGATAAATATGTAGTCAGACATATTAACAGACAAAATAATATTATGCTTGCTCCCCTATCTTAGTTTTCCTAAATCTTGTTTATTGCCATTCACCAGAAACGAGATAGTACCTCTAAGGGTTTGACCAGTGCTAGTGAAAAATCAAGAGCCAAGTCTGCAAGCACACCTTCGTCTCCTGCGGGATATCGAATTCTTCCTACGGAATCCAGACACTCATACTCTTCCCCATCGACAGAATCTACCTCTGTCATGTTCTTATCAGAGGCTAGAAAAGGTCGAGAAACTAACAAGGATGCTATCTTGCAACAAGAAGCTCCTCCGGTATGCAGTTCTCTTCACTGTGTTATCCTTTTTATGTGAATGAATCACTAGTATCCTAGATCTAGAGGAGGCAGGATGGGCAAGTTGCGAGATTTGGGTAACTAGTCATAACATGTCACTTTTTGGTACGCATGGAAGCTGGCTGATTTGAATTTTGTTTTGGTTGTCCCACTAAAACGTTTTTTTTTTTTTTTTCATTCTTCTCAACAAACACAAATATATAAATATATTATTAACGATTTGACTAGGCTCACTAAAACAATGTAATTACAGCGATGATGCAATTTTTGAAATAAAACGATTTATGAGGTTCTTCACATTGAAAACAGACTTTGATTGAATTTCTATACCATTTGACCCATTTCTGTTTTAGCTAAACAAAATTATCTGACCCATTTGAGATGAAAAATAATATAAGTTGACCAATTAGTAAGTAGTTGGCAGTAGGGGTGTTCAATATTTGGTTTGAAACCGTTTAATCCGAAAACCGAACCGAATTAAAACCGAAAAAAAATTCGAACCAAATTCAAATTCGGTTTTCGGTTCAGTTTTGGTTTTTGAATTCGGTTTTCGGTTCGGTTTTCGGTTTCGAAATATTGAATTCGGTTTAACCGAAAACCGAATTCAAAACCGAATTTTAATAAATAATATATTAAATTATTGATATATGTAGTATATGTGTGATATTTAAATGTTCTAAACAAGTAAATCTACATTTAAACCTTAAATTAACTTCACGTCTTTCACTTTCAACTCTAGTAAAACCCTACCACACGAAAAATTACAATTCGAAACCGATTAACTTAAAAAAAAATAAAAAAATTCAAATTTTCGGTTTTAACCGAAAACGAACCGAATTCGAATTCGGTTTTCGGTTCGGTTTCAAATATGGATTCGGTTTTTCACTTCAGGCTTGTTATGTTATTTGCCATATAGCTGGATTTTTCTTGCTTTTCTTACTTTATTGTAGTCGCTCTACTAATGCTTAAACCTATCAAAAAAAAGAAAAAAAAAACTCTACGCGGCTAAATTTCTTCAAGCTGAATTATCGGGGCGACAAATTAGGCAGGTCGCATAAAGGATTCGACTTGAAATGGGTTGAAAGATATAGAAGACAAATAATACGCCTTCAACATATTCGATTAATCTATTGCCTAAATTTCATATGTAACTATCAGGCCAGCATAAAGACTAGTAACCAAATTGATCTCTTGAGGGAGCAGCAAAGGATTTTGTCAGTAGAGGTGGCAAACCATTTTACTGCTCTGAAGCGGTTATCAGAGGAGGCTACAAGAGACGGCAATGAAGAATCTATAAAGGTAACAACTTAAATGTGACCATTGCTCCTTATATAGTTAAAGGTCAACTCATTCACTTATAGAAGGGTCAATTAGGGTTGTCTGTTTTATCTTAATTGGGCCATAGAAAGAGCTAAAAGAAAAACGGATGAAACGGGTTAAACATCATCCAAAGTCTATTTCTAGTGCCTACAACCTCCTAAAATCGTTTTAATTCAGAGATTCTAATTATAGTAATTACATTGTTTTTGAAATTGTAATTATCACATTAATCATACATAACAAATGGACAAAAAGTGTTTTTGGGTCAACCAAACCTGATCCAGCCCGTTTCTACCCGTACTAGGAAATGACATGTCTCAAATCAAACCCATTTTAACATTTTATACGGCCCGCCTAACCCACCCATCGTGTCACCTCTATTATATACTAATGAGTACCACTTTCAGAGAGTACAGGTAGAAATGACCAAATTGAATGATGAAATCAAACGGACTAATAAACAAATTTTTCTCCTGGAAGACCAAGCTACCCACTCTGTCATACCATCTCTCCACAAAATGGATGATGTTGAAAAAGCACGAGTGAGTGCAATTATATATTAGATGTATGCAGCTTGCCTATTGGTGTATTCTGTAACTAACTTAATATACCTTACGCAGTCTGTTTCCATGTTAGAAACACAATTCAAGGAAATGTCCATCGAGCTTGAGGTATGCCCTTTTGTAATTGTGTGTTTGTGTGTGTGATTCAATTCTTAGACATTTTCAGTTTTCTCGCTGTTCCTTGTTGAGTAAATTGAAAGATGTTCCACCATCTTATTTAACAGGCTCAAGCCATGAAAAACCAAGTGATTCAAGAGCTCCTAAACCAAAAGGTACGATCTTTTACCTGCGACTTCCATATTTAAATTATCTTGCTTATGATATGATAAATTTTATATTTCCTCCAGAACAATGAATCTACAGAACTAAAAGACACAATCACAGAGTTGAAACAACAACTTTCCAGTGCACATGATTTAAGAAATCCTGATGAACTTAACACAAAGACCGAAAATACAACAATAAATGATAGTGGTGAATTGCTGCTTCAGCAAGCTCTGGTTCACATGGAGACGGAAAATACGACAGAAAATGATAGTCGTGATGTGTTATTTCAACAAGCTGAGGTTCATTTTCATATCACCATATCTTACACATCATGTTTGATCTTGAACAATATGTGTGTTAAGATACCAAAGATCTAAAAAACTGTGCTCTCTTTATATTACAGTTCAAACAAAAAGGTGCTGATTGTAGATAACCAATTGGCAGGATGGGGTAACAGGACAATAGGGGCAAATTGTATGCGCCTGTAGATATAGTCAAGAGAAAGAAAATACTTTGGTTCTTTTCTTAATAAAATCCAACTAAAATATGAGGCAGTCAAACTGCCTTTCTGATCGTAAAAAACGAATTGGCAGGATGGGGTAACAGACTAACAGGACAATAGAGCCATAGAGGTAATTGTATGTGCATGTCAATATGGGTAAGGGTGGACTGACCCACACAGTTTTTTTCTTCATTTGTTCTAATATTTGTAAATTTAATCAATGCATTAAATATGATTAAGAATATAATTAATTAAAATAATTATCTGATATCTTTATGCTAAACTATTAATGAAGTTGTAAGAGTTTGATACAAATTGAAGAGATTTCAACTCGTTTAACCCATCCATCCAACCCATTTGGTGTGTTTCAATTGTATCTACTTATTAATATTTTACTCGTTTGCAGGTTTTTATATGAATGGATTAATAATGCCAAATCTATATAAAAGTGAAGTGTAAAAATCCAATATCAAACTCCATATCCAAAAACTAGCTGTGTTATTTTATGTGCAAAATGCTGCATAAGAAAGATATATGACATACCCCAGTTTCCTTACAGGCACTTGAACTGGAACAAATGAAACAAAAAGTAGCCACACTAACAGAGTCAAAAGTGCAATTAGAAGCTGAGAACAGAAGCCTGGCAGAAGAGTGCTCATATGCCAAAGAATTGGCAGCTGCTGCTGCGACAGAGCTCAATGCACTATCTGAGGAAGTCATGAAGCTAATGAGCCACAATGAGATACTGTCAGCTGAGTTATTAGCAGTGCAAAAGAACTCCCCAAACAGACAAAAAAATTCGGGTCCCACTAAGAAGAAAAAAGAACAAGGTCCAACTCAGTTGGAGTTGAAGAGAGAACTTGCATTGAGCAAGGAGAGAGAGTTGGCTTATGAAGCCATACTAGCTGAAAAGTATAAAAAGGAATCCGAGCTGCAACAAACAGTAAAGGAATTAAAACAGCGTGAGGCTTATCTTGAAACCGAGGTCGCAAACATGTGGCTTCTTGTAGAAAGGTTAAAGAAAGTGCAAGGACCCGAAATCGTTGTCATGGAGTCTGAGTAGAGAGCCCCAAGGTGAGTGGTCTTGAGCTTTAATATGACATACATAAAAGGACTTATTATTAAGTTTAGGATTTTGTACATGAGAAGTACAGGAGGTTCTACAAATGGTTGCAATTTGTATATAGATGAGTGAGGTAGCATTGGGGTTTGGGGTATAATTCATATCTTTTATTTTCCTTCCTTTTTCCTTTCGTTGATTGAGTTGAGTGTGAATCCAAGTTCCTGCAAATCAGGATGTAATTTAAACATGGACGGTGTGGTTTTGACTATTACATACTACTGATCTTGTAACTTGTAACTATATTTGCCGAGGGGAATGTATACAACGATTGTGTGATAAAAATGGAACTGTTCATTGACTAAGTTTGCTATTTGTTATAAACTGCTGCTTATACTTGAGAGATTGTGATAACTATTTGTTATAAACTGGTATTTATACACTGTATGAACTATGAACAAAAGAACTAACTAGCTACAACAATTCTTCACCATAACCCGATTTCTTTCAAGCCCGTCCCTTGATCAAATGGTATAAAAACACGATCAACAATACCAAAATAAAAACAGATATAAGCAAACGCCATACAACTATGTCAAAAAATTATGTCATTGTTCTCAAATGATGTCATTATCCCATAATCTCATATGGACATGTTTAATATCTTCTAGTCCAGTACCCAATCGATTGATTGAGTAAAACGATATTTTTTTCTTATCTATTTTTAACCATGAACAAAGAGCAAGGGATGTTTGGCTAAGCTATTTGAGCTGCTTATCAGCTTAGTTTGTTATCCAAACACACTAAACCCCTGTTGTTATCCAAACAATTTATCAGCTAATTACTGTAGCTTATTAGGCTTGATAATCTGTTTTCGAAGCACCTACCTTTTGACAACCTGTAAACCTAAAAAGTTTGTCTGCTAATAATCATAAGCACTTATTTCTAAATAAGCTTAATCAGCCATTACTAAAACCTAAAACGCCATCAATCTTCATAATGAGCTAGCCATCTAGATTCTGGAGTTTGTTCCAAGCCATCACAATTAAACAAATCAAACTAATCACTAACCATAATTAACCAGATCTATGCACAACACAGCAATAATAAAACATCAATTTAGTTCGAATCTAATTAATGAATCATTAAAATTATAATGTAATCTTCAAATGCAATTGTAAATAGCTAAATCAGAATACAAATAATCTGAAATATAAATTATTACTTCCAGATTTCCACAATCATTACTCATCAAACTAAAACACAACAGGATCTAAAAACAACTCACTCATCATCGTCGTCAACTAATTAATCAATTAGTTTTGGCAGCATCAGGAATCTGAAACAAGCTAGGAGCACCGGCAGCTCCACGTGGTGGTGCAAACCCTAGAAACTTCTGTAAATTCGTTCTAATACTAATCGAACACAAAAAGTACAAAAACGCCATCGAACAATCTGTCATATCATCACCTTGCAAACCTCGATGGCTCATTTTCTGCACGATCCGTAACGGAACAAACGGCAATTTCGCAACCGCTTTACCTTCGAACAAATTATTCAAAAATCCGAAAACAACGAAAAGCACGAGCGCAACAACGCCGCCGGATTTCAATTTGAACAGTGATAAGTCTCTGCTTGATTCTTTCAACGATGACTCAACTCGATCTATTTTTTTAGTTTTTGATTTTTTAGGTGCGACGGTTGTAGTGACGGTTGATGAATCGGTTTTCATTGTTTCGAGTTTTTTAGAGGCTTTATCGATTGATGATTTGAGTGATTTGTAAGACGAAGTGCGGTAGATTAATAGCCATGAGATTGCTTCACAGAAGACGGCGGTGAAGAATGAGATTCCGACGACAGTTAGGCCGTCGGAGTACTTGAAAGACGAGAGGTAGGAAGATGACATTGTTGACTTGCTCACTGAATGAATGATTGAAGGCGAGAAGTGTTTTGTGTTTTGTGATGATTTAATGGATTTATTTAGAAATATATTAAAATAATTACAAAATAGGCCTAAATCATTTGACGACTTCTTCTATGTTGATGTTGGAGTATTTGTTTTTAGGGTTTAATAAATAATACTCCTAATTAACATTTAATTTTACAAAAATATCTGTGAGAAATTTACAAATGCCTTGTAGACTTAGTGGTGTTAATCGGGTTAACCTGACCCTAACAAGGAATAATCTGGTTTCGTAACACCCGGACAAAAAGTCAAATTTCACACTAAATTTAAACGTTAAATAATTGTATTATTATATGCCATTACAACCAAGTGATCGAAATTTTTATATATTTCTATGTAATAAACAAGTATTATTTAATAATCACAATTGAAACGAGCTGAGACAAAATTACATTTTTGTAATTCAAGTGAAATATTTTCATCTAAAATATTTACGAAATGGTATGAACAAAATTATAAATTTAACATATTAAATTTGTATAATAATCGGGTATGAAAATACGGGTATTTTATACTACGAATTAGAGACGAAGTGGGGAAAAACCCCCTCCCCTCTTTCTTGGTCGGCCTCCCTCCCCACCCCATTTCATATTTTCATTTTCTTTCACTCAACACACACATCTATACCTCTATCTCTCTCAATTCTTTCTTTCATCCTCAACCACAACAACCAACAACAACAACAAATCTACAACAATAACAACAACATAAACGGAATCAGCAACAACAACAACATCACCATCATCATCCTTGTATCATCTCCATTATCATCTTCCTCACCATCATCTCCATCTCCATTTTTATCAAAAAGTAAGAATTTACTCACACTTTCTCTAGAAATAGTTTCTCTTTCTAGAAATTTCTTAGATTACTTCAAAATATCATGTATTAACATTATATCAACTAGATTTGGCCCGAAAATATGTTAGATATTGGTTTTTGGGGAAAAATCATCGAACAGATCGTTGTGTCGCAGGGGACCAAAAACAGTACTGCGACACAGCCTGTGTCGCATAACTGCGACACAAAAACTTGTGTCGCACACCACACCATGGTCGCATACTGCGACACAAAGCCTTATGTCGCATAAAAATACGGGTGTCGCATTTGGCGACACAAATCCTTGTGTCGCAGAACCTTTTAGCGACACAACCCTTGTGTCGCAAAACACAGAACCTTGAAAACAAATGATTTTCACTAAGTGTCGAAACTCAAATTTTACCGCCTAATATTACTCCGAAATGGAATTTCGGAGCGTTTTTCACCACAGCAACATAATAGAAATAAAAAATTTCCAAGCTGACCTGGCAGCTCGACCCCAGCCAGGGGCTCTGCCCCTTGAACCCCACCAGGGGTTGCCACCCCTTGGACCCCGCTACCAGGGGCGCTGCCCCCGGACCCCCGTACACGGTTTCCAAACCTGAACCACAAATGAATACTTACACAACTCGCTTAGACAAACTGATTGTCTCATACTCATATAACCTCATGTGTTTAGGACACTAGGAGGTTACCCATCGGACGACGCGCGTATTGTAGGATTGCTAACTCCTCAGGTGAGTTTCATAGCCCCACTATTTCAACTGTTTTACTGTTTTCGGGGTGAGACGCATGCTCAATAACTGTTTTCGAATTATATTAATATTCCTTTATAACTCACACTTACTTATATTACTGTATGTAATACAAATGTGTAACACTTAGGAATTACACCCAACACATTGATTTGGAACAATATCAATACCTGACCCAGATAGGTTACAATCGTACACTGTTAGATTCTTGGAAAAGAATTACCAATACATAACTTGATTAAGTTATCACTACCCATTGGCCGTATTGTCGCGGGACAATATCATCGAATACATTAGAACTAGTTAGTTCTACCTACACTGGACAACATCTATACTTTTACAAGATTAGTTTCCCTTTTTGGAACTAAAACTGTCGACATACTCCACGATCATTAGAATGGAAACTGAACTTAAGTGAACATTCTCCCGAGACTCCAATATACTTGCTAGGCTTAGGGCTAGAAGTATACAATAATATCATATGTTAGTATAGATTCCTTAGAATGGAAACTATATATATATCTACATACTTGTACGTTATCTCGAGCACTTGGTGCTATTTACAATATTACATGTGTATATTAGTATACATACATTTATGCAACCACGATCATACTAGTCGGGCATGTCGTAGTACTGCCGGCTCAATTACATACTTTGCTTGCGAGCAATTCGGTCGAACCATATGGGCATAAAACGATGCCACGGTAAAGTGGACACAAAACGATGCCACGGTATTGCAGTGGGCACAAGTACGATATCGCGGTAAAGCGATACAAATCGATGGATGGGCGGGCTTATGCTCGTGATCCACAGACATTAACGGATGGGCGAGCTTATGCTCGTGATCCGCAACAAGTTAACGGGTCGGTGGAGTTTTCACGCGAGGCCGTTAGCTCAATCATGTACGGGTTAGCTTACACTAACTGGTCAAGCGGACACACTAAACAATCAACCATAGATCTGCGGGTCTACAATCAATTGTTGCTAGATGCAGCGCACTATATATACCCAATCATAGTTCTGCGGAACTATAAATATTTGTTATCATATGAGGTGGTCATACCATTACTCTATAGCTATTAGGCATGTACTGCCTCACGTTTATGGACTCACTATTACCTGATAGGTATCTAGGCATGGATTGCCACATTTCATTATGTACTTAGGTGCACAACTAAACCGAATTAGGTATGAGATACCTTGTAGGATGTATACACATTGGTGTTACAACTTTAATACCATACATATCAAAATCGTAGATTTTGAATTACTTTTCAAAACATAAAAGGGTTTATAATTTATGTATCCACTAACAATCCTATGAACTCATCAGCTTTATAGCTGACTCGTTTTAGCATGTGTTCTCAGGTGCCCAGCAGGATTAGGATTGCTACAAGATAAACTAGCTCGAGTCGCATATTTTCAAACAATGAGGACCACTCTGCATTTACTTTTGTATTTTCAAATTATGTAATTGAAACTTCTATTAAACTCGCAATGTTGTAAACGTTCTACTTTAGAAAATGTATAATTATTTTCAAACGTCTCATTTAGAATCGTTCATTATGTATCTTATGTTGTGATATTTGATTTGGTAACACCCGACCCGACCGCTTCCCCAACCCTAAATTTGAGGGTGTTACAGGTTTAACGGGTTGCGGATTGATTAGGTCGCGTTTATTCGGGTTTCAGATTTACATGTATAACTTTTTTAAGTAGCTAATAAAACTAACTATCATAACCAATCAACATAGTTCAAATAAATCATATTCAAACATGCTACGTTTACCGAAATAAACACTAACATAGCAGAGAATCTCAAAACGAATAAGTTTCAAATAATTTCAAATAAACACCATTACATAAGTTTCAAATCAATTGTTTAAATAATAGACGAGTTCAAACAGAGCTCCCATTCATCAATCTTTTCAATGACATTCTTCAATCTATATTGTAACTAGTACCTTCCATTTGATATGATGAAGTTGTGCTTGAGTTATAAAGAGAGATGAATAAACTGAAGCATGAGGTTGGAGTTGTATATAGTTTTAATGTTTTCTCGTCGTAATTCTAAATTGTTAATGGACTAACAAAACACATGATTTGGACTTTTATTATTGATAGATCAATTAAATTTGTGCAGAGATAATTATAAAGTTAAATAAATTTTTTTACCCTTTGTTAAATCGGGTCAAACCCACACCCGACTAAAAGGTGAGATACACAATGTCTAAGTGTAACATCCTCCTTACTGGTCTAGTAATTCTTTTATTTAAATCGGTTATTTAATTGTTTTTAGAAATTACTTGATATTAATTTTTTACTTGTGAAAGTTAAGTAAATAAGTCTCATGACTTATTGTGAATAGCAAGCAATTAATTGTTTTAAATTGTTATAGATTACGGTAAACTAAAATAATTTTCTCACAGATGATATTTAGGTTCCAGACAATAGATTTAGGACGGGTATAAAATTAAAACAATTGGATATCAAAGTCGGTTGTTAAAGCGACCTTATAAGCCTTAAGTTTTCAAGAACCTTTCATTCTTCATTTTGAAGAACTTACAAAACCCTCCAAATCAAGAAATAATAATCAATAAGTGAAATAAACCTTTGTGTGATTCTGATTGCTAACATCACCTTCATCTTCCTCAAAGAAGTGAGTTAATTTTGAGTTTTAATAAAATGGGTTTTAGAGAAGTTGATTGATTTGGATGAAATTGAAGCTTGATATATTGTTATTAGGTGTTATTTGATGTTAGTAAAATGTTAGAAACCATATAATTGAGTTTTTTGAAGTTTTGGTGAGTTTTGATTAGAAAAACTCGTAACAACAGCGAAATTTTCATTTCTCAGTTCGTCCTGCGAACTGAGTTTATGTTGCGAAGCGAACTGAGTAGTTTTGCATTGCGAACCGAGATGGCTGTGTGATATCGTGTAAAAAGTCACGTTTTTACTACCGATATCTCTCTCATTCTGGAACGATTCTTGGCACTTTAACTCAAATTCAATACAAATCAATAGTATTATGCCAAGATGGTCAAAACAAGGTCACACAATAAAAATCAAGCAAAACGGATGAAAAACGAAGATTCCACGCACGTTTGAAGATTCAAGACATCAAAACGAGGATTCAAGAAAAAAGAGCCCATCACCAACATCTATCTGACCCAAGATGTTTGTTTTCAAATTACGAATCCAACAAAAGAAGAATCAACTAAAACGGACGAAGAATGAAGATTCTACGCACTCCGGAAGATCTAAACGATTCGTACGACACATCTAAAGTTCAGAGACATATTTTTGGGATTTCTTTTCATCAAAATCTTTGTTTTTGAATTAAGAATCCAACGCAAAAAGAATCAACGCAAACGGACTCGTAACGAAGAAAACACGCACGAATCGAGAAACGAAGCAACCGGCAGCAGACTGGTGCAGCTGGCAGCCTGCCGCCGCCAACAGCCACCCAACCGCCGCCGGCTGGCAGCCAGCCGCCGGCTGCTGCCCGTCACCCGCACGGATTGCACTTTTTTGTCATTTTTCGTACCCGGTGCTAGACCTTTCCCTACTTTTCGTACCTGGTGCCACTACCTTTTTCGACTTTTGTACCTGGTGCTACTACCTTTCCCACCTTTTGCTAATGTGTGCTTTCTTTGGCTAAAATGCACCAAAACTCCTCTATAAATAGGAGGCATTAGGCTCATTTGAAAAACACACCAACACACCTTCCTAGCTTATCTTTCTCACTCTAGAAATAAGCTCTCACTTTCTCACTCTATATTTCTTTCTTTAGATTAGTTTTAACTAGTATGTAAACTAGTTTCGAAGTTATATAGAAGTAGAAGGAAAGTGCGGAACGCATTTTAATCTTCGGTGTATGCTCGGAATTGTGTCAATTAATTCAAGTCTATTCTCTCTCGCATTTAATCCTGGTTCTTTCTATCCTTATCTATCTTAATTAATTACGTTTTTATTGATTGTGCTAGATTTAGTTATTGCCATGATTAGAGAGTAGTATACTTGTTGTGTTTGTTTGCGATGTAGTCAGTTAAGTATGGGATGATTTACAATTAAATATTAAAGATCGGTAGTATCGCTTTGATCATCTTATTGCATGTTCTTGTTTGATTGTTGCATTAGGATTATCATAGTGGTAAAATATAAATGGTCTTAATTATCGTAAAGTAATATGATGGCCCTTATTCGACTGTTACTCGATATAGTACTGGAAACACTTCAAGGTGGAGTACAAATGTATGGAAGTCGAGGAACGACCGAAGGTAGTCATATTACGAGACGGTACAATATTACGAAGTAATATGATGGCCCCTATTCGACTGTTATTCGATATAGTACTGGAAACACTTCAAGGTGGAGTACAAATGTATGGAAGTCGAGTAACGACCGAAGGTAGTTATATTACGGACTAACATATAAAATGAGAAACCTAGTTTAATTAACCTTTCTAAATAGACTTTTAAACTTCAAATTAATCTAATCGCCTTTCCACCAATAAACGTGATTACAACACATTTTTAACGACGTCCAATTGAGAGGTAGTCAGTCATCTATGTCAATATAATTTGTCAAAGGTATGAAACTATGAAACCGCAAGGCTACATGGGGGATTATCGTAGGACAAGACATGGCCAAGGTTTGAAGCGGCGGAACCACTTAAAGTGAGGAACGCTGTGAATAACTAGGGGATTTATTGGGTAGTCTTAAGAAAGGGCTGGTTTAAAGTTATTAATGAACTTTTTAAATACATGAATCTGTTAGGATGACAAGGAATCGTTATATGATTTAGTTATGTCTAATACCTTAAGATTTTGTCCCCGTTCATATGAAAGTATTATTAAACCATAATCAAGATTTTGCTTATTATTCTAAATACTTCGTGAAGTTACCATAACCTAGCTCCCGGTGTGACATGCTAATGGGATTTTAATTAGTAGGGAATCTAGTGTTTACATCACGAGTATACAAGATTAATAATTAACAAATATCTTTCAACACAGTTTCTCCAAACATCATCCCATAACTTAATTAACGAAATCTCAGCAAACACTATCTTTATTTTATCTGCTTTCTCTTTTATTTTTATTTCGCTTTTATTTATTTACTTGCCTAAGTTAGTTAATATAAAAACCAAATTTCCCTCACTATTTTATAAAACCTTCACTAGTTTGAAAGCCCTCATCTGTCACGCCTTAGTTTCAATTCAGTCGGTTTGAAGAACGACTCTAGGTCATACCTACCACTTGCTCACCCTTAGGATTAGCATTGTTAGGGAAAACTTAGGCCCCGCAATTACAAATTTAAAACATCCACTGATGCCCGCCGCCGGTAGCCGGTGCAACGACAAGGGTTGAAATCCTTACCGACTGCTGGGGGCGCATCACTGTGCGAACTAAGTTATTCCGTTGCGAATTGAGTTACTGCGAACCGAGTTGGCTCTGCGAATTGAGATTTTAAAACTTTTTGTTTTGTAAATTTTGAAGATGCGTCTCTTCGGAGTCCCGGATAAGTGACAATTTCATTAACTCGGATTGGGTTAAAATTCGCATGGTCACTCGGAAACGGTCTAATGATCTCGACTCTATTCTAAGAGTCTAGGCAGTTTTTTGGCCATCCGGGGTCATCTAGGGGCCGAAAATGACATTTTTCAGTTTTTAAACGTTATTTCGGAATTTTCTAATCTTATTTCTGATGGAACTGTTGTTTGCCTAGACTTCAGGGATTACTTGATTGAATAAATATGATGGAATGATGATTATAAAACAAGTTACTAACTTGTGTATTATGTGTTGTTTCAGATACTCCAAAGACTCAGTAATATAAGATTTGTGAGTGTGAAATCTGCAGAGGTATCGGTGAGTGGATTTGAAACTCACCTTTTAACTTAGTTGTAACTATTTGGTTACAACAAGTGAACGTATATGTATTTGTTGAATTAATTAATCTGAGTAATTGATTATAAATCTACGTGTTATGTGGCCTTCGGGCATCTGTTGTTATTGAGGTCAACACGGTAGTTGGGCTAATTGGTTATTGTGTGAATTACACAGGGTCTTGATTCATTCGTTGTGTGTAGAACCTGTGTTTGAGTATAGTAACCGTTAGCTATCGGTCTATTCTGTATTGGCCTTACCTTACAGATTGTTGGATAAGTGTTCTTGAGAGCCACCGCGGCAGTAGGCTTTCTCAAGAGCCACCGATCCTCATTGTTGAATTGTTGTACTATGTAATACGTGTTTACGATTATTTGATGTAAACAGGTGGTTAAGCTAAGTTGAATTGTGTGTGACGAATTCATTCACTTAGCTTCGTGCTAATCCCTCATTTTACTTCCTGCAGGTTATATTATGGGAAGTGGGTAGCAAGAAGATGATGCTCTAGAAGCAGAGAATGTTTGACAAACTGTGCTACCCTGATATGTTTTGATAAACTCAGTTTAGAATTATATAACACCTCGGTTGTGTAATATATATGTTATGGGTTTTAATAACTTTTAAATGTGATATAATAATTATGTAAACAGTTTATGTACATTATCTTGAATGTACAGTAATGAAATATGTTTTATAATCTACGCTTCTGATTAAAATAATATAATATTCATGTATTGAAATAGAGGTGTTATACTAAGAGAGAATGATGATTTAACTTATAATTTAACATAAGTCGGACACAATGATAAAATCGTTCAAAATCAAGATTACATGGAAAAAAATGAAAAAAAAATGTCATAAAAGGATAAGATGGACAAAATGCAAGCACCACGAAGACAAAAATTACAATTTAGAAATTCAATTCAATCCCACACATATATAGTGTAAATAGTGTTTAAGAGATTAAAAATCACCACACTTTGTGAGATGTATATTCATGACTATAAATTATACAAAATGTGTACAAATAAAGGAAAAGATATGCACAAATAACTTCTATTCCTATTTTATGGGATCAACATAATCCGTTTGTATTTTTTTATTTTTATCGTTAATACCCGTTCAAGCGAAGAGGTAGTGGACCAACACGAAGTTTGGCGCGGAAGTGTTCAAACAGAGGGCGGATAAGACTTTTAATAATGAATAAATCTGCTAATTGGAGCTTGGTTGGAACATAGCGAGTATATAAACGACCCGAGGAAACAAGTTCGCGTATGAAATGGTAGTCAATGTCAATATGCTTGGCTCTTTTATGAGAGATTGGATTTTGAGTCAAGAAGATTGCGCTTCGGTTGTCACATAGAATCGTTGGTCGGTCAGGAGGCAAAGCATGAAGCTCTCGAAGAAGATGCGTGATCCACACAATTTCAGCAGCCGTGTTTGCCATGGCACGATATTCGGACTCACAACTTGAGCAGGACACAGTAGGCTGGTTTTTGGCACTCCAAGAAACAAGATTACCACCAAGAAATATAGAGTAGTCGTATGTAGAGCGTCGAGTTAATATGCAACGGGCCCAGTCCATTCGAGTAACCTATAAGAGAAGTTGTAGGAGGATGTTGAAATGAGAGACCATATGAAATTATGCCTTTGACATACCGAAGAATTCTTTTGACTGCCTGAAAGTGATCATCAGTTGAAGCATGAAGAAATTGACTAACTTGGTTCACAGCAAAAGATAGATCCGGGCGAGTGATCGTGAGATATTGTAGTGCTCCAACGAGTGATCTGTACAAAGTTGGATCCGCAAAAGGTGAGCCAAGGCTTGATAATTGCTCAGTAGTAGTGAGAGGCGTACCAACGGGTTTGGATTCTAGCAATCCTGCCCGAGCAAGGATATCGTGAGCATACTTAGCTTGACTTAAAAAGAGGCCTGTGTCGGTGTAAGAAACTTCGAGTCCCAAGAAGTAGTTGAGTTGACTAAGATCCTTGATTGAAAATTCATTATTCAAGCGAGATATAAATCGACGAATAATATCTGTATTATTACCCGTGAGAATAATATCATCAACGTAAACTAAAAGATATAGGATACACGAGTCCGCTTGAAGATAAATAAAGATGTGTCTGCTCGACTACATGAGAAACCAAGACGAATAAGAAATGTACTAAGCCGTTGGAACCAAGCATGTGGGGCTTGTTTAAGACTGTATAGCGCCTTTTTTAGTCGACAAACATGATGGGGAAAGTGTGGATCAACGAAACCCGGAGGTTGTTCCATGAATACAGTTTCACTAAGATGAACGTTTAAGAAAGCATTTTTGACATCGAGTTGGTGAAGAGGGTATTTATGTATAACAGCTAGAGATAGTACAATGCAAACTGTAGAGGCTTTAACAACTGGACTAAATGTATGAGAGTAATCCAGCCCGGGAATTTAAGTGAAACCTTGAGCCACTAAGCGTGCTTTAAATCGTTCAACTGAACCATCAGAGTGATATTTAGTACGAAACACCCATTTTAAACCAACAACATTTGAAGACTTTGGCCGAGGAACTAGATCCTAAGTATCATTAGTGCGTAGCACAGTCATTTCTTCTTTCATGGCCATAAGCCATTTAGGATTTTTGGCAGCCGACTCGAAGCCTTTGGGTTCTTTATTTGCAAAAAGAGCAATGTGAAGTCCATTGTTTTCAAGTTGAGCAAGATCAGAAAAGTGTCTTGGTTTGAAGATACTGTCTCACGATCGAGTGATCATGGGATGCACCGAGGAGGTTGTGGAGTTTGGACATGTAGAACTCGATTGAACCGTAGTTGGGGTTATAGATGCTTGTGACGTGGGCTCTTCGGTAGGCTGCTTGGCATTAGATGGTACGGGAACAGACCCATTACAAAGTGAGCAAGGACTAGCAGATGGGTGTTTATTGTATACTTCAAAATCAGAAACAGTAGGTGTGTTACTTGGCTTTGATTGGGCCGACAAAGGAGCGGAACTAGCAGCTTCTTCAAAATTGGAAAAAAATCAATATTGCAAGATCAACAGTAGGCAACTTACGAGAAAATGGAAATCTCTGCTCATGAAATTGAGCATTCCGAGTAGTATATACACGTGAAGTGGAGATATCCAAGCAATGATACCCTTTATATTGAGTGTTAAATCCGATAAATACACACGAGCAGCTTCGAGGTGCTAGCTTGTGTGCCGAGTAGTCATGTAAACATGGGAATACACGACACCTAAATGTTTGAAAAGTGTCATAATTTGGGCTTGTATCGAAAAGTATCTCGAATGGAGTTTTATATTGCAACATTTAGAAGGAAAACGGTTGATAATGTAAGTAGCCGAACTAAAAGCATCCACCCATAATGATGCAGGAGCGTGAGCATTAAATAACATAGCAAGACCCGTTTCGGTTATATGGCGATGTTTGCGTTCTGCACGACCATTTTTCTGAGGAGTATAGGGGCAAGAGACACGATGATGAGTGCCATTTTCCATAAGTAAGGTGCGAATACGCTGATTAAGAAATTCAGTTCCGCCATCGCTTTCAAAGCATTTAACTTTGCACGAAAACTGTGTTTGTACAAAATTCAAAAAAGCTGTCATCACATTAACAAAATCAGATTTCGCCTTCAATGGATAAAACCAAGTAAATCAAGAGAAGTCATCAACAAAAATTACACAATAAAGATAACCATTCGTAGAAACAATGGGTGATGGTCCCTATAAATCACAATGTATTAAATCGAGAACATGTAAAGAATGTTTCATATTATTCTCAAATGGTAGTCTTTGGCTTTTGGAAAGCTGACAAGATGAACAAATACTTGGTTTTGGTAAAATTGAAGAAATAGATAAATGGCCTAATTTATCTAGTAATGATATAATGTAAAAAGCAACATGGCCTAATCTATTGTGCCAGAGCGCGTATGAAGCACAAAGCCTTTTTAATTTCAAAGTCGTCATGAAAGCCCGCTGACCTCGCTCTAGCACTAAGTCCATGCTCACGTCTACCTCTTGCAAGGATTGCTCCTGTGAGGGAATTCTGAATAGCAAAAGCATGTTTAGAAAACCAAACAATAACTGGATGAGAAATAATTCATGACCTTCTGCTTGAGCAGTAAATGTTGTTATTGGGACCGTCGAGCCTTGCACGGATTTGAGAAATAATTCATGACCTTCTGCTTGAGAAAGAAGATCACGAAATGTTGGACGAGGTTTGACAGCCCGTTAAGCCGTGGAGAATGATTCAAATGAGGGCCCGAGTGTAACATCCTCCCTCTGAGCCCACTGGGCCTGAGGAGCAATGTCAGGTGTGCATCCCAATACACCCCAACCCATCTGGTAGTCTATGGCATCACCCAGGTTGTTGAGATACTTGAGCTCAAGACCTCCCCTTTAATACTAAGTCTTACCACTTAGTATCACCAATTGAGCTTCATGGATAGGCAGATCAAGATCATCATCTATTTTTTAAAGAGCTTTTTTCTATTTTTTTTAATCTCACGCAACTTAGTTACAATTCAGTATGCGAATGGTAAGACGTGTACTTCTATTAATTCTATATTACTTTTCAAATCTATATAATGTAGGTATATATTTGATTGTTGTAGAATGATGTATATTTTGTGCATATATATGTACATTAGTTATTCAATAAAACGTCTAAATTGTTATAGTAATTTTTACAATTAATTTTTCCCAAGACTATTAACGTACACATTGTTTATCAATTGTTACAAGGTTAACATA
This sequence comes from Pseudognaphalium luteoalbum, assembly GCA_963422505.1. NCBI lineage: Eukaryota > Viridiplantae > Streptophyta > Magnoliopsida > Asterales > Asteraceae > Pseudognaphalium > Pseudognaphalium luteoalbum. The sequence goes on along the minus strand of OY730195.1, from coordinate 21,167,541 downwards.
TTATAACTATAGAAAACGGAAATGTCACAATGACTAGACAATTTTTGTTAGCTAGAAAAATGTCAATTTATAACATACACATCTTTTTTAACCTTCCCATTTCGTTGATATATTATGGGAAAAATATGCTGTTATTAATTCAATTTTGAGGGGTTAAAATTTATAAAGTATCACTAATACCGATAAAAAAATTCATTTTATAATCTGAAAGTTTTCACCGTTTCATATATCATTTTGACTTGTGATTCACATATTACGACATTTTATAATGTTAGCCGTGCATCGTACGAGTTTAACACTAGTTAGAATATGTAGAGATATATGTATAAATGTGGTTATACTCATGAGATAGATAGGGTTAATTTCTATAAAATAAAAAAATAGAGCCACATGTTAACCTAATCCTAGTTTTAAACCTCAATTTTCTATATATAAAATGGAGTGGTATGTATTAATAATAACTAGCATCGACCCGCACGATGTAGCGGGTAGTGACAATACTGATATAAAATGTCAATTATAAAGGAGTCTAAATATTATGTATGAAAAAATATTATCGTAACTTCACATTGAATTTACTTTTGGGATGAATAATAATAAGATTTAATAGGAAAGAATATTTATTATATTCAATAAAAATTACTATGTATATATATGTTCATTTATTGCATACTTAAATATTATATGACTTTGCATGTTATTTCCAAATCTGATTATGGGTAGTTTTGTCTTTTATATTATAAGTAGGGGTAACTTTGTCATTTTCGATCTTTAAAAATGTAAGTCTCTAAAGAAATATGCTAAACAATTTACAAGGGAGAAGGATAATAATAATATTATTATTATTATTATTATTATTATTATTATTGATTGATTCTTATTTATGTTAATCAAATCAAAATGCTATATAACAACAAAAAATCACAAGTTAAAAGTTATCTTACCAATGGATACCATATCGGGTCTAACGTGTAAGATTAAGATCTGTCATTATCTCGACAATATGACAAGACTGTGTTTTATTAGATTAAATAAAAATTATATGATTGTATGACGAGATTTTATGAAATATGACGACACTTTTTTAATTAACAAAATAAATAAAATAAGTAAATTGATATGAATAAATAATAAAAATAATAATGTTTGCAAAATCTTGCGGTGCTTGTTTCTTTAGGTTGTATGTCACTCTGTCCGACCTCATCATCAATATCAATATCAATATCCAATTAATAATAAGAAAACAGATTTTTAAAACAAGAAAAGTTATTAAATTCTATATAATACAAGAGAAAGGTCGTTAATGAAATGAAACATGCAAAAGGAGAAAAACAATACAGTGATACACAATTATCTACCGTGTTACCATTTTGGTATTTGTGTACTAAATAAACGATATAATTCTTTTTTAAAAGGTTGATGACCGACAATGATCACCGATTTATCCATAATTTTACATCATATATGACTTAAGATGTATATTATGCTTTCACCTATTATAGATTGAGCTACCCAGATAATTTATTGGATGTACAACAAGAAAATATACACAAAAATGACAAAATAATCAATTGATGACCAATCCGATTGTATATTTACTATTCTTTTAGTAAATATTTATTTATTTATTTATATTTATTAGTAGTAATTAGGAATTAATTAAATTAGTTATATATTATGAAATTAGCACATAAAAAAACATTTATTTAAACAAATGCTAATTTTAACAGTATATATACGCCCACAACTAATAATACATATACGCACACAGCTAATAAATCTCATCGAAATTCCTTGCCTTCTTCTTTCATTCATTCGCCTTTTTCTAAATTCTTATTACCAGATCCTTCTTTCCTTTCATTTTCATCATTTCATCATCAGGTACATATATATCAATCCATAATTAATTTAAACTTATAATAATTAGATTTAAATCTTACACGTCAATTATAAACGATCTAATTTTTTATAATTTATCGATGATTAATCTTTTATTTTTCTCATTTTATTGTATCGAATTGTTAATTTTATAGCTGTTGTACGGATTCTGGATTTGGTAAATGGAGAATTCGATAAACGAATGCACGAGACGTTAATTAATTAATTAAACCGAGATATGCCAGAATTAGCGTATGATTGTGAATTTAGTTGCGGCAATACGACGACGTCTTACTCGTTATCATCATCTAATGGATTTTGGTCTAAACATCGAGATGACGTTAGCTACAATCAGCTCCAGAAGGTTTTTAGTTCGATTTATATTAAATATCTGGATGTAATTTTTTTCTGTTTTAATACTTTGATTATGTTGCATTCCTATAGAATAACTTGAGAGTTGATTTTTGGATCTTATTTAGTTGAAAAAATGCTTCCAATTGGATTATATATTTGTAATTAACTGAAACTTGTTAGTGATTGTATCTACGTGTAACTATCAATGTAGTTCTGGAGTGAGTTATCACCGCAAGCTCGGCAGCAGCTCTTGAGAGTGGATAAACAAACTCTTTTCGAGCAAGCTCGAAAAAATATGTATTGTTCCAGATGCAACGGGTTACTTCTCGAAGGCTATATGCAAATTGTTATGTATGGGAAGTCTATGCTGCAGCAGGAGGGGATAGTTGGTCAGGTTTCTGGCACTGGACGGAGAATTGTAAAGAATAGTGCTGTTGAAGATAGTTGTTTGACAGAGAAATGTGATGATGAAGTTGGAGATCCGTCTGTCCATCCCTGGGGAGGTCTGACGACTACTCGTGATGGAACACTTACTCTCCTGGATTGCTATTTATATTCTAAATCTCTAAATGGGCTTCAAAATGTACGCTAATTATCTAATTGTTTGTTTTTATGTGGAGTTGTAAGCTTTTGTATCTCACGTTTACTCATTCAGGTCTTTGGCAGTGCCAGAGCAAGGGAACGGGAGCGTGAATTACTTTATCCTGATGCATGTGGGTGTGGAGGTCGCGGGTGGATTAGCCAAGGAATGGTGGGGTATGGTAGAGGTCATGGAACTCGGGAAATGTGTGCGTTGCATACTGCCAGACTTTCTGTTGACACTCTGGTTGATTTTTGGTCTGCACTAGGAGAAGAGACACGTCGATCTCTTCTAAAGATGAAGGAGGAAGATTTTATGGAACGCCTGATGTATAGGTATGCTCCCACAGTAGAATTTGTGAGAAAGTTATTAGAAGAGTCCAATGAAATACTGTAAACACATCTTTGTATCAATAGTAAAGAGTTGGATATTTAGTATGCGTCTTCATTAAAAAGAGCATCAGGTGTAGTAAGATTTTTTTTCTTTAGTCTTTTTGAAGGGGTTGTAATGGGATTATGAGACAAGTAAACCTACTTTGTTGCAACAATATTTTTTCATGAAACACACTGCTAGTTTTGGATGGCTTGTTTGATGAGCAATAGGACATTGCCAATTAGGTTAGGATTAGGGTTGTGCACATCAGTTATATATGCAGAGTTTCTGTTAAGTTTGATATAGAATATTTTACAACTGCTAGACTTACCCACCACATTAGTCTTGAAATGTCACCATATACTACCACCTGTCTCTGTCACAGAATTTCATCAGTGACTGCAAAGATGACATTTTTCCGTCAGCAAGCTTCTCACACGATCTTTGTTAGGAGAGCTGTTTTCTTTTTTTGTGTAATCAACTTAACAAATTCAGACTATTTGGCATATGTAGGTGGTTCATATGGTATTTTGCTATTGTCTAGAGCAAAGATAGCTGTTCTCCTTTATGTAATAGTTGATGTTTTAAGCATATTATTTCTATCTATTTGTATAGGCTAAGTTCTTTTATGTAGAAGGCTGTGAAAAATATAATGATACTTCCATTCTGATCAGTGATCACAATGGAGAACAAGATTTATTTAGATACAAACGAGTTCCTATTACATTTTCTCAGAATCGCCGATCTTCCATTTGATCCTTAATTGCTTTTCTAATAAGCTTTTGGCTCCAATGTTACAGGTTTGATAGCAAGAGGTTCTGCAGAGATTGCAGAAAGAACGTTATTCGCGAGTTCAAGGAGCTGAAAGAATTAAAACGCATGAAGAGAGAAGCTCGCTGCACGAGTTGGTTTTGTGGGGCTGATACAAGCTTCCAATACGAGGTGTGTCTGACAACAGATTAGCTGACAACCATAACCACATGTTTTTTGCCCTATGTGTGTGATTGAACATATGTAACTTAAAGACTTTACTTGGATGTTCAAATGTTAGGCTAATTGCACAAAACGATAACCAAATTTATATAGGCCAGACAAAACCATCGTATCAAAAGAAAAGTCATTGAAGGTAACCAACTTTCTTAACGATATAATAATTCTGACCCGGTTAGCTGGTCTTAATAATGATGCGGCAGCTGACATTTTGGTGGTTTGACAATGCTGACTTTATATCCTGACATGGGGCTTGAAAGAATTTGGAAACTATGATGGCCTCTTTTCGAGGGTTAATATAGATGGTTTTCTAAAATAGAAAATTTGACCAAAGTTGGGTGCCTTTCTTTATGCAATCTTCCCATAAACCTAAATGTCATACTGTTTTCAGTTGTGGGTGTTCCAGCACTTGCAAACAATAGGATTTCCAGTTTTTGTAACCAAGTGGACTTTCGACTAAGGTGAATAAACTATATGCATTGCAGGTAACCCATAACACAGTTCAGGCTGATTGGCATCAAAACTATGCTGACTCAGCTGGAACTTATCATCACTATGAATGGGCAGTTGGGACTGGAGAAGGAAAATCTGATATCGTGGAATTTGAAAATGTCGGCTCGAATGTAAGGGCTCAAGTGAAGGGTCTAGACCTCGCAGGTTTGAATGCCTGCTACATCACTCTAAGGGCATGGAAAAAAGATGGACGCTGCAATGAAATTTCAGTGAAAGCTCATGCTTTAAAGGGGCAACAATGTGTACATTGCAGGCTTGTTGTTGGTGATGGTTTTGTCACTATCACGAAAGGAGAAAGCATTAGAAGGTTCTTTGAGCATGCTGAAGAGGCCGAGGAAGAAGAGGTATAGTTGTTTGCTGCCTTCGGGTGGGGTTTCCCAGGCCTTATAAGAAACAAGTTTTATTTTGTTATATATGTGGAAACGCTTTTGTCATATTTATAACAGCCTTTAATAAACAATTTAGGATGATGATTCCATGGACAATGATGGGAATGAACTGGATGGAGAATGCTCCCGTCCTCAAAAACATGCAAAAAGTCCGGAACTTGCCCGAGAATTTCTGTTAGATGCCGCCTCTGTTATTTTTAAGGAACAGGTGTGTTCAGCTATGATGAAAAGTCATCTCTCTGCACTTTTTCGTATTAACTATATAACATAACAGAATTTTCTGGTTTATCTCTACAATGTGAAACTGATCCTTTAGTGAAGTGTCTGCTAATATAGTTTAACTTTGTTAACATGTTTATAGGTTGAAAAGGCTTTCAGAGAAGGTACTGCGCGTCAAAATGCACATAGCATTTTTGTATCTCTTGCACTAAAATTGTTGGAAGAACATGTACTTGTTGCATGTAAGGATATCATCACTTTGGAAAATCAGGTAATCTTTTAATGCTTATTTTTAATTTCTTATAGCAGTGGAAGTTTTAACTTATTTACTTATGCATGGGGCGATGTGGGTGGTCTTATCTCAAATGGGGTTGAAAGTCACCCAAAATACATTGCATCACATACAACCTTCAGAATCATTTTATTGAATAACTATATTCTCTCTGTAGTGTAAACTCCTTGAAGAAGAAGAGAAGGAAAAGCGTGATGAAGAAGAACGTAAGGAGCGCAAAAGGGCAAAAGAGAAGGAAAAGAAACTTCGTAGGAAAGAAAGACTAAGGAGTAAGGAGAAAGAAAGAGATAATTATCAACAAAATCAAGTTCCAACTATGCCCGATCTCCACGAGGAGGAACCAGCATCAAGTATAGATGATGAGTCAAATGCGAGTGACTTATGTAAACCAGAAGAAGATATGGTGTCGTCCATGCCTATATCCGAAGATTATAATGTTCATGAAGATCAGAATTTGAGTTATGATTTCTCGTATGCAAGTGATCACTCAAAACATACTCGCAGGAAACCTAAATTATTCTGGGATCAATCTTCAAAGTGGTCTGATAGAGGGCGGTTCACAGGCGTCGCTGAAAGTGGCGTTATGGTAAGCAAACCTGACCCAAGGGTTCACAGTGCTGGTTTTAGAATAAACAGACCACTAAGAAGCAGCAACGGATGGGCTAACTCAAGATCAAATGGGTCAAGATACAGCGAGAGATTATATTGTTCTCATAACAAGCCAAATGACAGATACGACCCTCAGGCTTGCAGTTGTTACCAACACGACTATACAGATGTGTCGAAACCATATCATCGTGGAAATAAGTTCAATAATGAAACAGAATATAGCAAAAGCAATGTAACAAGTGCAAAGAAAACATGGGAACCTATGGCACCTCAAAAGAAATACACCCCCAAACGCAACTCTGATACCTCTCCAACTTTTAAGATTGTACCAGTCAAAGTCAAATCTATTGACCCATCAAATGGTACGGATTCAGATGCAACAAATCATGAACATAATGATGTGAAGGAATCAAAAGATACAGTAGAAAATGAAGTCGATACAATAAGCGGTGCCTCAGATCTGTGCACAAGTAGCAACAACTCTAATTCTGATAGTTGCTCGTCGTGTCTCAGTGAAGGAGATGGAAATACGTCATTTTCGTCTAACACTCAAAATCCCGATTGTTCGTCTACTTCAGATTCAGAAGATGCTAGCCACCATTCTGAAGTAATAAAAGAAAACGGCATCCCCGACAAACATGAAGATAATAATGAAGCTGAGACTCAATTGCCGTCAAAAGCAGCACAATATAATGAAAATGACAAGACAAATGATGTTACCGGTTCTATTTTTCAAGGGAATGTTATTCCACCTCCATTGCAAGCTCATGGCATTCACTTCCCGGTATTTCAAGCTCCTTCTGTGGGTTATTACCATCAAGGTGCGGTCCCGTGGGTGGCTGCTGCGGCTGCTCCCAACGGGTTAATGCCACAACCACATCCAAATCACTACTTGTTCCCAAGCCCATTTGGATATGGTTTGAATGGGAATTCACACCTCCTTCAGTATGGTGTAGGTAACCTCCAACCGTTTGGTCCACCATTGGTTAACCACAGTCGACAGCCGATGTACCAACCTGTTCCACAGGTCAATGGTATCAGCATGAAGAATCAGGAGCATGCCAAGGTTCTGGGTCTACAAAAAGTTGAGAAAAATGACGAAAAGTTGCAGAATGAGAATGCTGACAAAACACGAAAGGGTAGTACGGGGTTTTCCCTGTTTCATTTCGGTGGGCCTGTTGCTCTTTCAAATGGGTCAGTTGAGAGCGATGTGAGTTTGTCTTCAAAGGCATGTGGAGACACCATTGAGGGTGTCCACGCTTGTGCAAAGGATGCAGTTGAAGTTGAAGAATATAACTTATTTGCAACAAGCAATGGTATACGGTTTTCGTTCTAATACCATGTCGAGAATTGTGCTTTTTTCATTCGTCATACAATAAACCTCAAAAATCTTTGATGTATTAGTTTGAGTGGTTTTATTTTCGGTTAATTTTTCTCATATAAAGATATATAGAGTTTGAGCTGTTTGATTGGTGATTGTATGAGGGTTGTTCTTTTCTATAGCAATGGAGCATTTGCTTACATTTCAACTCTGTTACTCTTTTTATTTTCTCACCTTTTCCTTGTACCATTTTGTTTGAATTTAATCAGTTCATAGTAGGGAAACTTGAGTGTCCTGAAGCAGAGATGCAGGTTGCTTGAATAGGAAAATGTTATAAGTATAATACTGTATATCGTTTCGTTGTTGATATTTCTTCAAAATACCGTTCAATCGTGAAACTGTATGAAGCAAAACACATAATAACAGCAATTCAACAATGTTTGATCATTGTATCTTAAATTTTTTCCACGAAATGAAACCCATTAGGATCTTTTCATTTGATGGACTAAAATATTATTTGCAAATTTTACAAGGCAACATTAAGTATATTCTTTTTCTTCGAGAGAAGACAGTGATTAAAAATGATGCAAAGTTGCACACCCTGGCAAGTCTTGCACCACCAACTAATATCAGGTTTTTAAACTTGAGTTTTACACTATCAAAACATATTCATCAAAACAAAAACAGTATCTTTTAGTGATATCAAACTTGTAGTGCAAAATAAGTGTCAACTGTGATGAGATTAAAACTCTTGACTGTTGAAGTTAGCATTCAACCCGTCATATAAAATGGATAATTTTCACGGTGCAGAAGCAAATCTGAATGCATCCTATCATCCTGTTCTATGTTTTTACCCTGTGTACGAAAAATGAACAACCCTTCATTGCATCAAAGTAATTTTGTTCATAAACCACATTACATATGTTGATGTAAACTTCATATTGCACTTGAGCAAAGAGTACCATCTCACTTCCACATTTATACTCAAAAGACTTAAACTGCCTAAACTTTAGAGATTACAAAGTAAAGTCTTTAAGTACAAACCTTAAACAATATTTTATGGTTTCAAGGCTGACTGTTTGGAAGTCTGATAAGAACAGAGTGCTCTGGTTTGTGATCACACTCGTAATCAAGGTGAACGAATGCGCGTTCCACTTCTGGTAGTTCTTCTATCTTGATTTGCAATGATTCTCCAATTCCGTGGGCTTCTTTCAGTGGCAGATCCTCAGGCAATTCTATGTCAACCTGTTTTTGAAACAAAAAGATAGCATAACTATAACTTAAAAAATAACATATAAAGACACAGAATTTAGTTGTGGGTGCTTAGGGTCTCGTTAAGGACGCTATATTTTCAACATTAATGAAATACATGGGGATATGGATAATTTTTATGATACGGGTCAACAGCTCAAATTTTTTGTATGGGTTAGATCAGGTTTGGTGAAAACACCTTTTGTCCAACTTATTTAAAATCTTAAGAAACAATTAGTGAGACAATTATGATTACCAAAGATATACTGCTTCAAGAAAGAGTATAAGTTCTTGAATGATAGTATGATTAAAGAGGTTTTCTGCATCATAAATAATCTTTGAGTGACTTTCGACCCCAGTTTTCATTTTAAAGGAAGAGAAAAAATGAAATTGACCCATTCAGAGTAAAAGGGTCAAAATTTGCAGCTCTAGTATAAGCTATTAATGACACACCTCAACAAAATAAAGAACACCAAATGTGTACGCCCGGACGGTGTCCACACGGCTGATCTTAGGATGATGCCTTAGGACTAGATATGTAAGTGTCTGTAGAAAATCAGGAGGTGCCGACTGCCCAACTAGTGAAACTGCAACATGAAATGACTAAAATTTAGTCCATGATATGTAAAACGCACACTCTCCCTAGCTCGTGAAAATTGGGACTGTTGCTTTCCGAAAACTTTTTGATGAGGTGTAATATTCATTGTAATTTTAGATAAAAGGGTTATAAAATATGATATTTTAAAGTTACAATGCTATTTTCTGGTAACTTATTGATCTAAGATTACTCGTTCACCCATGGCGATCAGTACAAAGAACTAGATATACCGAGAAAGGTCCATAAAATTCTTCAATTTTATTATTATATGTTAACTAAGCTATATACTTTTGGGCCACGAGATTACCCCGTTTCATCATTTAATATCAAAGATAATTCTAACATTTGTTTTAAAAGCTTTTTATATATTTTTTGACTTGCATATACGTGAGATTAGAGATTAACCTGCATTTTCCATGACAGTTCCAGACCAGTTAGTAATTGTGTAGACAGCAAGAACTATGGCACCAGCCGGATCGATCCACCAATAGAACTCATCACCAAGTACCGCAGCAACTAAACCAACCACATTTGTCACCACATCGAAATAATGATCCTGGTGGTCAGAATTAATAATGCAGTCATAAGTTTATTACTATATAAGGTAAAAAGCACACAAAGGGCTAATCGTGTAATTTGTTTCATGTTTAACCCTTCGATGTTCGTATTTAAAGCTCAAAGATATATTATAATGAGAACCTTGGCATAAGCTCGAACAATTTTGTTACCAGAGCTTCTGCAATATATATAAAGTACAAGTTTGACACCAGTAGCAGTAAGCATGATTGCATACAACCATATTAACTGAAAACCACTCATTTTCTCAGATGGTGAATTCCTAATTAACTGCTCCACTGCTTGTATCAGCACTTGAAACCCTGCATATACATGATATGTTTGAGGATATTATTACTTAGATAATTTTTATTTTTTTATATATTTTACTTCAAATCAATATGGATTGTACATTTCTTATGTTAAGTTCATGGAACACGAACATACCAAGAGTGGCCATAATTGCTGCAAATATGATAATGCCAACAGGTTGAACTCGTAATTTTCCAATAGGATATTTGTAAATGTTTATGCTTTTCATCGAGCGGTGGGTGAACCATAGAATACCGCCTGCCATGAGATCGAGTAAAGAATCAAGTGTGGATGCTGCAATTGCCAAGGATCCACTTTGTACCGTTGCATATATCTGCAGTTCATCACAAATCACTTCATTAATATCATGAAAAAATCAAGAAAAGGAGAAAAATGCATAGCGGAAACACGAGTTTACCTTTAGTGCAAGTAACAAAATATTTGCCCAATTAGAAATGTTGATAGCTCTTTCATGTTGAACTTGTTCTATCAATTCCTGCTCTTCATTATCGATTACATTGGTTGACTGCAAAGAGTCAACTTCCTCAAAAGACTTCAAAGCTGCAAATTGCTTTTCATAGTATTCTTTCTCCCCTGATCACAAGCACCAAATTATCATTCAAAAAAATGCAGCAACATAGTCTCCACTATTCATTACTCATCTCTTTTAAAAAAATGCAAAACTAGAATATTTGTGCTCACTTGCATCACAAAACTGTAAAAATATCATGAGCATAGCTAGTACACTATATCACACATAACATAAGCTTCAATTATTAAAAAAAGGTTAACTTAAGAAACATATTAATGAGTACCATGTATAAAATTGAAAGGTATAAACATATCAGCTTGCCAATAAATTAGTAACAGAATCCGATTAATTAGTAAAAATGAATTTAGAACTTTTACTTACCTTCTATTAGTCCAGTGGTTTTTGAAAGGTCAACCTGGAATGGAGCCTCAGGGTCAACACCACACCGGACTTTTTCAGGCAATTTCGAAAAGAAATCGCCTCTCAAACTAGTAACCGAAGTACGCCTATTCCTTCGTGTATGCTTCAAGCTTCCATCACTTGACAACAAGGGTGTCTTTGTATCCATTTAATCTTCAGATTTCTGACTAAATTTTTTTAATTTCTTTCAAAAAAACACACACTCATCCATCCAATTGCATTACCTCATAATCTTATGTCCTAAAAGCAATCTAACCAAAAATGCTTACTTTCACACTCATGCACCACAAAAGCATGGATCTTTTTTATATGTATAAATTAACTTGTTTTATAACAAACTAAAGATTTAAAGGCCTGCTGCTGCTGTTATACAAAACTACAAAGATGCCATATATGCTGCCAACCCTGAGCCATACCACATATTTGAAACAAATTCAGAAAAAGGATATATACATACGTATAATGTGAGTTGAGGTATAGATCATGTGCATATCTCATTTTTACTGATGATTTTTTGTTGTTTTGTGTTTTTGTTGGTATGCTAAATTTCGATAGGAATTTTTGTTGGTTTGTTTGATTTGATTACAGATGTTTGGTCTTGAAAGCAATAGTTTGTTAATGTGATCCTTCAGACTCTCTCTAATTCTCTCTCTTTTATCTGTACATGTATATTATATTTATGTTGTTTAATTACATACATGTCTATAATCACACATTCCTAAGTAGTCTTGGTATATATATGTCAACATCTTCCTGTCCAACAAATTTTTTAAAGAAAATCACGAATATATACATATGTTCACCTCTAAATTTAAACCAACAAATTAATTAAGGGTCGAATGGTTTATTCGATACCGACAGACTAATGGCTCTTGGGTAAAGAATACTAAAGTTATAAGATGTTTATCAAACAAAAGGTACCATGCTTAAATGGTGCATGTCACGTACCACATATTCACAAGTATTTCGTGCTACTAGCTTTATATATATAAGAAAAATGGTTAATTTCAATAAATTTCATTAAAGGTAAAAAAGAAGTTATTTCTGGAATAACACAAAATGAGGACCGGATCATGTTATTTGTGAGATTACTTGTGACTTATTCACATGTCCAAAAAGAGTCATGTATTCGCCATGATATGTATGATTAACATTGCGTTATATGCATGATTTATTTGAAAGATCTTAAATATTATTAATAATAAATAATAAAACTCTACTTGTAACCACATGGAACATATAGCAGTCTGTCTATATGTGGATTTGCATTTCAGAATTTCTGCACATCTATCTTATATACAAAAGGTCTATAATGCTGACCTCATTTTAGCTGATTTGGCTTCTCTACAACATTCCTTTCTGATGACGTGTCATCATCTCCATACTTTGCTTATGTCAGCGACGTAGTCCTTAATTTAATAGATTAAAACTGTATTTAAGGATTAATCGATTTTCTTGCTGCTTTAATTTGATTAGTTACTAGATATGCAGCATGCTTCTTTAAAAAGCTTTTAATCTAATTGGGTATTCTACCTTTTTTCTAAGTGGGTACTCTCTACTACCAATGTCATGCTTTTCTTGGAAAAGCAATTTTTTGGACGCTTGGTAATTGATTACTGCAAAAATCAAAAATCATTTCTGGGAAATATGGAAATTTATTTGCACGCTTCTATACCAGTTAGCAAATACCACCATCCACTCTTGATTTCTTTATCAGATCATCATTTATCTTTCTTCTTTATTCAAATATAGCTTCTTGCTCTACCTTCATCTCCACTATTGTTTTCCGAATTCAAAAGGTGAGATAGATTTAATTATTTTATTTATAATTGTAGATGAAACTAATGTTTGTTGACTTTTTTCTTGATATATAGTAGATCGTGGAGATGCTTGGTACTGATTTTTTTTATTGTTGTTAGTTTGCACATTACTTACAGATAAGATTCATGGAAAAATTGGAGAGGTGATTTGATCCGTTAATTGGTTATGGGTGGTTATTGGTAATGTGGTGAATCATATAATTGATAAATGCTCTCAGGTTTCAGGTTGACTTTTGTCATTTGTAGTATGCAAAGGTGCTTTTGTTAGTATTGTTGTATTTTCTCGATCTGGATCAACTTATTGAAGACTGGAGTGAGGTTGGTGTAGTAGAATGGTTTGTAGTCTGTTCAGTTCATTTTAAGATATCATGTCTATACATAAAAGTTCTTTCACAAGTTCAAGTCGTCATTGATGAGACTATCATATCCCTTTATATGACAAATACTTTTAAAGGAACCTCAGATCATAGTATTGCTTTCTGGTGTGTAGAAGTGGTGCTAATATTTTGCTCTCATATAAGATTTTTTATACATATTTATTATTATAAATATATGTGCAGGTCACGTTGATGAAGGGTTCAAGGTTCTGTTATTATTTTCCTTTCTTTGACTATATCATATTTGTAGCTGATTTTGGATATGTTTCTGGAATGCAATTTTTTCAAAATGTCTACGCAGGTGGTGTCAAATGTGTAATGGGTGATTTGCAGGTGGTGTCAAATGGGTAATGCAGATCGACTGAAATTGTGGTCTTAGAGGAATGGTAATAGCTGATGATATCTAATTGAGGTCATATTGTTTTTTGTGTGTATTCTGTGATATATTAAAACCTAAAAAGGAGTTAGGATATTAGTGTCTTGAAAGTATATTTTTTTTCTGTAATATACTTTTTGGTTGTTTTTTTGTGTGTATTCTGTAATACTTGCAACTTAATCAAATAATTTTTTGATTTTGATTTTCTTTTGTTAAAACTGTGTATAGACGGGTCAATAAACTTATTGTAAATTATATTAGATGTTACCTTATATATAATTGGTCTATGCTGTTGGCCTCACTTTAGCTGATACACTGTACATATTAAGCATGATTTCCATTTCCTTGAATACATTACCCTATAGAAGAACATGCACATAAACATTTACTTACACAAAGTACCCTATGAAAGAGCATGCACACAGTACCCTATGCAATATGAAATACAATAGTAAATTAATATATGACATACATGGGATATGAACATGGACTGTTAAAGGCAACGTCCACTAGGTTCGCAAAGTATCATTTATCAAGTAAGCCTAATTTTTCATTTTTATTTTTGTTACTGCTAGACTTATGCTAAAAGTGTTTTAGTTTTTTCATTCTTACTTTTGTTGTTGTAGTAAAACTACGCTTATGTTAAAGGATCATTTGTTTTGTTTTGTCTGCATCATACATAATTGTTTTGTCATGGTTGAGTGGATCATTTAACTTTGTGGTTTGGTAATTGATCTCTCTGTCCCAATTTTAACACAATAATCAATGCACTTTTCTTGATGATATCGTAACTTGCTTCCCATAGTATATTCAAGTTAAGATAAGAATTGTATACAACAAATTATAATTATACAAAATATCTTATGCTTATAACATGCATTTGATGATCTTACAATATTTTTATTTAACCAATTTTATAACGCCTTATTTGTATACTTTTGTTATATATATGTTGACTTTTTATATGTAATTTAAATAAAACCCGTGTATTCACGGGTCAATTAACTAGTAATATATATATATATATATATATATATATATATATATAGAGAGAGAGAGAGAGAGAGAGAGAGAGAGAGAGAAATGGGATCCTGTGAAAACAAGGTGATAAAAAAACAGTGAAAACACATCTCCACCCTCCATCTAATCTAACTTATATATATATATATATATATATATAGGGTTGGGTTCTGGTGAGAAGAAAGAGATTCCATGAGAACGGTGAGAACACATCTTAGCCATCCATTTTTGATCAAAAAACTTGATTTAGGATGTGACACTTTTGTAAATACTTTGAAGTTTAATTTTGGAGGGTTCACATCACCTTTGCTCATGTGAAGTTTTTTTTTGCTTCACATCATTTTGCTTATGTGAAACCTTTTTTTTAGCTTCACATCATTTTGCTCATATGATTTTTTTTTAGCTTCACATCATTTTGCTCATGTGAAGTTTTTTTTTAGCTTCGTATCATTTTGCTCATATGAAGCTTTTTTTTGGCTTTACATCATTTTGGTGAGGTTAAGTTTATTATTTTTTTTCTTAACATAAGATATGATGCTATAAATTTTTATTTTTATAGGTTCACATAGTTTTAATGAGATTAAGTAATTTTTTTTTTGTTAACATTAGTTTTTGAAGAGGTTAATGTTTATACATATCAATTCACTACTTCAAACATGTTGTTAACAAAAAAATAAATAAAACTTCACCATGTTAAAACTATTGTGAAATAAAAAAAATTAAACTTCACCAATCAATCCTTATGTGAACCCTCCAAAATTAAGCTTCAAAGTATTTACAAAAATGCCACATTCAAATTTAGATTTTTTGATCAATAAATGGATGGCTAAGATGTGTTCTCACCGTTCTCACGGAATTACCTTGTTCTCAAATGATCCCAAGTCTATATATATATATATATATATAGACTTGGGATCCCGTGAGAACAAGGAGTTTCTGTGAGAACGGTGAGAACACATCTCATTCCTCTATTTTTTGATCAAAAAACCTGATTTTGGAGGTGGCATTTTTGTAAATATTTTGAAGTTTGATTTTGGAAGCTTCACATATGGATTGCTAGGTGAAGTTTAATTTTTTTTGCTTCACAATAGTTTTAACATGGTGAAGTTTTATTTAATTTTTGTTAACAACAATTTTTGAAGTACTGAATTGATATGTATAAACATTAATCACTTCAAAAACTAATGTTAACAAAAAAAAATATTTACTTAATCTCATTAAAACTATGAGAACCTATACAAATAAAAATTTATAGCATCATAACCTTATGCTAGGAAAAAAAAATAAACTTAACCTCATAAAATGATGTGAAGCTAAAAAAAAAACTTCACATGAGCAAAATGATGTGAAGTTAAAAAAATTAGCTTCACATGAGCAAAATGATGTGAAGCTAAAATTAAAAAAAACCTTCACATGAACAAAATGATGTGAAGCTAAAAAAAACTTTGCATGACCAAAATGATGTAAATCTAAAAAAAAAAGCTTAACATGAGCAAAATGATGTGAAGCTAAAAAATAAATTCACATGAACAAAATGATGTAAAGCTAAAAAAAACTTCACATGAGCAAAATGATGTGAAGCTAAAAAAAGGTTCACATGAGCAAAATGATGTGAAACCTCCAAAATCAAACTTCAAAGTATTTACAAAAATGCCACCTCCAAAATCAGGTTTTTTGATCAAAAAATGGATGGCTAAAATGTGTTCTCACAAAATCTTCTTGTTCTCATCAGAATCCAACCATATATATATATATATATATATATATATATATAGTTTGGATCAAATGAGAACACTTAAAAAATAAGAACGATGAGAACACCTCATAAATGCACAACTAGCGAACAAAATTCATTAGATTCACAGTCATACATATCAAATATGCAAAGAAAAACATATGCACACTTTAAAAATGCACAAAAATCGAAAAAAATGACTGATGCACGGTTATCTCTATTAATGTACACCAATCGTTCTTTCGATTTTTTTGTATTTTTGAAAGTTCGCATCTATAACACCCTCCAAATTTTCAAGACATTTTTTATTTATTTACGGAAGCGAACATTTAAAAATACATCATAGGATGCGTGTAATACATTTCCATAATGCAACCCAAAATACAAACAACCTTTAATACCAAATTATCATAATTTGCTAAATACATACTTAAGTGTTATATTAAAATCTGATACAAAATGTTTAATCCAAACATATCTAAATCAGAGTAGGCTAGTCAAACATCCCATTCATCCCATACTCCAAGCTACCCACAATCAAAAGCTATCCCTGCAAGAAGTAGTGAGGTGGAATTAGCACGAAGCTAAGTGAATAGATCCAAAACTATCAATCTAATTTAGCTTAGCAAATGTCTACAGCAAGCATTACACACAAATCAAGAAGGATCGGTGGTCCTTGAGATACCCTCATGTCGCGGTGGTTCCTCAAGTAACACTTAAAACCAACTGAAGGCCAAATCAGAGGTTAACCGATAGTTTGGTACTATTACTACATACAACATAATTTCAGTGTTCAACATATGTACAAAGCACTTACGTTGTCCGAAGTAATAGTACCCAAACCCAACACATTAGTTGACCCCCCGACAATTTAAATAGTCCTCATTTATCATAATATATAGGACACCAAATAATCATTCAAGGGATAACCATCATGGCAATATATTATCTAAGCAATCACTACTATATATATCCAGTTTACCCGTTGTAACCATGTTGTCACAACTAACTTAGACTGAGAGTCCAAGATCCACTCACCCTTGACGATCACCGTCTCCACTCAAAGGTCTTATCTTATTGAGTCTTGTATCAAGTTATTACAATCTAATCATGCATATAATGTCAATTAATCGATTATACTATACTTTCATTACTAGTTAAATAACATAGGTACATAAGTCACAAGTTGTCAAATTCGTCAGATTATAACTAGCAAACGCGATCCGGGTTGGGAGTGGCTGGATCGCGTTCCACAGTACAAAACATTCTGTTACAAATTTTCACTTACAAACGCGATCCGGACTAAGGAGCTGGATCGCGTTCCCAAGAACAAAATCAATCCGACTCGAATTTAACACTGACTAACGCGATCCTGGCAAAGGGAGGCTGGATCGCGTTTCTACGAACAAAACATATTGAGATCAAATTACACTTAGCAACGCGATCCGGGCCATGGAGATGGATCGCGTTCCCATGTTTTAAAACAGAGCATTAGACCTGCAATTACACAACACGAACCAAAAACTCCAATTCCACACAAATCAATTACCAAACACGAAATCATCTAGTAATTGACCTCAAGTAACATCTATAAACATAACACAACAACAAATAGCATCATCAAACTTCAAATTAGGTACATGCATCATGTTTTCAACCTAAATGACCAACTCATTCATAACATGAAAATGGAGTACAATAAACCCTAAAATTCAGATACACACAAGATGACAATGATGAGAGTTAAGAAATTTCAGTAACATATAATCATTCAAGTATTACATTTCATTTATGCATCAATTTGTAACCTAATTCATCAAGTAAACCTCAAGAGCTCTAAATAACTCAAACTTACAATTAGAAGAGGGAAGTAAATGAACAAGATGAAGGAGATGATGATAGATTCAGTTGCAACACAAAATCACAGCTTCAACAAGATGAAAATCAGATTGAGAATTGCTTTTTGGTGCATGTGTTCTGAGAGAGAGTGTGAGAGAGAATAAGATCAGTGAAATGGAAAATGGTCGACATTTCAATCAAGTCCAATTAACATGCAGTGTAATCATATACCCGTTCCAAATCTATTATCTGGAACCCAAAAAAACTATTTGCGAGAAATACATTTTATTATACCGTCAACTAAATTAATTTAAAACAATTAATAATTCATCTAACACAATAAATCATTTGATCATTTGACCTATTAATTTAAATTATCCAAATAATACCAATTATTTCTAAATACAATTTAAATACAAGAAAGTAATGAAAATACCGTATTTCTACTAGGTCCAAATCGAGGATGTTACAGCATCTATTCTAATCAACTTTTCTTCACATATTTGAGATGTATGAGTGTGAATCTAATAATTTTGTTGGTTAATTGTGCATTTATGAAGTGTTCTTACCATTCTTATTTTGAAGTGTACTTATTGGAACCTTACCCTGTATATATAAGGGGTGGAGATAAAAAAACGGTAAAAACACTTTTTCCTTCACAATTTTTTTAATGTGTGAACTTTTTTTTTTTTTGAAATAAACCATAAAAAATTAAGGTTCACAAAAAAAAAAGTATTTTTTGTGATTTTTTTATGAAAAAAATAACATAAAGTCAAATCCGAAAACCAAAAAAAAATAAATTAAGGTTCACAATTGAAAAACTTAAAAACTTGTTGTGAACCTAAAAAAAGTTAAGGTTCACATTTAAAAAAGAGTTCACAATTAAAAAAGTTAAAAACTTTCCGTGACAAAAAAAATAAGCTTCACAATTGAAAAAATAAAAAACTTTCCCTGAACTAAAAAAAAAAATTAAGGTTAACAGTTGAAAAAAAATGTTCACAACTGAAAATTTTTAGAATTTTCCGTGAACCTTATTTTTTTTTTAAGATTCACAGTTGAAAAAAAAAGATTCACAATTGAAAATGTTAAAAACTTTCTGTGAACTAAAAAAATTAAGGTTCACAATTGAAAAAGTTAAAAACTTTTTGTGAACCAAAAAAAATTTAAAGTTCACTATAAAAAAACTTAAAAATATTTTGTGAAAAAATTTACAAAAAAATTTATGTGAAAAAATAAGGTTCACAACTAAAAAAGTTAAAAACTTTGTGTGAAGCAAAAAATAAAATAAAAATTCATGACGAAAATTTTATTTGAATAAAAAAAATATAAGGGTTCACAAAAAAATTAATATGTGAAGCAAAAAAATTAAAGATTCACAACTTAAAAAAATTGTGAATCAAAAAGTATCTTCACCATTTTTTTTATCCCCACCCCTATATATATATATATATATATATATATATATATATATATATATATATATATGTTAGATTAGATGGAGGGTGAGGGATGTGTTTTCACTGTTTTTTTAACTCATTGTTTTCACCAGAACCCATCCATATATATAGAGAGACTTGGGATCATGTGAGAACAAGGAAATTCCGTGAGAACGGTGAGAACACATCTTAGCCATCTATTTTTTGATCAAAAAACCTGTTTTGGAGGTGTCACTTTTGTAAATACTTTAAAATTTGATTTTGAAGGGTTCACATAAGGATTGCTAGAAGAAGTTTACTTTTTTTGCTTTACAATAGTTTTAACATGGTGAAGTTTTATTTAATTTTTGTTAACAACATATTTGAAATAGTGAATTGATATGTATAAACATTAATTTCTTCAAAAGCTAATGTTAACAAAAAAAATATTTACTTAATCTCATTAAAACTATGTGAATCTATAAAAATAAAGTTTTATAGCATAAATACTAAACTTAACCTCACCAAAATGATGTGAAGCTAAAAAAAAAACTTCACCACATGAGCAAAATGATATGAAGCTAAAAAAAAAGTTTCACATGAACAAAATGATGTGAAGCTAAAAAAAAAACTTCACTTTAACAAAATGATGTGAAGCTAAAAAAAAAAAAACTTCACATGAGTAAAATGATGTGAAACTAAAAAAAAAGTTTCACATGAGCAAATTGATGGGAAGCTAAAAAAAAGGCTTCACGTGAGCAAAATGATGTGAAGCTAAAAAAAAGCTTCACATGAGCAAAGTTGATATGAACTCGCCAAAATCAAACTTCAAGGTATATACAAAAGTGTCATCTCAAAAATCAGTTTTTTTGATCAAATAATGAATGGCTAAGATGTGTTCTCACCATTCTCATGGAATCCCTTTGTTCTCACCATAACGAAATTTTATATATATATATATATATATATATATATATATATATAGGAATAATCCAGATGGAAATACATTTTTTGGGGGAAGCGGGAAGCATTAAGTTAGTATTCATCAAGAAGTATATTACCTTCACTCATACAAATTAAAAAAAATGAACTAAAATTTAGTAAATGTTAATAAGAATCGATGCTATGAATGTTAAGTCTCCTTGATAAATTCTTTCTTCAAGTTATCATATTTTATGAATATTGGACCCAAATCCATTAATATATTCATCGTGGTGAATGTTAGTTAACGTTCATTGTTATGAATGTTAACAATAAAAATATTTTTCAAATAATGTGAGGTTTTAACATTCATCATGGTGAATGTTAGCAATTTATTAAATAAATATTCATCAACTAATGTTATGACTTACAAATGAAATTCATTCAATTTTATAAGAAAAATTACTGCATCAATTTTGATTACTATTTTACAGGTAGAAATAATTTTTTGTTGACGTTTTGATTGATAATTGTAATATGTTTCATGATGAATAATAACGTTTTCACTTGATCACTACCCTATATATATATATATATATATGTATGTATGTATGTACACTAGCACAATACCCGCGCAATGCAACGGTGAAAGTGGTAACGGTGGACGGAGATGCGAGTGAATAATTTAAAATAAAAACATATTGTACTCCGCTTGTCCCATTTAAAATATCCACATTACTATTTTTGGATGTCCCATTATAAATGTTCACTTTGATATTTAACTAATCAAAAAAGACTTTAGTAGGTAGATTTAATATTTGATGGATGAAAAGTGTAGTTAGTGGAAAACAAGTAGTAATTAAAATAAATAGATAATGAGATAGAGGTATTAATTAATGGAAGTGTAGTTAGTGACGAATAAGTAGTTATAGACAATAGAAAAGGGTGGTGATAAATTCACCATTGTTTTTGATAAATCCACCAAAACTATGCATCATTGATATGTACAGTACAAATTTTAATGCACAAATTTGGTGAATCTATCAAAAACAATGGTGGATATATCACCACCCAATAGAAAATGGGATAGGAGTATCAATGAAAATGTTATAAATAAGTTAAGGGTAATATTGTCATTTTCATGTGTTGAGTACCAAAAGATAAAAGGTGGAGATGCTTTATATATAATGAAGATATATATATATATATATATAGTTTGGATCAAATGAGAACACTTCAAAAATAAGAACGGTGAGAACACCTCATAAATGCACAATTAACCAACAAAAATATTAGATTCACAGTCATACATCTCAAATATGCAAAGAAAAACAAATGCACACTTCTAAAAATACACAAAAATCGAAAAAACGATTGATGCACGATTATCTCCATAATTGTGCATCAATCATTTTTTCAATTTTTGTGTATTTCTGAAAGTTCACATCTATTCTAATCAATTTTTCTACACATATTTGAGATGTATGAGTGTGAATCTAATGATTTTGTTGGCTAATTGTGCATTTATGAAGTGTTCTTACCATTCTTATTTTTGAAGTGTTCTCATTGGAACCTTACTCTATATATATATATATATGAAAACTTTGAGAACCACAAAGAATACATGTTTGTTCACATGTGATTAACTTCAATCATATGTGTACATTGATGTACGTTTAATTGAAAAAGAAAAAAGTAAAAAAAAATCATAAATTTACGGCTTAAAATACATTTTAACCGGTTTGTCCACATTATCGTTCCATGTGAACATATATATTTTTTTTACGTTTTTTGATATAATTTTAGGATTTTTTTTACTTTTTTCTTTTTCAATTAAACGTACATCAATATTCACATATGATTGAAGTTAATTACATGTGAACAAATATGTATTTTTTGTGCTTCTCAAAGTTCTTAACTTTATATATATATATATATATATATATATATATATATAAAATAAAAAAACTATATATGTACACTACTAGAAATTAAACCTAATGCAACACTTTGAAAAACACTATAAAAAATTGTTGCATTTAACGTAACAATGGTAATTATGCAACATTTTTAGAATAGTGTTGCGTAATAGGGTCTAATGCAACATATTTTCTCAGGTGTTGCACTTGTTAAAACTCATAAGCAACACTTCGCAGAAAGTGTTGCAGCTTTGTAGCAAACTAGCTTTAATATCAAGTAACCGTTTGCAATTTCTCAAACATAAAAATAAGTATTTGTAGCAAACTAAGCTTTTATGTTTTGTATGTATGTAGTACATTTTATGTTTGTATATCCGTAATAAAACAAGTATAGGTTAATACTCCCATATTTTTTATTTCCTTTATCAAAAGGTTTAAAATTAACCAACTTTCATTTTATACTCAGTTAGGTTACAAACTTATTTTACTACTAATGTATGTAGAAATTTCAAATTTTGTATCAAGTTAGGTAATATATATTACGTAGCATTATTAAAATTGTAATTAGGTTTGATTCGGTTTGGTTTGTTTTTTTATTTGTTCGGATCGGTTAGGTTTCAATTTTTCAAAATCGAAAACCGATCGGTTTCATCTATTAGGTTCAGTTTAAACCGAAGTGACTAGTTTTCTGCTTACAAGAATAAAGGTATGCGTACGTTACAATGCATAAGGATTCTTTTGAGGCAATATATCTGTTTGATTATTTTCATCTATTGTAACATGGTTATATGCATCCGATTGTTTAGGTGATGCCTGCTTGGTTGATTATTTAACCTAACACTTACTGACATCGTTGAAGTTAGGGGATCCCCCTTGTTCATTGATCTGATCTCTGGGTCTGCACGTAAATTCTTTGGTCTCCACCGTGTTCTTCGTTTAAGTTTGTTGTATGCTTTTGGTATGTATTTTGGGCTACTGTTTTTTGCTGGGTTTGGTGATCATAGTGTGGTTTGATCATTATTTTTTAACTGATACGGAGTAATTGTTTTCATATGTATTAACGACGACATCCGTATTGTTTCATATGTATACCAGGTTAGGTGTTGCTTTGGCGTACATAGAATGACTAGTGAAGATTTCGGACGATCAAATGAAAGAGCCACCTCATACGAAAGATTATGAAAGATAATACATGTGGAAATGACTTCGATAAAACTAGAACTGTAATTAGCAATCTTATAGCTATTGTGTTCAACATTGTAAGATAATAATATAATATTATTTTGTAATATTTTACTATTACTATAGTGGAAATGAAGTAAGATTGTATTACATTTCTGAATACTTAAGCGTACTATGGCATAGGAATTAAAAAGCAAGTGTTGCTTTTATTGCGAAAAATGTTGCATATATATATATATGTGTGTGAAAGCTTAAGAAACTGTTCGTAGCAGAATATAAAAAGTGTTGCATTTGATATGTAAAAATGTTGTCATTGCTTGATACAAGTAAGTTGAGAAGTGTTGCATATGAATGTAAAAAGTGTCACGGCTAAAAAGTGTTGCAGTTTTTATACATGACCACACTTTCGAAAAGTGTTGCATATTCTTATAAAAGTGTTGCTTTAGACCTAAGGCGACCTTGGCTAAGGCAGCACATGATAAAGTGTTGCATTAGCTATAATGCAACAATTTTTGGGCTTAAGACAACACTTTTGATGTGTTGCATCATGCTCATTTTGTTGTAGTGGTAGGTACATATGGGATAATGATGATAAAAACAGTTAACCTTGATTATTTATGTTGTGATAATTGAAATGCTAAATTGAGTATAAGTTTCTGTTTAATAAAATGTAAAACATACTATAAGTAAGAAAGTACGAATCTGGAAATGGGCCAATAGATGGGCACGTACGAATGGAATCATATAGTCATCATCATTCGTAACGTATATTCGTAATTGTTCGTATCCTATATGATAATAGACATAGACATGTACCTTCAAAATTGGTTAAATCAATTGTCTGCCCCATGAATTGATTTGTGATGCAACATTCGCATATTCCAGGTAACAGCGGTATTCTGTACCTATTATGCATCAAAAGTGATTTTATTGTCTTTTAATTGCAGTATAAAATAAAAATCATTTTTAAGGATATAGACACTCATTGTAAATTTTTTTTTAGGAATATTAGGAGTAGGGGTAAACGAGCGAAGTCCGAGCTCGGCTCGGTCGTTTGAAATTCACCGAGTTGAGCTCGAGCTCGGCTCGTTTGGAACCTAATACATAAAGTTTGAGTTCCGTTCGTTTGATATTATACAAGCTCGAGTTCGACTCGTGTATTCAATAATAATATCTTTTAACCAAAAAGTCTATGACCTAGCGGTATGTAGAGAACCTTTCAACCTGATAGTTGTGGGTTCAAGACGCGTAGGATGCAAATATATGTGGTTGTATATAATAAGCGTGGATATATAGTGTAAGTATGTCTTTTCAAAAAGAAATTCTTATTTAACTAATATATAATATATTATTTATTTATTTTTCTAAATTTTAGATATAATACGATTTATCGTTATTATATTAATTTAAGTATAACTAGTATATAGGTAGATTAGTATTTAAAAACGCATAGTTTAATAAAAACATAATTATTATTGTTTTCTTTTTCTTAGTTTTTGCAGAATGGTAGTTTTACTCTTAACTAATTCATTACTGTTTTGTAAATAGTGTGTAATAATAACTTGAATTAAGAGTAATATATGTAATCACGACCAAACTTCACTATCTAATTTTGGAAAAGTATAATTAATTTGGGACATCAAAAAATAGAAACATGGACTATAATATTGGGACGGAGGGAGTATATTATCATATAAATATTATTAATGTATATAAATGAAAAGATCGAGCTCGTTTATTAAACGAGCGCCATACTATGTTCAAGATCGAGCTCGAGCTCATTTAGACTCGGCTCGAATCGTACGTTTTAACAAGTCGAGATTGAATAGCTCGTGAACAATCTCGACTCATTTACACACCTGATTAGTAGTAATAATGATAGTCTTCAAAGTTGATATCGAGGTATTGAGATTTAGGATATATCATTACTTGTACTCAACAATTACAAACATAATGCTCCATGAATATCGATTAATCAGTACAATAGTTTACTTATTTCAAAACTTGTAATAAACAAAACCTTTTATTTTAATCACATGTGTTTATTTTGATATATGGTCTCAAATCTTGATACATAAACACTTTCCAATAAAGAAATCGTGACTTTTACTATGAAGTTTATTAGACGGAGATAAGAGGAAATGATGACTTAGAAAGGCAGGAGAGACATGAAATTTTAGCCCTTAATTTTTGATCTACATTCCAGATTCAATACATGAACGTACACTGCATTATAACATTGCATTTTACACTTATTTTCTGCCCATCTGAACCAGACCATAAATTCTCAGTAACTCGATAGAATTTTTGTTCCCTTCTTATTCTTTCACATAACAAAGTACCACTTTTGTTGCACAGAGTACAAGAAAATAAGGCATTGCTTTAGATTATGCAAATGTTTCGTTGTGACTTGTTAGTTTATGCTTTGTTTGTAAGGAGAGGGTATGAAATAACCATCTTTCAACTGAACAAAATTTCTATATCATAATTCTTAATCCCTGAGATAAACTACATATATATATATAGATTTATAATTATTAATCCCAGGCACTGGGTGCACCAGCCCCGCCATATCCTCCACCACCATAACCGCCATACCCCCCGCCGCCACCACCACCACCATAGTAATCCATGCCACCACCCATGCCTCTGTTGAAGTTCTCCTTTCTGAAGTCACGGCCACCAAAACGTCCTCCTGATCGCCTGTTCTTACCACCACCGCCATAAGCAGCCCGACTGGCATAACGAGTAAGCCATTGAGGTACTTCTTGATTAGCTTCCTGCATCAAGTCAGCTAGTGGTTTCGCTAGTGACATATTGCTCTCATTGAAGAAAGCTGTAGCCAATCCCGTTTTACCAGCTCGTCCTGTCCTTCCTATCCGGTGTACATAGTCATCAATGTCATTCGGAAGGTCAAAGTTGACTACATGAGAAACGTGTGGGATATCAAGACCACGAGCTGCCACATCAGTGGCAACAAGAATTGGAGTCTTTCCACTCTTAAATGACCTCAAAGCTAGCTCCCTTTCCTACATCCATATTATTAACAAATACCGAATGATCAGGAATTTGCCATATAAACATTTCATAAAAAAGATAAAGAACTAGCTGTGATGTTATCTTTGCAGTGCCACTTTTTTATTATATTACCGGCTGTGTTCTGTCACCATGAATTGTAGTAGCAGGGAACCCATTACTACATAACCAATATTCAAGTGAATCAGCTCCCTTCTTTGTCTCGACAAATACTAGGGTAAGAGGTTGCTGCAAATTAAGTACCAACATAAATATCAATCTGAATCTGAAGTTTATGCTTTAATAATAATTGTGTTATTACAGACACTAGTAATTATATGTATAACCATCAATGGGAGATTTAAATACAAAAATGTACCTTGCCAGACCCATTATCCTTTTGTGCATGTAGAAGGTCCATAAGATGGCTTCGCTTATCAGTTTCTTGAACAAATTCCACCCTTTGGACAATCAAATCCGTACTCGAGCCAACACGTCCGACAGTCAGAAATATGTAACTTGAAAGAAAATCAGATGCAAGTCTCTGTAAGAAAAAACAGGTAGATTTCATAAAAAAAACACTACCTAATATCATCCAGACAGCAACATAACTAGGCTTAGAGATAGCCATTTTAACTCATTTATATGGGAACAGGTCGATTCAGGTTATATTTATATATAACAGTTCAAATGCGTAAAATATTAAATACATAGTTACAAATTAATCAGGTTGAACAGATAAAACAGACCAAAAGTTGCCTACATGTGTTCAAATGTTTCAAAGTGCTAGATAAGTTCATTTTGAAACTTGTAAAATGTCAATTATAGTTGTTGTTTTTTATAGATTAGAGAGGGGAATTAGTTTATGATGTAATATGGCATCATAATTTTTGGTTTTATAATTCAAAGTGCCATTTTGGTGCAGCTAAGTTGGCAACATATCCCCATATATATAGACACACACATACATATTTTAGCCATATTTAATGCATTTAAAGCTTTGATAAAGATGGGCAAATGTTAGCAGGCCGGCATCACCCATCATCAGCCATTTTGACCGGCACATAAACTATTTACCCACTTTGATCTGTTACCCAACCTGCCCAACCACCCTATTTTTCCACCTCAGCAAAGGCTTAACAGAAAGTGTCAGGAAATATGCAATTAGAACAATGAACTTTCGACGGGTATTAAATAAATAATTATAAGTGATAAAGGTACATGATAACATTCATTTTGGATCAATGAAAAATGTTATAAATTGAAACATTATATACTTGATACAATGATACCCATCAGAGAGAACAAATAGTAACAAAAACAGTTTGAATTAACAGAAACCAACAAACCTGAATTTCTCTAGGAAATGTGGCACTGAACAACATTGTTTGTCTTCCACCAGGTGGAGGCATGTCAGTTTGTTCCACTATCTTCCGTATTTGAGGCTCAAAGCCCATATCTAACATCCGATCTGCTTCATCAAGAGCTAAATACCTAATCAATTGCAAGGAAACTTTTGCTCTCTCCAACAAATCGACTAATCTTCCAGGAGTCGCCACAAGGATATCAACTCCTCTCTCAAGTTCTCGTAACTACCCATGCATCAACAAAAAGTCAATTAGCAAGTATTTAACATTTAACAAAATAAAATATAGAATATAA
Source organism: Pseudognaphalium luteoalbum (assembly GCA_963422505.1). Classification (NCBI taxonomy): domain Eukaryota; kingdom Viridiplantae; phylum Streptophyta; class Magnoliopsida; order Asterales; family Asteraceae; genus Pseudognaphalium; species Pseudognaphalium luteoalbum. Next base: position 21,139,075 of record OY730195.1, on the reverse strand, counting down.
CTTGAGCAACAAAAATTATTGGACATGGAGTGTGATTTAGATTGTAAGAAAATGTTACAAATATGGATGTTGGTTTTCCAGTACTATATATTTACACTCTCGTTTTCTTATTTTGACCGAAGCAAGCTTAGTCTAATCTAATAATAATATAGCAAGATTCACCATTTATAATAGAAACCTAAGAGCACCTGCGACGTAGGGAAATGGTTGAGCCACATTAATAACATGCTCAACATTTTCTTTTCCGGCAATTATTATGATTTCTGCTTGATTATTGTTCCTAACACGATATGTCAGTACAAAGACACGTACATCATAACCAACTATTCCAGTTTTGCAGATTATTATGATCGTCAAAAAACAAATAATAGCATACATAAAATAATCCAAGTATATAATAATAGCTAAAATATTCATGTTTCAACACAAAGTCTGTTGATACCAATTCTACAAGTAGGTAACTTTTAGATATCTTACCTGTTGATTGATCGGTGCTCCTCCATAAACAACCACCACCTTGACACCAGTCTGGTAAGCAAATTTTCGAGCTTCCAAGTGTATCTGCAATGCATTGATACTAAAAAACACAAAGTTCCAAGGCATTGATAGCAAAAAAAAATTATCTATGACATTTATCAAAATCAAACCTGACAAGAGAGCTCCCGTGTAGGAGACAGAATGAGAGCAAGTGGGAAAACCGTCCTAAAACCGTGTGGTCTTTGTACAGCTTGCCCTCTCATAATCCCACTAATTATAGGGAAACAAAAAGCAGCTGTCTTCCCAGACCCGGTTTGAGCACACGCCATAAGATCTCGACCCGCAAGAGAAATAGGAATCGTGTAACGTTGAACAGGGGTTGGTTTGACATATTTACACCTCCTAATGTTTAGATTTAGAGCTTCTCCTAAATCTATTTCAGCGAATGTATTAACTGGAGGAGGAACATTTACCCCACTAGTCTCAACAGGAATATCCTCATAAGCATCAAAATTAATACCACTACATTCTTGATCCGATAGAACCTCCTCTACCTCATCATTGCCAAATGGATTAGCCTCCAATTCTCTACCACCCCAACTACCACCTCTATTTCCCCAACCACCTCGACCACCACGACCACCGCCAGTACCGTACCCCGGCCTACCGTTATCAGACCTAGGCCCACCAGCCCACCTTGACCCACTAGTCTGTCCACTATATCCTAACCTATCATTAACAGGTGGCAGGCCATTGTTAGATGTAGCAGGGCCCGCCATCTGTTCGGGAGTGCGTGGCCTGTTACGAAGATGAGGTGGAACATATGCAGGTCTATTAGAACCCCCTCCAACCCCATAACCATCAGAGCCTGAAGCTGCATTATCAACAGCATCAGCCCAAGAGGTTCTCATGATCTATAATTCTATTAACCTAAACCAATAGATACCAAAAATGTTGCTTCCTGCATTTACAACCTACACAGATGAAATCCTGAACAAATGAAATAAACTATAAAAAAACAAAAAAAATAACAACAGCAATGTAGCAAGATAACATCCTGAAATCAGCTCCAGATAGCTAAATTTCATGCATTTGCATAATTGTATTATAATAATGACATCATACCATGCAGAATCACATAGATATAAACAATTTTTATATATTAAAGTAGCATAAACATGCTAAAAATACTAAAATATAATCAAACAAATGAACAATTGAGTTCCGGAATGTCGATAAAATCAGGTAGATATAGGTATCAGCATCATCATTTTTCAATTGAAGCGGGATTATATACGTATTAACATGAATAATTGAGAATTAAAAACAGATATTGAGAGGGTATAGGATGAACCTGAAATGAAGAATCGGAATGGCGGATGAAGAGAATGCAGAAATGTAGGGGAAATCAGAAACCCTGAATAAAGGGGGTCCTATATATTTGAGAAACAAAGAGAGATGGAGAAATAATTTGGACAATAAATCGGAAATATAGGATTCATAACGATGTTGTTGTGTCATTAGATTAGATTTTATTTAAATAAGGAAAATAAAAGGGCTAAATGTCTATAAATGCGTTGAACTTGTCATAAAATTCAATTGTATGCATCCAACTTTTAAAAGTTCTATTGTGTGTATCGAACTTACTAATTATTCCTATTGTATGTACTCATTAGCACTAATCACGTTTGACTGGTCATAAGCATCATACGTGTCATTTTCATCCTACGTGTCACTGCCACGTAAGCTCCATGTCATCAAAAGTTCGATTCACTTTTCGGATCATCATCTTCAATTTTCCGGTGACGACCACCATCACTAATTTCCATCACTGACTTTTTCATGTTGATACTTGACTCTATTCCTCATTTCCATCACTGACTTTTTCTCTTTGTGGTATCAACATTACCTGCTCGCCCACAGGAATCGCGATACGACAATCAGAAAATGCATTCGACGCTAAACAATGAGCACGCCAAGTACCATTAAAAGTAACAAACGTGGTGTCCAAATAACAATCCACTTCCAACGTACGTAACTCCTAACATATGTAACGGAATCAAAGCTGGTGGATCACAACGTCCGTACACATAAGGCTGATAGCTTCTAATATCAGGATTATCTACAACAACAAGATCGTTTATAACAGCGTAAGCCATTGGTGCTGTAGAATGATGATTTTGTGGTAAATGAAATGATGAAGCCGATGAAGATGTGGATACTGATTTCTCCATTGAAGGCGGTTTTGGAGCATTCATAAACGGGCTATCTTTACCGTAGTATATACGCTTAGAAAGCCTTAGTCCCATATCAACTGATCTTGAAAACCCATCAACTGCCATTGCAACAATATTATGAATATGAAGATAATAGTATTTGATAGTGAGTTAAATTAGCTGGTAGTAATTTAGAAGAAGAAAGTGAATATATGTACAAAAATGGAGTATAATATAGGAGATGATCGAGTATAGTACGTAGGGGCCATGATTTGTTATGATGAGTAATTCAATTGTAGCCTTTAATATCCTTAAATTTGATATGCATGTGTTTGACTCTGAAGTCATGATTCTTCTAAGTATTAAATGACACGATATATTATACACATGTTTGGTGTTCGTTTCGAAGATAAAGTCAGTGATGGAAATGAGGAATCGAGTCTAGTATCAACATGAAAAAGTCAGTGATGGAAATTAGTGATGATGGGCGTCGGGAAAAATGGGTCGTCGGAAAAAATGGTGGTCGCCGGAAAAAATGGTGGTCATCGTAAAAAATGGGTCGCCGGAAAATTGAAAATGATGATCCGAAAAATGTATCAAACTTTTGATGACATGGAGCTTACGTGGCAGTGACACGTAGGATGGAAATGACACGTAGGATGCTTATGACCAGTCAAACGTGATTAGTGTTAATGAGTACATACAATAGGAATAATTAGTAAGTTCGATACACACAATAGGACTTTTAAAAGTTGGATGCATACAATAGGATTTTGTGACAAGTTCAATACATTTATAGACATTTAGGCCAAAATAAAATTCAACAAAATTGGTTTTATTTGTTCTTTGGAATATTAAGAGTAAAGAGAAGCAAGGCTGACAATTTCCGACACGCTTTGAAATTCGATACGAAATTGACTTGAAAAAATTAAGTTTGGGTTAATATTTTTTGTCCCAAAAACCCTTCGATCTGAAACCTGTCAACCTGACTATTTTATGGGATGGGTTTGGATCACCTAACGAGTTATTGGGTTGACCCGATAACCTAGATAAATTTTAAATGTAGCTAAAAATTTAGCAGATTTTTTTTATTATACTAATATGACTTATTTAATGATGTTTTAGTATTAAATTTTGATGAATTTAATTGGTGATGTGAATTTCTTGAATTTTATAAATATTTTTATGTTTATTAATGTGGTCTAAATTGATCTACTAACATCAAAATGACCCGCAAACAAGTAGATCTCAACAGATATATAGGTATGATTGGGTCAAGTATGGTTGAGTCAGGGTTGAGTTGGGTTGAAATTCTCAACCCGATTGTAAATCCAGTTGACTTTTGATCGACTACTTCTGACCCACCAACTTGATAACCTGAACGGGGTCAACTCGACCCAACTCAAATTACCAACCCTACAAACCAAAACTTAAAACTGGCATTTTACATTGTTTTAGCAACACTGATATATATACATTTTTATGCGGATTTAATTATGAAAAATATTACTACCTCCGACCCATTACAAATGTCTATTATTGACTTTTCGAAGTCTTTCTTTTTCAACTTTGACCTTAAATATTTTTGTTTATGTTATATATTACATGATGAAAATTATATCACTGAAAAGACATTTAAAACTCGGTTCATTTATATAATTTGCATCAAGTATTATATAACACAAACAAAAATATTTAAAGTTAAAGTTGTAAAAGAAAGACTCTCAAAAGTTAACAGTGGACATTTGTAATGGGATAGAGGGAGTACTACGTATTAACGGGAGAAGTTTTTACTTTGTAAGTGATCATTTGACTATGTAAATAATCATCATTTACTTTGTAAGTGATCGTATCTAAATTACAATAAGCATCATCTATCATTTTCTCTTTATTCTAGATAGATTATGTAATGCCCCTAAAATACGTAAGTTTTATATAATTTATATGTGTTTATGTATTAGTTTATATGTATGTTAAATGTGTAATGTGATATGTTGTTAGAATTTGTTAGTGGGATTAACCAAGTAAAAGAAAACTAGTTAGAAGGATTTAATGTGTTAATAGTAAACTTGAGGGGAGTAAGAGGTAAAATGGGTTAAATATACTCTCTACAGTGTCTAATATGTTCCAGATACAGAAAAATTAAAATCAGTACGTGTGTGTATGTCTGAGGCGTGAAAGAACAACAAGAACAGGAACAAGGAATCAAATTAAGCTTGAGTTAGAGAGATTTAGGGTTTAAGAACTTCAATTTAACATCTCCAAGGTATGTTTAACCCTTCTAATAGCTCAATTTATGTTAGGGTTTGGTTTTCATAAAACCCTAGATGTTAGAAAGTTAATGAAAGTTAGTTAATTCGTGTAATTAGTGTTCCATACATGTTTATAAGCTATGTACTATGATTAGTTCATGTTAGTTTGATTAAAGAAAACATGATCATATGTAATTGGGTATGTAAGAATTCATGTATGTATATAGGATGATGTATGATATGATTATGATGAGAAGTATGATTTTAGAAGTGATTAAATACCCAATTACTTATAATTATGAAGTTATTATATGGAACACTTGTGAAAATGATAGGTGTTATTAAGCTAACACCTAGCTTATGGGATTGAGTCTAAGTGAAAGGTTATGTGTTATGTTAAGTTTTCATGTTATGTGTTTATGTGTATAGGTGATCAAGAAAGAGAAGTTAATTCAAATAATTTGCTTAATCAAGATCAAGGTAAGTAGATGGATATTGAATGATTAGTCAAGTAATGAGCGAGTCATTAGCTTGACAAGTTCCGAGTGTCATGAACATTATCTAGGTATTAATGTTAACTAGTATTAGTTAACATGATGATGATGTTTAAGGATCCTTAATATGATGATGTTTATGTTAAAGTTATGTATGTGTTTCCATTACTTACTAAGCAATTGCTTACGTGTTATGTTTATAATGTTTTAGATGAGCCAAGTGTGAATAAGGGTGACTTGGGTAAGGGACACATTTGAAGCTAGTGGTGGAGCTTGTTACTCGTTCTGGTAACAAGTCTTATCTTTTTTAATCATGCTCTGGATATGTTACACCCCTTTTGTAAAGTGTATGACATATGGTTAATGTTTTGGAAAGATGTTGAGTCTCACTTGTAATGGTAAATAATGTTTGGATAAAGTTATAGTAAAAGTCAAAGTTTTGGTGAGACTTTAAATGATGCATGTATGTATAATAGTGTACATTTTCTTAAAAAGTTATGATTAATGAGAAAGTAAGTTCATGGAAGTCAAAAGTGTCAATTTTTGATGTTATGGTCAATTTGTGATGTTAGTGAGTTTGTTTGACTTGAATAAGTCAATTGGATGAGAATTGACCAAAGAAGTGGGTCAATATGGTCAAAGACCCAATCGGGTCATTTTAGTGTTCAAACGGGTCACCAATGGGATTACGAGTCAAACTGAGTTAGACTTGACGAAAGTCAAATATTTTGATGTTAATAAGTTCCATGGATAGCGGTAAAAGAATGGAAGTCACAAGTGTAATGGTTTAGAAGTTGATATGTCAAAATTTTGATCAAAAATAGACTAAAATTCGTCTACGGGTCAAATCTTGATAAAATGTAAAAAATTTTTGAAAAAGTGGAATTGAGAAAATGTTTATATGGTTATAGTGAATGTGTGTGCAAAATTTCAGGTCCTAACTCATAACGAGTAAAAAGTTACGCGAGTTTGAAGTTTGTTAAAAAGTTGACTTTTGCTGACTTCTGGATTTACATTAAGGAACGCGATCCAGACACATTTTTCGGATCGTGTTCGCAAGGCAAAAATGGTGACAGAATGTTTATAACTAGGTAACGCGATCCAGACCCACTTCCAGGATCACGTTTGTCAGTAGAAAATGATATTTTAGGTTACAAAAAGCTTGTTTTAACTAGGGAAATTTATTAAGGTTTAATTATACAATTGGGATAGTCATGGGACATTATAGAGAGCGTAAAAATAAAATAAAAAAATAGTCACGTTTTCGGGGTGTTACAAGTTGGTATCAGAGCACGGTTTAAGGGATTCGGGTATCCACCATTAGTGGGTACTTGAACTTAGACCAAAATTATGATGATGTTGACCATGATTATGTTATGTTATGTTATGTTATTGAGTTAATGAATTGTTAATGGTTCTTTACTCGAAGTGTGGCGTGCAAACTATGAATGTGTTTAATGTAATACGATAATTAGTGCGTCTAGCCAACGCAATGATCACCCTATTAATTTATATGTATCCATGGAAACCACGAGACATTAGAGGATTATATATTAGCAAGTTATTAAATGTATATTGTATGATTAGGATAAAGTGGACTTGTAAATTTTTAAAGTTTCATGTTAATGTGTTGTGTCTACTTTCAGTTAAGATGAGTAAAGAAATAGAGACTAATGAGACAGGAGGCAGTCAAGATAGATCTCAGTCTCCTGTTCAGGAATTAGATTCAGTGGTAGAACGGATGAAATCTTTTATTTCGGAAGAAGTTGGTCGCGCTCAAAAGGCATTCCTTCCTCTTTTAATGTCAACCATTTCAGAGACTGTTAGGGAAGTTGTTAAGGAAGAGTTTCAGAATTACCAAGCTGAGAATATTGTGAATAGAACATAAATACCTCTCCAACCAGTAGTACATGATGAAAGTAAAAAGTTCAGTTATGAAGATTTTTCAGCTTGCAATCCACCAGACTTTGAAGGATAGTTAGATCCGATAAAATGTTATAGGTGGATCAGGGAGGTAGAAGGGGCATTTACTACTTCTCGATGCCCAACTGAATAGAAGGTAATCTTTGCAGCTAATTTGTTAAAGTCTCGTGTAAAGAATTGGTGGGAAGTGCAACGACGTACCATGGGTGACGAGGCAATTAGTAAGTTGAGTTGGGATGATTTCAAGAAGATGTTTGAGAATGCTTACTCTTAAGAAACCGATTTAAAAAGGATACATCGTGAGTTCATCACTATGGAACAAACGACAGAGTCAGTAAATGAGATAGTTGGAATTTTCCTGGATAGAGCACAGTTTTGTCCAGAATACATGGCGAACCCAAAAAGGCTTATGGATTTTTTATTTTTTTTTATTTTTTATTTTTTAATTTCCATGAAGTCTTGAAGAAGGAGATTAATCAGTTCGTTAATCCCAATCGATGTAAGTCTTTTGAAGAAATGGTGAATGAAGCTCGGTTCCAAGAGCTTGAATCAAAGAAAGGTGAGTGTGCTTCATCCAAAAGAAAGTTTGAGCCAGTTTCAGTTCCAGTTAAGAAGTTTAAAGCTAGTGGAAGTTATAAGAAAGATGAAAGGAAACCAGAAAGATCGATTCCTCCCGAGTGTAAGAAATGTCATAAGAAACATATTGGGGAATGTAGATTTGGGATGAATGTGTGTTATCAATGTGGTGAAGAAGGGCATTTTAGTAAAGATTGTCCTCATCCATTGAAGATATGTTATGGATGTTATGAATCTGGGCATGTAAAGTCGGAGTGTCCGAAACTTAAAGCACAGTCAGCTTCTTCGTCATTCCGTCGATCATATGAGAAGAAGGCGACTGAACTACCGAAAGCTAGGCCTCGTTCATTTCAGATCACAGCTGAGGAAACTAAGAGGACCCCAGATGTAGTGTCAGGTACCTTTCTTGTTAATATGATACCTGCATATGTCCTTTTCGATTCGGGTCCCTCTAGATCCTTTGTTTCAGAAAAGTTTAGTAAGAGTTTTATGATTCCACTTTCTGACTTAGACACCCTATTAGATGTTGAAATAGCTGACGATAGAAGTGTATATGTGACTAAAGTTTATCGTGGGTGTCAGTTAGAAATAAGTAATGAACCCTTTTCTATAAACCTAATCCCTATGCAAATGGGAGAATTCGATGTTGTAATTGGTATGGATTGGTTAGCGGCTCATGATGCTATGATTCAATGTGAACAAAAGATTGTAAGGGTTAAGTTATCACGTGGTGAAATGTTAGATATTTATGGGGAAAAGAGAGAAATGCCCATTCCGATATGCACTTTTGCTAGAGCTAAACGACACTTATCACATGGTTGTCAAGCCTTTTTGGCACATGTGGTAGATATTCAGAAACCAATCCCAAAGCTTGATGAAATTCTTGTAGTAAAAGAGTTCCTTGATGTGTTTCCCGACGAGCTACCGGGCATACCGCCCGATAGGCAAGTCGAATTTCACATTGAATTAATGCCTGGAGTTGTACCTATTGCTAAGGCACCTTATAGGCTTGCTCCATCTGAGATGCAGGAGTTAATGAAACAATTACAGGAATTGTTGGACAAAGGATTTATACGTCTAAATAGTTCTCTCCCTGGGGAGCGCCGATTTTGTTTATAAAGAAGAAAGATGGTTCAATAAGAATGTGCATAGATTATAGAGAATTAAAAAAGGTAACCATCAACAATATGTATTCATTACCTAGGATTGATGACTTTTTTGACCAGTTGCAGGGTGCTAATTATTTTTCAAAGATTGATTTACGCTCGGGTTATCATCAACTGAAAGTCAGAGAAGAAGATGTTTGTAAGACTGCTTTCAGAACAAGGTATGGTCACTACGAATTTGTAGTTATGCCTTTTGGTTTAACAAATGCACTTGCAGCTTTTATGGATCCCAAATTCATGGGATTTGAAGATGTTATTGTTGGATGAGGCCCATAAGTCAAAGTATTCTATCCATCCTGGCGAAACAAAGATGTACCATGACTTAAGATCAGACTATTGGTGGCCAAGTATGAAAAGAGATATTGTTAAATATGTTGAACAGTGTTTAACTTGCTTACAGGTAAAGGCTGAGCATCAAAAACCATATGGGAAAATTCAGCCCTTAGATATACATGTTTGGAAGTGGGAACACATAACGATGGATCTTATTACCAAATTGCCTAAGACTCAGCGTCAGCATGATGCAATTTGGGTAATAGTGGATAGATTGACAAAGAGTGCATTGTTTTTGCCAATTAAGGAAACGATGTCTACAGAGGCGTTAGCAGATTTATATGTGAAAGAGGTTATTGCTCGTCATGGTATGCCTGTTTCTATTGTCTCTGAAAGAGATAGTAGATTCACCTCACGGTTTTGGGCCAAATTTCAAGACGATATCGGTACACGTATTAATCTTAGCATAACTTATCACCCGCAAACAAACGGTCAAAGTGAGAGAGCGATATAGACATTAGAAGATATGTTGCGGGCTTGTGCTATAGATTTTGGAGGTAATTGGGATATGCATTTACCACTGGCAGAATTTTCCAATAATAATAGTTATCATGCAATTATAGATATGCCACCTTATGAGATGTTATATGGGAGAAAGTGTAGAACTTCAATATGTTGGGGTGAAGTCGGGCAGAGAGAAATGGGCAATCCAGATATAGTGCAGAAAATGACAGAAAAGATTGATCAAGATCAGAGAAAGATTAAAGATAGCACAAGATAGGCAGAAGTCATATGCCGACAAGAGAAGACGCCCGTTAGAGTTTAAAGCTGAAGATATGGTGATGTTAAAAGTATCTCCGTGGAAAGGCATAATCAGATTCAGAAAGCGAGGCAAGTTAAGTCCTCGGTTGATGTGACTCAAAAAGTCATGTTTTTAAGTACTTATTTCCGCACTTTTTGGACTATTCTCTGGTGAAAAAATTTCAAAACAATCATTTATCATCAAAAATCACCAAGGTAGTCTAAATACGAGCGTTGCTACAAAAATCAGCTAAAAACATCCAATTTACACGCAAACCAAGGCAAAAACAATCACCTTAAATATTCCATTCTTGATTATCCTATCAAGTTAGATCTTAATGCATATTTTATGATTCAATAGGAAAATCCAAGATTGGAGGTGAAAGAATCAAGAGAAACGGGTAAAGAACGAATAAGATGTGCAGTCTGGAAGCCCGCCGATCGTCATCTGGAACACGTAACAGTTAAACACTTCCAAATTTGGCAAACTTAGTGTCATTAGAAGCGTAATGGAGAAACGAAGCCAACGGCGCAAGAATCAAGCATAACGGACTCCAAACGAAGAAGATACAGACGAACAAGCAACCGAGAAGTCAGCGGAGGCCAAACCAAGCACCAACCCCCCCCTGGACACCTAGGTACCGGATACGGTACCCTAGGTGCCGTATACGGCTCTTAGGGTGCCGCATACGGGGTTGTTGGCCTTGATGGGTGCCGTTTGACCCCCCTTGGTCCGCTTGCCCCGTATGCTGCTTTAATGCTTGTATTTGGTGCTTCAAGACTTGTACCAAGGCTACCTCCCTTCCTCTATAAATACCAAGCTTCATTTCACACACCTCTCATTTCACATTTCTCTTTCTCTCTCTAGAATTCTCTCTCTAGCACTACGCTTAGGAGTTAGAGGAGAATTGTTCTTATAGTTAGTTCTTCTCTCTAGTTTCTCTCTCTAGCACTACTCTTAGGAGTTAGAGGAGAACTAGAGAGAAATAAGTTAGCGGTTAGAGCTAGAGGAAAGTTGTAATTGGGTAATCAAGCTGTATCAAGGTTATTCAAGTCAGACTGTTGTAATCCTTAGTATTACTCTTCTAATCCGGTGATATTATCTTATTCTCTAACTATTATAATGTCTGCTTTATATATTATTTCAGTACGATTTATGATTATTGCCATGCTGATTAGATAGATTAATATGTGATTGTTGAAATGTAGATGTTAGGATTAGGGATGATGTTTAATTAATATATCTTATATATGATTGATAGTTGTTATGCTGCATATATGTTTAGACTTATCCTGGATGTAGACTTAATTAATCACCCTTTCCGGTCTCTCACGTGACTGTTACCTTAGGATAGGATCTGATCAACCCTAACTACGAATACACAGTTATCTCCTGTTTGTATGAAACTGTGGGATCGCCGTAATACGGCTGAATACTTGGTATAGCGTTGAAAATACCGTTGGTAGAGTAAAAATACGTAGAAGCCAAGGAAATGCCGATGGTTTATCTCACCGTGGATTACCTGGAAGCAACCCTTCTAAACACGGTTCTAGATCTTGTTAAGCCGTGAAAATGCTATAGTACACCATTGAACTACCTCTGGTTATAAAGTTGTGTAAAGATACATTAGGTCTTTAAAACACCGTAGATATACCTAGGGTTAGAGTACTGTGGAAAATAAGGACACTATACACTGTACACATGCCTAGGGATGAACGACCGATGGCAAAGGAGGGTCTAATCCATGACGGAAGTATTAGAACTAAAACAGATAAAACTTGAGTTAGGAAATGAAAGCAAGGATGTCGGCTATGTTCCTAGATGCTTAAAACCCCTAATCTCTACTTAACCGATAGTTTAACTTATTCAGCATACAACCAGTATTACTCTGTTAAAATTGGATAGACATAGGTGTTAAGAAAAGTCAGTGTTGTGGACTATCGCCTTATTCCTTAACTCCATTTAGAGAGTCGTTTGGTCTCTGAAAGAGACGGTGAGGTGGGTTTGAAGACAGTCCCATCTGATCAGAATCAGGATAGCCTAGGATTCAGTGACATATGCTTTAGGGTTACACCTAAACGTAGGGTCCTAGTGTTTACACCGACCATTTAGAAGATTCTTAAATAGAGTAATCACCTATCATCAATATAATATCATCCCGAAACCCTAATCGTCGAAGTTTCAGCAATCACTCTCTACCTGCTGCTTATATTCTCGTTTACTTTCTTGCATTTTAATTCCTGTCTTTAGATTAGATTAGATAAAACCAAACCCATACCTACCTTGTTTCTAAACCCATCCTATTGTCAAGTTATCTTTGGTAGGTTCCAATTCAATTCAATTCGTTCCGATTTTGGACGACACTCGAGTTATACTTGCCACCTTACCCACAAGGTAGGTAGCTAGCATAGTTTGAGCCCAGCAAAATATAAATTTTTAAAACTTACTCCGACGTGCTGCCATACAGTCGCGTTGACGACGCGTGACTGTTGGTGGTGCGTCATCGGTTCATTGGTCCTTTTAAGATTATGGAAAGAGTTGGTAAAGTAGATTATCGCCTTTTAAGTTAAGTCCTCGGTTCTCAGATTTTTATGATGGTTTTTAACATGACTTGAATTTTAAATTCTCATATGCATTGAAATTAAAACCTTAAAATCTTCCTAGTTTGAACTTCACCATTATTGATAGATCTCAAAATTCTTAAACATCATTTTACTAACAAATAAGCAATACAATAGGTACCTAGGACATCTTGCACCCACACTGACGTATAATGAGCTTTGGGATATTTGCATATATTTATGTGAACATAAATGAGACCTTTTAATGCTTTATCTGATAACATAGTCTGTAGGTCAATATGTGAATCATGCTCAAACTCATTGATAAATGTGTGCTTTAGATACGTCTATACTTGGCTACTGATTTGTTGATGCTAGTATTGTCATATATACTGTTTGTTTTGCGAGAGTATATGATTAGACTCCAAATCATATACCGATTTGTTTTCAAAATACTTTTGAAAGTGAGTCTATGATTTAGAGAATAATCATCTGTCTTTTTTATCACATTCACCCGTTACTTGTATAAATGCCTAAAAGACAGGTACTTACGCCTATGGATGGAGAGTCTTTATAATGGTGAAACGAAGAATGGGAGTACCATAGTTCATTAGATATAGGAACAAATTGAACATCACACTTCAAGGGAAATGATAGACTAATAGGATACAAAGAAGTGTAGCAGGTTTTACAACGGAATTGAAAATCTTAACCGATAAAGATCATATAAAAGACATCAGTCAATTGGAGAAGATCACAAAACCCGTTGCAACTGGAATGACTCTCCTACATCCTGAGAAAGCTATCCCTTCATTTTCTGCAAACTATCCTTTAGTTCTTAGTTATTTTCGTGAGGAAATTGGTTGAGGTATTGAAGAAAGGTTATACTGCTGGAGCTTGAATTCAATACATGAAGGCCGATTCCAACCAAGATCAGCAAATATTGGAGCCAACACAGTCTATCACTGAGATCCTCAGCTCACAGTCGTATAAACGATAGGGGAGTTATGCGTTCCTTTATCTAGTTTATCTATCCATTTTTGCAAGATTATATCGACCTATATCCCATTCCAAACACTAAGTGTGGGATCCTTGGAATCCACAAAATACTAAGAGATAATTTCCATAATTAGTAGAAATTCTAACTGTGGGATACTTCGACAAGAGGTGTTCAATACAGATTCGAACATTAGGGATAATGTTCCTCTAAGTGTAGGATATACGATCTGCAACCGCAAGTTTAACCTCTTGTCCATAAAATAAACAATATTAAAAGGCTAAAAATGGAGAAATTTTCAAATTTCTTTGGATTCAAAAGCAACATTTTTTAGAACCTCTATTTTCCAAAAATGTAAATTACAGCAAGAAATGATTTTTAACAAAGAAACAAAACTGTTTACTTAGAATAAGATACGGACGAAAAGGGCAACACATGGCTAGGCACACATTGACCAAAAACATTCGATTCGTGAGGTTTGAGCCCATAACTAGCATTCGTCATTTAAAATGCTTCACTTTTTGTTTCATGTGTGTGCTGATGTATGCATTTGAATTAGAACTTGCTTTTGCAATACATTTCGAGATCATACTAATGAGTGCCATACGTGGCATAGGTACAATCTATCTTGATAACTTTTAAGGAATCCCAATACCCTCTTACCACCAAACATCGACTCACCCTTCATACTCTTCGCACCCGATAAAAACCTCCTTTTATTCATTCCGAACCCACGGAAGTAACATCTTCCAAAATTTTCAGAGACACTCTCAATTTCCCAAGACTTTTGCAAGAAAAGCCATCACAACCCAATACCATAAGAAACCTTTCGGGCCATAAAATATATATCCATCGGTGAGGTCTGCATAATAAAAAGAAATAAAAGAAAAATAGAAAAGAAAGAAAACAAGAATCATATATGCCGACACTACCAAGAAAAGGCCAGAAAAGGAAATTAAAAATCCAAGAAGGGTTACGGTACCAAGTCTTTTCAAAATCTGAGAAATTTCGAAAGAGACTCTCTCAAGAAAAGCACCCAAGTTTCGAGAAAATACAAGGAAAACCCATCACACCCCTCTTCACACCTTCTTCAAAACCAAACACCCGATTCCTTTCTAAGATATCTTGAAAGATTAGTGTCGTTCTCACCCAAAGTGATGGAGATTTGATTCTTGATCAAGCCTATGACGAGAATGCTGCATGACTGGCTATCTAAGTGATTGACACTAGCAAGTAGGAAACCCTAAACACCTGAGTGATTTGAGTGATCCACTGTGAGGATTGCCTAGTCATGATCGTCATCTAAACTGCTCGAAGAAGGTATCAAATTCTATAAACCCTTAGTTTCCCGTAAGAACTCTTTCATAACTGTAACTTTATACTCTTTAGAAATAATCTTTCTAAAAATAAGTGCAATTAGAATCATTCCAAAAGCCTTTCATGAATGAGTTTGCTTGAGGACAAACAAAGTTCTAAGTGTGGGATACTTGATATCGCGTAAAAAGTTACGTTTTTACTACCGATATCTCTCTCATTCTGGAATGATTCTTGGCATTTGAACTTAAATACAGTTCAAATCAATGATATTATGCCAAGATGGTCAAAACAAGATTGCACGAGAAAAATCAAGCAAAACGGATGAAAAACGAAGATTCCACGCACGTTTGAAGATTCAAGGCATCAAAAAGAGATTTAAAGACAAAAGTGCCCATCATTAACATCCATCTTATCCAAGATGTTCATTTTCAAAATACGAGGCAAACAGAAGAAGAATCAACATAAACGGATGAAGAATGAAGATTCTACACACGTCGGAAGATTCAAATGATTCGCACGCAATATCTGGAGATAGGAAACACATCTCGGGGATTTCTTTATATCAAAATCTTCCTTTTTGAATTACGAATCCAACGCAAAAAGAATCAACGCAAATGAATGCATAACGAAGAAAACACGCACAAACTAAGAAACGGAGCAAAAGACAGCGAACCGGGACGGGGGTAGGCCAGCCGCCGCCGGCCACCTACCAGCCGCCGCTGGCCACAGGTAGGGTGGCGCCGGCCACCTGCCTCCCATCCTGATTCCTATTTTTGGTCCTTGTATGTACCTGGTGCCACACCTTTACGCGATTGTACGTACCCGGTGCCACACCTTTACGCGATTGTACGTACCCGGTGCACCACCTTTTCCACCTTTTGCTACCATGAGCCTCTAGTTGCTAACTTGAGTCAAATTTCAAGTATAAATAGGCACCTTGGGTTCACATTTTAAACATACCTTGATACATACTCCAAAATCATTTTTTCTCCACTTTTATTTTCTCTCTTTTGTTTCTCTCCATTTACTTTCTCTAAGTTAATTTAATTAATTTGGTGAGAGATAAGTAGGAGATTAATTATGTAGTAGTTAGTAGTAGCTAGCTTAGCAATGTAACGCTTTGGAACATTCGGAAGTAATATAAGCATCGTTTAGCTTGCAACAATTACGGGTAATATCTATCATTTCTTTTATTAATTAATTGTAATGTTCTTGTTTGATGTTTATGATTTATTAACATTAGAAATGTCTATTGCCATGATATACGAGTAGTTGCTTATATGTTTACCATGATTTAGATAGTTATAATGGGATGATATTAAATATTGTGAAGTAATATGACGGCCCCTATTCGACTGTCCTCGGATATAGTGCTGGAAACGCTTTATGCGGAGTATAAACGTATGGAAGTCTGAGAACGACCGAGGTAGTTATATTACGGATCAATACAATAAATGTACTAAATGAATTTCTGTTTATGGTATTATGAATGAATGATGGCATGTTTGGCCAACCGCTTATGACCAGACTGCCCCAACTTATTCCGGTAGGGTAAAACCTGTTTATGTGACTATTTATTCAATAGACCATGCCATGATACGGACATCTCTGACGACCGAGATTGGGGAATAGGATTCGAGGGTAGTCGTTGGCCGATGTGTTCTGTACATTTGGGAGAACTTCCGGTGTATTGTAATTGTTTGTGTTTACTATCCATGTGACGTATCTTCTATCTGATTGCGGACAACTCTACGTTAGTTAGTTGCTAGGATCGTAAAAACAACTCATTCCAACATAGTTTAAATTTATAAAGAGAAACTTATATGAATGGGAATTATTATACTTTGTTATTATTTAAATATATGAAACCAGACCTAATTTATGGAGTACCCTTTCCAGTTATCCACGTGACTGCAACTTAGATATTAGGGAGTCATGAACCTTAATTGTGGTAAGTAGTTATCTGTACCCATAGCATGCAATAAGTAAGACACAGTGAGACCACTCGTTGCACATATTAGGTTTACATTTCTGTACTGGTTTTAATTTAAATAGTTTGAGAGTGTCATTCTCACCGTCAATTACTCTTGACCGCAAGTTGGATGTAATAAGCCATGGAACTATTCTATAAAGTACACTGGTTATTACTGAAAGGTATGGTCTGCATATGAAACACGTTTTTACAAACTGCGAATAATCCAGGGATGTATAACTATTTGAAAAGGAGAGGTCTAGGTCATAAATCAAAGTAATTAGAGCTTAAGAAATGTATTAACAAGGTCTAGAAAGGAAAGTCCAAGTAACTTAGGTACATCAACCCCCTAGATCTTACATATTTGATTCTTTAAACATAACAAGTTAATAATTAGTTACACTATTAGAAGAACGAGATATAAGCTTAGGTGTTAAGAACGGTCGGACCTACGAGATGATACGTTGCTTTATTCATGTACCTCGGTATTTCACCAAGATAGGTTGTTTATCTTTCAACTAGGTAAGTATTGGAAGTTTAGCGTATTGCTCCGATCAGAATCACGATAACCTAGCTCCTAGTGACATGCCAATGGAAAAATTAGTTGGTAAGGTTCTAGTATTTACACCAAAGTCTGTCAATCTATTAATCTGAAAGTGTCCCCATCATACACACCATCCTGATATTGTACTATCCCAAGTCATGGCAAACTACGTCTTCCCTGTCCTTAGTTGTTCCATACATGCTAGCTAACTTATTTTAATTTTTATTGTTTTAGTTATTTAAATTAGATAAAAACCAAACAAAACCAACTATCTGAACCCCATCTTGAAGACTGAATTATCCAAACGAGCTTCGCTTCAAATTCGACCGTCTGGAAACGACCCTGATCATCCTTACCACGTACTAGTATCAGGTACTTATACCTCGTGCCAGTAGGTAGTTCGGAAGTTTAGGCCCCGAGCAAAATAAATTTTAAAACTCCCTAATCGCCCCCTCAGTCGTTACAACAACACCAACGACACTGACGGCTGGGGTCGCATCAGTTTTATATAATTTAATATGTGTTTATGTATTAGTTTATATGTATGTTAAATGTGTAATGTGATATGTTGTTAGAATTTGTTAGTGGGATTAACCAAGTAAAAGAAAACTAGTTAGAAGGGTTTAATGTGTTAATGAGTAAACTTGAGGGGAGTAAGAGGTAAAATGGGTTAAATATACTCTCTACAGTGTCTGATATGTTCCAGATACAGAAAAATTAAAATCAGTACGTGTGTGTATGTCTAAGGCGTGAAAGAACAACAAGAACAGGAACAAGGAATCAAATTAAGCTTGAGTTAGAGAGATTTAGGGTTTAAGAACTTCAATTTAACATCTCCAAGGTATGTTTAACCCTCTTAATAGCTCAATTTATGTTAGGGTTTGGTTTTCATAAAACCCTAGATGTTAGAAAGTTAATGAAAGTTAGTTAATTCGTGTAATTAGTGTTCCATACATGTTTATGAGCTATGTACTATGATTAGTTCATGTTAGTTTGATTAAAGAAAACATGATTATGTGTAATTGGGTATGTAAGAATTCATGTATGTATATGGGATGATGTATGATATGATTATGATGAGAAGTATGATTTTAGAAGTGATTAAATACCCAATTACTTATAATTATGAAGTTATTATATGGAACACTTGTGAAAATGATAGGTGTTATTAAGCTAACACCTAGCTTATGTGATTGAGTCTAAGTGAAAGGTTATGTGTTATGTTAAGTGTTCATGTTATGTGTTTATGTGTATTGGTGATCAAAAAAAGAAAAGTTAATTCAAGTAATTTGCTTAATCAAAATCAAGGTAAGTAGATGGATATTGAATGATTAGTCAAGTAATGAGCGATTCATTAGCTTGACAAGTTCCGAGTAATGAGTCATGAACATTAGCTCGGTATTAATGTTAACTAGTATTAGTTAACATGATGATGATGTTTAAGGATACTTAATATGATGATGTTTATGTTAAAGTTATGTATGAGTTTCCATTACTTACTAAGCAATTGCTTACGTGTTATGTTTATAATGTTTTAGGTGAGCCAAGTGTGAATAAGGGTGACTTGGGCAAGGGACACATTTGAAGCTAGTGGTGGAGCTTGTTACTCGGTTTGGTAACAAGTCTTATCTCTTTTAATCATGCTCTGGATATGTTACACCCCTTTTGTAAAGTGTATGACATATGGTTAATGTTTTGGAAAGATGTTGAGTCTCACTTGTAATGGTAAATGATGTTTTGGATAAAGTTATAGTCAAAGTCAAAGTTTTGATGAGACTTAGAAGTTTAAATGATGCATGTATGTATAATGGTGTACATATTCTTAAAAACTTATGATTAATGAGAAAGTAAGTTCATGAAAGTCAAAAGTGTCAATTTTTGATGTTATGGTCAATTTGTGATGTTAGTGAGTTTGTTTGACTTGAATAAGTCAATTGGATGAAAATTGACCAAAGAAGTGGGTCAATATGATCAAAGACCCAATCGGGTCATTTTAGTGTTCAAACGGGTCACCAATGGGATTACGAGTCAAACTGAGTTAGACTTAACGAAAGTCAAATATTTTGATGTTAATAAGTTTCCATGGATGATGTTGGAAAAGTGGTAAAAGAATGGAAGTCACAAGTGTAATGGTTTAGAAGTTGATATGTCAAAATTTTGATCAAAAATGGACTAAAACTTGTCTACGGGTCAAATCTTAATAAAATGTAAAAAAATTTGAAAAGATGGAATTGAGAAAATGTTTATATGGTTATAGTGAGTTTGTGTGCAAAATTTCAGGTCCTAACTCATAACGAGTAAAAAGTTACGCGAGTTTGAAGGTTGTTAAAAAGTTGACTTTTGTTGACTTCTGGATTTACACTAAGGAACACGATCCAGACACATTTTCCGGATCGCGTTCGCAAGGCAAAAATGATGACAGAATGTTTATAACTAGGTAACTCGATCCAGACCCACTTCCAGGATCACGTTTTTCAGTAGAAAATGATATTTTATGTTACAAAAAGCTTGTTTTAACTAGGGAAATTTATTAAGGTTTAATTATACAATTAGGATAGTCATGGGACATTATGGAGAGCGTAAAAATAAAAAAATAGTCACGTTTTTGGGGTGTTACTGATTACGATACTTCTTTTTATTGTACGCATTCTTGTCGAGTTATTTTCATCATAAGTACCAATAATTGTTATATTATTATAGTAATAAATAAATAATAACAATATCTATTAATCACATGGATAGACACATTGACACTTGATTTTGGTTACACAAGTTCCTTTTGAAAACCCTCCATGTTTGCGAAAGCAAGCAACATGACATCTTTCAGTAACACAACCCTTTTCGAAAACATAAATCTTCTCACACTGCCATTATCATCCGCCGCCGCCACCATAAAACCTGCATATGTAAATGTGGTGTCTGTGGAAAAAAAAAACTCTTATTGCATAATAGAAATGTACGTTTGCTGTAAAAGAAATGTATGAAATTATGTACCCGTAATCGAGAGAAATACAAGAAATGTTGTGAAAACTAAAGACTCCGTCATCTTAATTTCTCAATTCCCTTTCTCAACTGCTTGTATTGTTGATACACAATAAGTATATGATATATATAGAGATGGAAATCATGTACTACTATTACAACATTTATGAGCTCATTTATAAACTCATAGTAGTGCCAAAAAAATATTTATTACTGACTAACTAGACGCTTTATGCATATATATATGTATGTATATGGGTTCTGGTGATCACAAGGGGATAAAAAAATCAGTGAAAACACACATCCACCCTTCATTTAATCTAACACACACACACACACACACATATATATATATATATATATATATATGTATATATATAAGGGGTGGGGATAAAAAAAACCCGGTGAAAATACTTTTTCTTTCACAATTTTTTAAGGTGTGAACTTTTTTTTTTCGTAAACCAAAAAAATTAAGGTTTACACAAAAAAATATTTTTGTAAAAAAAATAAAATAAAGTCAAATTCGAAAACCAAAACAAAAAAAAATAAGGTTCACAATTAAAAAACTTATAAACTTTCTGTGAATCCAAAACAAAAAAATAAGATTCACAATTGAAAAAGTTAAAAACTTGCTGTGAATCTAAAAAAAATTAAGGTTCACAATTGGAAAAAAAAAGGTTCACAATTAAAAAGGTTAAAAATTTTCCGTGAACTAAAAAAAATTAAGGTTCACAATTGAAAAAGTAAAAAACTTTCCGTGAACCAAATAAAATTAAGGTTCACAAATGAAAAAGTAAAAAAGTTTCGTGAACACAAAACAAAATTAAGGTTCACAGTTGGAAAAAAAAAAGGTTCACAATTTATAAATTTTTAAACCTTCCGTGAACCTAAAAAAAATTAAGGTTCACAGCTGAAAAAAAGGTTCACAATTGAAAAGGTTAAAACTTTCCGTGAACTCAAAAAAAAAATAAAAGGTTCACAGTTGAAAAAGTTAAAAACTTTTCGTGAACCAAAAAAAATAAAAAAATTCACAATTAAAAAACTTTAAAATTTTCGTGAAAAATATATAAAAAAAATTATGTGAAAAAAATAAGGTTCACACTTGAAAATGTTAAAAACTTTGTGTGAAGCAAAAAAATATTAAAAGTTCATGACGGAAATTTTATGTGAAACAAAAAAAATATAAGGATTCACAAAAAAATTCATATGTGAAGTAAAAAAAATAAAAGTTCACAACTTAAAAGAATTGTGAATCAAAAAGTATTTTCACCATTTTTTTTATCCCCACCCTTATATATATATATATATATATATATATATGTTAGATTAGATGCAGGGTGAAGATGTGTTTTCACTGTTTTTTTTATCTCCTTGTTTTCACTAGAACTCATCCCTATATATATATATATATATATATATATATATATATATATATATATATATATATATATATTATATATATAAGGGGTGGAGATAAAAAAACGGTGAAAACACTTTTTGATTCATAAAATTTTAAGTTGTGAACTTTCATTTCTTTTTGCTTCACGGATGAATTTTTTTGTGAACCCTTATATTTTTTTTGTTTCACATAAAATTTTCGTCATGAATCTTTATTTTTTTTTGCTTTACACAAAATTTTTAACTTTTTAATTATAAACCTTATTTTTTTCACATAATTTTTTTGTATATTTTTTCACGAAATTTTTAAAAAAAATTTTTATTCTGAACTTTTTTTTTGTTCACAAAAAGTTGTTAACTTTTTTAACTGTGAACCTTATTTTTTTTAGTTCACGGAAAGTTCTTAACTTTTTCAATTGTGAACCTTTTTTTTTTCCAACTGTGAACATTATTTTTTTTTAGGTTCACGGAAAGTTTTAAAAAGTTTCAATTGTGAACCTTTTTTCTTCAACTGTGAACCTTAAATTTTTTTGAGTTCACGGAAATTTTTTACCTTTTCAATTGTGAACCTTTTTTTTTGTTCACGGAAAGTTTTTTAACTTTTTAAATTGTGAACCTTTTTTTTTCAACTGTGAACCTTAATTATTTTTGGGTTCACAACAAATTTTTAACTTTTTCAATTGTGAATCTTATTTTTTTGTTTTGGGTTCACAAAAGTTTTAAGTTTTTCGATTGTGAACCTTAATTTTTTTTTTTTTGGTTTTTGGATTTGACTTTATTTTATTTATTTTTTAAAAAAATATTTTTTTCACATATTTTTTGTGTGTGAACCTTAATTTTTTATGATTTACTTCAAAAAAAAAATCACACCTTAAAAAAATTGTGAAGGAAAAAATATTTTTACCATTTTTTTTATTTCCACCCTTTTTTTATATATATAACTTAGATTAGATGGAGGGTGGGGATGTGTTTTCACTGTTTTTTTTATCTCCTTGTTTTCATAGGATCTCATTCATATATATATATATAGTCTCACACGTATATGTCACCGCAATGATAGTCTAGTGATGGGGCAATTAATGTAGTATAAAGGCGGAGGTTACGAGTACAATCCCCCTCGTCTCCATGTTCCTTTAACCACGAATTATGCGATTTATCTTTCTCATGTTGACCTCGAGATCAGTTGTTAGGGGCCGTTGGACAGTTTTACCCTTTTAAGTGTCACTATGATTAAATTATTAATATATAATAATAACTTAAAAGCAAAAAACCGTTTATAATAAATCAGTGTATAAAGGTGCAATTGATTTGTTGGAATAGGAAATATGAATCACATCATTCCAGTAAGTGGTTGGTTGGCAGGATTAAAGGGAATCCCAACAAATTCTCATAAATGAAAGAAAAATAAAAAAATTTCAGTGAATGCTGATAACAAAGTTTATATGAAGTGAAATGTTCAATATTAATTACAAATTTTGTGTGCACAATTTGAGTGATCTATTCTTAGATTGGGCCGTTGGGCTGGGCTGGCCCACATATAGTTATCCACATATCCGTCACATGTATTATATGTATTACTATTAATGAAATAGTTAAATAGTTATTGACAATTAATCATCTAATTAACATTAAAAGTCGAATGAACTACTAACAAAGAACAATTAAAATAATAAACTTTAAAAAAACCTGAACAATATTGCAAAACCAATGCTGTTTTTAGGAATAAGGAAGGTGATTTTTTTACCAACAAAAAATATCATTCACTAATCAAATCTGATCAATACATCAATCCAAAACCCGAAAAACTAAACAAAATACACGTACAAACGATGTAATACGAATTAAGATTGTATGCAAGTCTGCAAGTCTAATTTCCTTTGTCTCCCACAATTACAAGGGCAAAACACAGTTCCTGATTTCTTCGAAACGACCACACTTGAATGTTAGCTCCTATCTTCATATCCTTGCTGTATTTCGCCACAAAGTCGTTCCATTTGTTCATCAACACATAATTACTGGTTTTTACCATGTACCACTTTTTTAACACCATCGGTTCCTTATACATTTGCAGTGTGGGGCCCATCAGTCCAACCTCGATCCCCTGTTCGTGATCAAGAATCACTTTCTCACCAGGTTTCAAGAAGTCGAGAGTTTGCAGTTGCTTAATCGGCATGTTTAACCTGTTTTGGCCGCGTTCCAAGTCACTTTTGAATAACCTTTTCTGAATCACCAACGTTAAGTCAGAACCATTCATGTCATTGATCAACCTCTTCAATTGCTCCGTTATCTCACTGTTACTTATAATAACCGTCGGCTCATGCTTACTCATTATTGGTATCTGCCTCTTTTTCTTTCTCTTATTCGCGTTGTCCTCAACGTACAAAGGCGGACACTTTTTTATAGCCTTTTTTGTTGCTAATAAGCTCTTAGGGGCATACAGCTTCCACATCATCTCACGTAATTCTTTAACCTTTTGAGTATAATCATCCTCCTCTTCTTGGCAAGTATCGACACGAAGCCGTTTGGGGCTTTCTGGTGAATCTTCTGTTAACATGATCAACCTGAGATCATAATTCGAACAACACGTACGTTAATTTAAGAACTAATAAAAGTTTTTATTATTGTTCAACATTACTTAATGTATATAAAACTACAATGCATGCAAAAAAAAAGTTAAAACAGCATATACAGAACGATATTGTTTGAATACGAACAGAAAACTTGATGAAAAAAATCTGGGTTTTAGTATTAGCGATTACATACCTTTTCTTGATCGGTAAATTAGTATTATCGGCCGAACGGCAGCCATTGGTGAACAAAGAAGCGGTGGCCGTAAGATGATCTTCAAGCGAGGGATCCGTGGGAGGTTTCGGGACTCGAGTTGTTTCTTCACTATCACGTCTGGGAAGAACACCCATTGTTGCTCTGAAGTAGAACTAACTTGCAAACGATTAATCTCTGAAAAAACTAATGATTTTTTTTACGTCCGAAAGCTTATGCAATGTGTGTTATTGCATAACCCTAAACTGCTTATATATATAGGATAGGATGGGATAGAACTATACTTGCGATATAATTAATTTACCTTGGCCGAAAAGTATGTACGTTGATAATTAATAAAGATAAATACGGAGTATATACTTAATTATAAATCTAATAGAAATCGGAAGGTATACATATTTTCGATTTTTCCAAACCGAAGCACAGTTTTTAACTTAATTTGGTAACATATACAATTGACTACTTTGTGAGTAATGATTATCCGTTTTCAAAAAATCAAGGCTTAGATTCTTTTTTTTTTCATACCAATTTACTACTTCTAATAATATAATTAATTAGCCTAATTCTTGTTTCCTTTGAAATAATCTATAGTTCAAATTGAAATTAAAAATAAAATAAACAATAGTTCAAAAAGGTAACTAACTAATCAAAATTTGACAATAGAGGGAATATTAGTTTTGTCAATAACAAAAAAAGATTTAGATTTCAAAATTATGCAATAATAGAATTTAAGTTGTCAAAAAAGTTTCATTAAAAGTAAAAATTACCCTTTTTTTTTTAAATGTGCCATAAAATGATTTAGTATTTGAAAATCGTGCCATAAAACAATTAAACATTTTGGAACCGTGTAATAAAATGATTTAACACTTAAAATGAAATTCAGGTTTAAACACTTAAAAGTAAAATTAGTGTATATATCGTATGTTTTTTAGGTCAGAAATTTGATATATTAATTTACAATTTTAGATTTAAGCTCCGCATTAGCTAAAACCGATCTAAAATCGAACGATAAAAAAATGTAAAAATAATTATACCTTTTTTGATCTTTTTTGACAACTTAGATCATTTTATGGTACGATTTTAAAATGTAAGTCCTTTTTGGACATCGACACATATTTATTGTAAAATATTGACAAGTTAATTATCTTTTCGGACCATTTACCTTAAATTATAGAAACCTCTGTTTTGTTCTGTATTATATTATATTAAAATTAAAATTAATGTTTAAATAGTTGCATGGTTAATTTCAACAAATGCAAAACCTTTTAAATCATGTTTGCATTTCTTCTTATTATAGGTAAAATGATGTACATATTAATGATATAGTTATGAATATGGCACTTTAATTAGGAGGTCATGTGCACTTAACTACTTAAGTATATTTTGGGCGAATTTGGCCCATTTGACCGGTTAGTGGTAAAAATAACCCAATTTAACTCATTTATAGGAAAACCCCAGCTCTAGTAAGATACATTCAAATATATAATAGGTTTAACAACATAAACATGGTAATAGAAAATTCACACATAATTTACAACCTTCTTGGGAAGCAGCAGGCTTGAATATTCAATTGATGTTATTTCATAAGATAAGATTTATGGAACAGTTTGCAAGATGAACAACAAGCATATAAATCAAACTTACTTATAACAATAAAAAAACACTTTGAAACCCATAAACTCGTGGTCATATATTCATCAAAAGATTAAAACATACTGTAATACGATTCATTCCATAATATTGACTCCCAAACCGAAAAAAATAATCGACTCGAAACTGCACAATTCATTCCATATTATTGACTCCTAAACCGACCAAAATCGACAAAATACGTACCATTCATTTCATATAGAAACTGAAACTTAAAATCAAAAAGATATCTCTATCCTCATACAAGTAAGTAACAACTTGAAATCTTGTATGCACTACCACTAGCCATTTATGTTAATCTGTAGAAACAGTAGCCATTTTGTTTGATCAACATTTCGAAATGTTTTCCGCAACAGCAACTCAAATCAAATTTCAAATCCCCATTCTTAACTCTCTCCACAGCTACACATTCATCTCGCCTCTCCTCATCATCCTACATTACACAAGCAATAAATAATTATTAATTAATCAATAATTAAATCTTATACTGTTATACATACACAGATTTATTAATTTCGTTAAAGTTCATGATCGATTTGATACCTTAGGCTTCAGTTGAGGCTGAGGTGGATTTAGATTCGGATTCAGATTCTCATCTTCAACAGCTTCTTCTTCTTCTTCTTCTTCTTGACGCATAATTTGTTCAATCTTCTTAAAAAGCTCTTCAAATTTTCTCAATTTCTGTTTACACAACATTATATTAATCAATTTCTCAAAACCACTCAAAAAAAGAATTGAACTAATTTAAAAACAATTTAATCAGCTACAAACCTCTGAAGTAGGACTTGACTTCTTAGTGGAAGATTCCGGCGTCTTCGTTTTCTTGTGCTGTTGATAACCACGAGTATCGGAAAGTGCACGTCGAAGCGGCTTCTTAGTTGTCGTTTTCTTGGGTTTGTAAGTGGTGGTGATCGCATCAGAAACTGCTCTGCGAAGTGGGGGGCTGCTTGTAGGAATCTTGGGTGGTGTTGTGTTGGTAGTAAACAGAGGATCTTGATTCACGGCGTCTGATGTTGTACGGAGGATGTATGGGCTGGTTGTGGCGGCATCTTGAAAAGAAGTTGCCGGAATGTTCAAGATTGCTAGGCCAATTGCGGCGGCTAGCCGTTGTTCTGGGGTGGAATTAGCTTCGGTGGTTGGTGTTATTGGAGATGGGGTTTGGGGTATATTTCCGGTGGTGGTTGATGGTGGTTGGTGGTGGAGCTCACTGGTGGTGATGGGTGGCCGATGATCGTTGCTCATTTCAAAGTATTTTCAGAAATTCTATTGGGGTTTGTATGGTAAAAAATGTTTGACCAACTTGTTGTTATATATATGAAGATATATATAGATACACATTTATTATAGTTAAGTTGTATATATATTCAGTTGGTTAGTTAGTTAGTTAGTTAGTTATGAGTCAATTGGGTCCCCTTGACTTATCACGTTTTGACCACTCTAGTCCTTGTAATTTGTAAAGTTTTCACACAAATCACTCAATTGAAGATGTATAACTTGGACGCATTTTGTAATCTTGTCATAAGCAATACGTTATAATCAGATAATAACTACCGTATTATCGTGTTTCGGTTCAACAACTTACACTTATTAACCAAGTTTTTCACCTTACAAGTCTCATTACCCAT
This sequence comes from Pseudognaphalium luteoalbum, assembly GCA_963422505.1. NCBI lineage: Eukaryota > Viridiplantae > Streptophyta > Magnoliopsida > Asterales > Asteraceae > Pseudognaphalium > Pseudognaphalium luteoalbum. Next base: position 21,111,069 of record OY730195.1, on the reverse strand, counting down.
TTCATATTTCTTCAAGAAAACAAGAAGTTTGCATTTCTTCTCCCAAGTCTCTACATAAAACGATGTACAAATTAATCGCCCAAAATAAAATGTGCTTTATTTTCTGGTAGAACGATGCCAAATACACGGAAGTTAAAAATCACCCTAAAAAATAGAGAAAATATATCATAAAAACAATAACAAATACAAAGAAGAGCTTATAACTTCATATAATATCTTACAAACATCAGCAAGAAACAATGTTACTACACTATACATTACTATCCCTATATATCAACTACAGTTAGCCTATCAAAACAATAGAATAGAACTTACAACTGATAAAATCAAGAATTAGATTGTAGTATAATACAATGCATATATGGCAAGCCCCATATCCATAGCAATTTTAACCATACCCATCACTATAGTATGATATGGATACATGGTTTATTCGATTTATAGATCACATGTTGAGTTGAGAAAATATTGACGGAACAAGATCAACCACAGACCAAGCAAGACCAGCATACTGTAGCAGCCTTATACCTGTGTCTACATCGAACGAATCTTGATTGCTGAAGAACAACATTTTCTGAAGATACCCATTTGACTGCTTGACTGTTGAAGAAGCGGTCAAAGCCGGAACGTAGCCTGAAGATCTAATAGAGATGCCTAATGCATTTGCAGTAATTGGTAGAATCCATTTTGCTAGAGCTTTGCTGCAGAATTTGACCAGCAATATGGTGGGGATACCAACTAAGATCCTACCAGCAAAGTTAGCCATTGGGAGCTCAGGGGTGAACACACGGACCACATGTTCATGGTGGAAATGATCATATGTCTGTTGGACTCCGGTCACCTGAAATGGATGACGTATTTATATCAGATGTTAATACAGTATAATAATCAATGGCGTATCCAACAGTTCTTATATGGCGTTAGATTCAATTTTATTTATACAATATGAAAGACTTGTGTGGTTCATGATAATTGCTATGTTTGACATTGCACATGGTTCAAGTATCAGTAACACAATAATAAAACGCTAAAATACTTGCCCTAGATGAATTATCATCGAATTAAAAATTTTACTTTCATGATATCCAAAAGAATGCCACTTTATCTAGAATATACTACAACTGTTAAGAAGCACTCTGGAACGGATAATAAGATTGGCAAACTTTGATAGAATGACTAGTGTATAATGAAGTTAAAGTCTTACAATTCCCAATGCCACGCCAGTGAATGCCGTGTGATACTCAAAACTAGGAGTTGGAAGCTCTGGTGTCGGGTAGGCAAATAGTAACAGGAGACTAAGTGCAACCCAAAAGGACGTAACTGCAAAGAAAACCAAAGAACTACACATTACTATTAGATTACTATAGCAACTGCTGTTATAGAATGATGAATATATAGAAACTTCCATTGTAAACCTACGTCCCATATTTTTTGCCCGCATTAAACTTGCATTAAACTTGCGTGTATCAGATGAGTTGGCTTTTAAAGTCCAAACTTGTCAAGAAGAGTAAAATACACTGGTAATTATATTTTAGAGGTGGCAAAATGAGCAGGTAAGGAAAATCGAGTAATGATTTTAAACGGGCCAGGTTAACCCCCAAAAACTACTTGACCATTTTTTGATCATTATTAACATAACCATCAATCAGATGAATATGATTATAAAAGCTAGTATTACAGAATAATTAAATGTACACTTTTTGTAGTTTATGACTATGTACACTTAAAGTATACTTTGGGTGACTCTATAACCATCTGAGTATCTGACCCAATTTTTTCTAGCTACTTCTGTTGTAATTGACCCATTTGACCAGTTAGTTTTATAAATTTCCAAATCAACTCATTTATAATGGGGTCAAAACTCAAAATTGCCAGCTCTAGCAAGATACATTTAAATATTAAAAGGTATGACAATATAAACATGAGAATACAAAAATCACACATAATTTAGGAGATTCTTGGAAGCAGCAGTTTTAAATCTTTAAAATCAAATTCCAACTGTATGTTCAGGAAGAAGGATTACGGTTTTGGATGTGTGATAAGCCTATAAGGCCTACGACACTAATAAAGCCATTTGAATGATGAAGATTATTCTATGCGGAGAACTGAAACATCGATTAAGCTGAGTACAAGAATCTGTACCATTTTGGCCTGAAACTACAAAATTGTCAACGTATTCATGAATGCAAAGCCAAAATCCAAGTATAGCCAATCCAAACATGAGACCACCAATGATATCAACGACACTGTGCATGCCAAGATATATTCTTCCTGGATAAAGATGGAGAAATCAACCAGTTAGCTGTTTAATAAATAAGAGTTCAAGAAGACGCTAACACGTGACTTTGAAACTTACCCAATCCAATGAGTGCCACAAACAAGCATACAAATGCAAATGCAGCTAGCTGAATGGATGCAACCGAGTTTTCATTATATGACAAAATGTAATGCAAGAGGTACCTGCATATCCAAGAGAACACAAATCAATAAATCAACATATTTGACATATATAGTAAACGCGACTTAGAATCCCATATTCCGTGTTACAATCAGTTAATATTAAACATTTCAAAACCTAGCTGAATGCCTACATGGTAAGCTAATGTCTTCTAGTAAGGGTTCCGGAAATTGCAATTTATAATATCAGTATTTGAAAAGCAATGACTTGTGTTTTTAATTTTCTTATTCTTGTTACAACTTACAAGAATTATCTTTATAATATATTCTACTAACAATATTGAAAGTCCTTACTTAACTGCAAATTTAATCCTGAAATTTTAGCAGTGGAAAATAGAACACTATACAAGTTATGCAATTTTTGGTATGGAAAGGTGAAAAGCATGAACATACCCAGATAAGCAGACAGTGTTAAGAGTATGTGAAGAGGGCAATCCATACTCCATAGCATTCTCTTTCTCATCTTCAGTGACTGTTAATATCCTCACAGGTGGTGATTTGGGTCTAGGAGCTGATACCACATCCTATAAACATAAGCAATATAGCAAATACTCACAAACAAAAAACATACATATTACACCTAACATAACATTCACAGATAGTGCAATGAAGAATGAATGTATAATTATACCTTTATACAGTTTCCAGTATAATCACAGAATGCCATCAGAAGTGTCATTTGCCTTGCCAATTTCCCATGTCCACTCTACAACATAAAACCATCACTCAATCACATTCATTAAAGATTTAAAGCAAAAATATCGTTATCTGAAATAAAAAATGTATGTTTGAGATCCACTTTGTGAGCCACTCGTTTTCTTTTCATTTATGTGCCTACAAATCAGAACCATCTGGCAAAATGTTCATTTACTGGAAAATAATAAAATAATAATCATACACAAGTTTCATCTATGCTTTAAGTAGGATCCTTTTTCATAAGTGTCTGAGGTTACATATTTATGGCTTCAAAAGAGCATTCGAATAAGCTCCACTCCGGCTACTTAAAAGGGTATTTTACTCACCTAAAATGAACTAAAACGCAGCATTTATTCAAGACTTCAAAGTGTTTTTTGGCTTTTAAAGCAATAAACTACCATAATTTACAAAAAGAAGAAAACCAAAAATTACCCAGAATAGCAACGGAAGAAAGCCAGTATAGAAAGGGACAGAAACAACACAAGATAACCCAATAAACAATGCATCCAAAAACCTGTGCTGGTATTTCTGCAACAAAAAAAAAAACAAAAAAAAACCCAATTAATTATGCAGTCAATCAATAATCCAGGTCCAATATTCAAGCAGAAAATACCAAATTCCTAACAAAAATATGAAAAAGGTCACAAATTTCTAATTGACATTTAATCAAACACTTGGTGTGTACCTGAATCTGCAGAATATTGGGTGTACCGGATATTACACAACTGGAGACCCACGGTTGGGTTATAGATCTAACAATCCGGGTGAAATTAAATACCGAAGACACGACAATCCATGTCAAAATCCCACACAAAATTGATACTTGCCATGTGGATATTAATAAGCTCTCCATTTTTCGTTTTTTTTTTTATAATTTGATGTCGTGGTTAATTAATAATTCACGTAATAAATTTATGAAACTAAGGGATTATCAAAATTGAAGCTTGAGTTATTTGATTTTGTTGGGAAGAAGAATTCCCAGCAAGTCAGACAACCAGGCTACGAACATTCCGAGGTGTAACACTCTCTTATAAAATTAAAAAATGGAAAAAGAAGATGTATTTTGACCAACAATTTTCAACATGTTATTTGACCTACTTAGTAGGCCAATTGTTATTTTTGGTACATTTAAATTAAATAATTGAAATAAAAAGAGAAATGAAATTAACTAGGATGAATTGTCCGCACGTTACAACGAGATCAAAAGCATATTTTATTTTTTTCGTTTTACTTAAACTTGCATTTGATTTCGTTGTTTTGTTCTGCAACCCTAAGTACATAGTATTCAACGGTGCATTAAGCAATTTCCCCCGGTTGAATGTGAAAGATCCGAACATGTTTATCCTAGATCAGTTATCATTTTGCTTTAAAATTGACTACTCTTTTTAGAAACGAAACCCGATATTATTTACAATAGGGTTAATAATCGTTTAATCACCAAAGTTTCTCTTTTTTTTGTTTTAACACTTCAATTTTTTTTTCACGTTTTAACACTTCAAGTTAATGATGGCCTTTTAATTTGACTCTTTATCGTGGTTATGACCTGATGTAGTCGGTATATCTCCAAAGTTTATAATGGTTTAATCACCAAAGTTTCATTTTTTCCGTTTTAACACTTCAACTTTGTTTTCACGTTTTAACACTTCAAGTTCTCACTAATGACATGTCAGACTCCTTTTCATTCGATTATGTAATGTAGTGGGCGTATTTGGCTTAATCGAATGATATTTCGCATATGATATAGATTACTTCATCCTCCAAGACCGTGGCATTTTGACCATAATTTACTTTTCACGATCGAACTAATCATATCATCTTGTAAATAATAAAAGTAACAACCGTAATGTTGAACACATGTTTTTAAATATGATTTAAGGATAGATGTTCAAACCTCCTCATGCGTGACAATTAGTTCCATAATATGGAACCGTTTATCCCTTCTATATCCTTTTTGTTTTCGCGATCAAAGGAGCTTAACTTTGATTGAATTATTTTACTTTGGCGAGTATTATATTAACGACATATATAATGTTTGTATCCGCCAAATGTAAGCAAAACAAATATTAAAATTTGAGTGCAATAAAACATGACACTAAATGCCAAATACGCCCACTATATTACAAATATTAAAATTTGAAGTGTTAAAACGTGGAAAAAAAAGTTTGAGTGTTAAAACGAAAAAAAAAATGAAACTTTGATGATTAAACCGTTATTACCTTTGCTGAAATTTGTCACGTCATTAGTGAAAACTTGATCAACCGGTCACCAATTGCTCAAAGTGTTATTTTTAATGATCATATATACTTAAGGGATAATAATTTAGTCAATCATTCACTTGAAGTGTTAAAATATGAAGAAAAAAAATTAAAGTGTTAAAACGAAAAAAAAGTGAAATTTTGATGATTAAACCATTATTAACCCTTTACAATATTGTTATCAACACTAACAATGACATTGGACTAACTCTTTATGTTATAACTAAAAGAAATTAGTGATTACTAAATCTTTTGAACAAAAATATATGGTGCTTTATTTCACTCAACTTTTTATTAATCAATTAAATTTCTCTATTTCATTACAAATAATTATTCTTAAATTATTGATGCAAGATTTTAAACTTTTCTTTATATCTATTAACCAATTCATATGTTTCATTTCATTCAATCATATTTAAAAGATGATAACTTTTTTCTTCTTTAATAACATTTTACTTGCTTTAATTTAATCGACCCGAATACAAATAAATACAGGCCATAATATAGTATCACAAGTAGGAATTTTTATTAATCAATTAAATAGATCTATATAAGTTTTCCCATGTGGATTTCACTTTTATGAGAAAGAGACTAACATGGCTTTATAGATGAACAACAAAAAGTCATACTCAATACCTCATTTAATTACTGTAATTGATGCTATTTTGTTTTATTTACAAATATAGAAGATTAAAATTTTCAAGTTGATTTATGTCCTCTTTAAGCCATGTTGTTAACCTATATGAACTGGTTTATTTAACAGCTAAATAAACAAAAAAGTGAAAAACTTGCACACAACTTTTGTACCTGCAAGCAAAAACCAAACAATGATAAATTCTCATTTAGCATCCATAAATGCAAAGATAAAAATAAAAATACAGGGACCACTTTTAAAAATTTCATCTCCCCCCACTGGCAAAAACAAAAAAAAAATAGTTTATTTATTCATCCTCATTCTCTGCGTGTTTATAATTTATAAATCACACACACATATATATCTCTGCCCGCCCACAATTTGTATCTATAGTTTCTAATGGAAATCATAGAAACAATTAAATCAATTGACTTTGAACAAGAATCGTTGCCAACTTATGGAGATTTCACCGTTCTTCCAATCTTTGCCATCTTCTTCCCAACTCTTAGGTTTTTCTTGATACATTCCTTTTTGAGGTAAGAGTTTTGTTTTTTCTGTATAATCATTTGCGAAACCAGTGATTAATTACATCGAATTGATGTGTTTATTCAATAAAATATCTCAAGTAATTGGATCATGGAAAGGGTATAAGACCGTTAGCTCATAAGCATGTGAATTTTGCAGTAGAAGGTTATTTTTGGTGGAAACTCTTTAATGGGCCTACTTTGTTCAGGGCTTGGATATTATAGAATGTTGTATTTGATCCTAAGTTAAGATGCACATGAATTTTGATATTAGTAATGGTATTGTGGCATATTTTGGTTGGTAATAGTAATTCTAGTATATTTGTTTTGTTGATTTATTGTCAAAAATTCGTTGGTGAATCTTGAAAGTTGGTTCGAGTAGCTTATGTTGTGCTAGTTAAGAAGAAAGTTGAAACCTTTTCTCTAAGATTTTTTATAGCTCAATTAGATTTGATGTTATCATTGCACAAGTCATGAGAATTAGCTTGTAGATTCTTTTCCCAAACTCAAGCGTGTTATGGTACCTGATTTAACAAAAGTAGGAGCTTTGTTAGTTTATTACTTTGATGAAGTTAAACTATGTAGGGATGCACAAATTCATTACTAAATTTTTTTTAATGATGGATGGACGCACTATTGACGGATTAGTAGTTTCATACACGATTGACTCTTCATAAAATAATGATATTTGTGATTAATGAATATTAAGTAATTGGTTATAATTGAGTCACGTGTCGCAGCGTGTAGGTGGATGGTTAATATTTGACAAGGGGCAGCAGAACTTGGATGTTGAGACAGATGACAGGAATAAGAAGATATGGAAATTTAAAGAATCGGCATGGAAATGCATTTATTATCTTTCAGCAGAAATTCTAGCCCTGGCTGTAACCTATAATGAACCGTATTTCACAAACACTAACAATTTTTGGGTTGGTCCTGGTGATCAAAGATGGCCTAACCAGAAAATGAAGTAAGCTTTCATATTACGTTAGAAAATTTATACTTAACGTTGATAAGGGATTAATTTTTCATTAATGAATGTCCAGGTTAAAACTGAAAGGTCTCTACATGTATACGGGTGGATTCTACACGTATTCCATCTTTGCGTTGATTTTCTGGGAAACAAGGCGATCTGATTTTGGTGTGTCAATGGGCCATCATGTTGCAACTGCCATTCTCATTGTAATGTCCTATATATGCAGGTTCTTTTTCTTTTTCCGTAGAAAATAAGGATCAACCTGTTTTTGTGTGTCTATTTCGTGTAGGTTTGCTCGTGCTGGTTCGATTATTTTAGCTCTTCATGATGCAAGTGATGTGTTTCTTGAAGTAGGAAAGATGTCTAAATACAGTGGCGCTGAAGCACTTGCAAGCTTATCATTTATTCTGTTTGTAATGTCGTGGGTGGTTCTTCGTCTTATTTATTACCCATTTTGGATCCTTTGGAGTACAAGGTTAGAATTGTAAATAAATATTAGTATCTGACGTTTATATACAAATGAGTTATGTAATTAATTGCCTTAGGTATTAGCATCCTTTTGTGGTCAATTTCGCATCTCAGCATGCCAATTATGATTGGGTACTTCTTTTGAGTATATTTATCAAATTTTTTCTTAATATTGCAGTTATGAAGTAGTTATGACCTTAGATAAGGAGAAGCATATTAAGGAGGGCCCACTCTACTATTATGTGTTCAACACCCTTCTTTACTGTTTGCTTGTTCTTCACATATACTGGTGGGTGCTTATGTATCGCATGCTTGTTAAACAAATTCAAGATAGAGGGAAGCTTAGTGACGATGTTCGTTCTGGTAAGTTGAATGATTTGCTTGTTTATTTTGTTGGGGTTTTATATGGTATTTATTTTTTTATTTGGTAATGAATATTATGTCAAATGTATATACCATTTTCTATGTTGTTCTATCTATGGTTCGAATCGCTAGTGCAAATTGACCTATAGCATTTTTCATTTCATTAAATTTATCTATATTAAAATATGGTTGTTAGTAAAATAAGAATGTGAGGTCTTCTTTCATGCTCATTTTGTTTCCCTGTTTTGTCATATTTGTAGATTCTGATGATAGTGATAAAGAACACGAGGATTGATCACTCACATCTGTTGGACTGCTAGGGAAGTCAGTTTAAGGTAAGTTACATTGATTACGATCATTAAATGGTCGTAATAAAATATATTGTCACCATGAGAATCTGATTCTTAACTTTTGAAGCTTTTACTAATCGTACACTTTTACTTCGATTAGAATCAAAGACAGGTTTTAATCTTCAGTTCCATTGCAGGTGGGAAGAGATGTTTTTTATATCAACCTTAAACTTGGTGTCAAAAATTGAGTATGCATAGAGTCAAATATACAAAGTCAACTGTCATCATTGCATGCTGGTTCACCAACAATCGCTGATTCGTTTTTGGTTTGTTGATAGTTTTCTTGCTTTTACTGTACTTATATCATCAAGGAACCTTGGTGATATTGTTGGATCAATGCCCATTCATGTATCATTATATTTTCAGTCCCTCAATAGATTCAAGCTTTTATTTTTAACTTGTGGATTTCTTACTTTCTGATTATATTATTGGATTCTGGGCTTCTGGCGGTCTTCTTTAGCCTCGTTATAATGTGATAGGCCTTCTAAATTTCTACTGGAGTGTGTGAAATTGTATTTAAGTTTTATTATTGCAATATACATCATTTTTTCTTTATCAAAATTTATATAGTATAAGTACATCTGTAGCAAGCATGATGTTATAATTCACAAAATGTGAAAAATTTCAAGTAATATTTTTGGGCTTAGGGGTCCATTATGGTTTTATGCAGTCGGTTTTACAACAAAATGATGATCAAATATGTATAGATCTCACTATTCTACATCCTAATTCTCCATCAGACTAAGAGTAGTTGCACTGATTCAAACAGTCAGTTATGGAAACTCAATGGTAGTACACCAGTTCATTCAAAACAATAATAAGTATAGTATAATTGGATGTTAGTACATTTATAGCGAGTGGTCCATTGGTCGATATACGAAAGCTTATCATTAAAGCAGGATAGGGAAATGCTAAAAGGAAGTTCTGCATATATATGTATAAAATCATTTGGTATTGTAAGAATTAAGTACCTAGTTCGACTATTAAACATAGAGGATTCAAAGAACTATAAAAATAAAGTTGAGGGGCAGTATTTAGAAAATTCAAAATAACAAGGGACCTAATTGTATAATTGTAGATAAAGGGCTTCTTAATCCCAAATACCTCAGGGACCAAAAGTGAAACAAAAATGATCATCATCATATAAGCAAAAATTGCACACACAAAACAGAAGATTTAAAATTAAAGAGGGAAAGGAGATTTCAGTAGCTAAATCGGAGGGTGATGCAAACCGCAGGTAAGCATTAATCGGCATGTTTTCTTTCAGTTTTAATGTGTTTAACACACAATTACGTGTTTCTTTCTGCTCAAGAAATATGTAAATTAACTGTTTATTGTAGTTTTTTTGTCTGGCTTTAGCAAGTACTTCATAACTTAAGTAGTAAAAAATATTTACAATATTTGATTTAAGAAATTTTCACTTTGACAACTGCATACACTTATCGAAGAACTAAGTTGAAGAAGTTGCCAAACTGCTACAAATCGACGTTAAGTTTATGATCGGAAAAGTAACCAGATCGATGAATCTCACTAGTTCGATGTACCTCTTGATCAGTCTGATTTTATTAGGACACAACGCTACACGAGTTACACTTTCAATTTTTTTCTCAGTAGAATTTAAGTGGTTTTCACATTTCAAAAGGCCTGTTTTGCATAGATATAGTTTGCTATATACTCGTACTTAGTGCATTCACTATAAGCAGGTAAGTCAGACAAGCATATTTTTAGACCTTATAACAACACTTTCTAAAATCACTTCATACATGCAGCAACCAATTTGTTAATTGTTAACCTTTCAAATATAATCAGTCGATTGTTTAGCTCGTTATTGTAACAAATTTTTATTTTATATATTTTTTTGGCATCCAAAATTCCAAAACCACCTCTTGAGTTTGTGTTCCTTCACCCAATATGGGGTACAAGATTCCAATGCAACAACAGCCCACCACTTCACATTTGAAACTATCTAGAAGTTTAGTTTTTAGTTCACTCTCTAGATTGTTAACTAAAAACCAAGCTTCTTCTTCTCAAATATCTTTCCAAACTTTGGTTATATTGCAACCTTGATTACTGATGACATAAAACAAACCCACGGAAAATTGAACACCTGCACAGTGTAATCGAAACTTGCAGTCTTGAACCAGAAACATGAAATCTTTTGAGCAGTCCAATTAATTGGTAAATTGGCAAAGTGTTCAAGTAGAATGAAAGTGGCCAAAATTAGATAATAGATACTACTAGAGTTCTAAGTAGGAACCCATTTTTTGTGGCATACAGAGCAAAAGAATAAACCAAGAATTTTTAACCCATTGGCTTCACTTCAAAGTTAAAAGTTAAGATTCCAATGTCCCATCCTCAAAGTATCAAAATACATTAGTAAACATACAATTGACATGACATTAAGATATATATTTGAAATTTGATTTACAAATCATTTTGAGTTTATATTCAATCTAAGCAACTCGTGAACGTATTACATGGACACGAAACTATATGGTTACATCCACACCTAATTAGCATGTGTGGCCAAGTCATGGCTAGTTTTAAGTCCTTAAGGAACATGATTCAAAAATCAAAGTGATGGTATATTATTATATTCTCTTTTGACCTATAAAGAAAAGAACTTGCAGAAGCCAATCAACACAAGAGCCCATACAAACTAGAACAATTATTCATGTTATATATTTTTTTTATTTTCCATGTTATAATTTGTAATTAACTTTAGCTAAGAGTAAAGTCTAAATCTCTTATGTGCCAAACGTCTACATACCCTTACCCTCATACTTTTTGTAGTTTATGGCTTTAAGTATGTTTATAGGTTACACAAATAAATTCCAAAGAACACAAACTCTATAATGATTCGACTTATCTGCTAATCTAAACAGTTACAAACGCGTATAAATCTGTTCAGATGCTAACCTTATCCTACACAAAGCAACCGGGTGCATGAACCACACTTTTTTTTTTAGAATTGAACCAAAATTTAAAAGAGCTAAGCTAGATATGAACAAGTAATTATCTACATGGACATTCTTATTCCTTCCAATATGGCATAAAACTAGCAAGGAATCTCTTTCGCTTAAACTTTATGTAAAGGCTCTACACAGATTCCTTGCAAACTGCACAAAATATCCTCAGAATTCTTGTACATTTCTTGATCACCCACACAGGATAATAACTTCAAGAAATGGAAGATCTAAGAAAAATATTCACATATTTCAGCAAAAAAATCTACATTCGTTTTATATTACAACATAGAAGGCATATATGATATATCGTATTATAATTCAGACATAATGCACATAAGAAGGAGAAGTGTCAAAAAAGTTATGCTCCAAAGCACCATACAAATAGGCCTCCGTATACAACTTCAGCATCAGTAAATGGTAATACAATGCATATACTTACAATGTAAGAGTAATGCACGCGCCGAATTAACAGCATCAAAGTAATTGTCAATGGAATCAACATAACAGAAGCTAACATCATGAAAAACCATTAAACGCACTTTAATCTTATATATTAGTTAAAGAAAATACCGGTATATATGCAACAGAACAAAAGAGATGTCATCTTAGCTCTTTAAATGCTTGTGTTAGACGCTAATAGGAACATACAACTGAGTGGACTTGCATATTGAAATCATATGCAGTAAATTATCTAAGTAGTACATCCGTCATCCATTAGTTAAACAAACGAATTTATTCTGCACTTAAGATATTATTTTGCTGTTCTGCACTTAAAATATAATATTTTGCTGTTCCTATGTACAACTAGTTACGTATGTTCCTGAATATATGTAAACATGATGCTATGACAAAAGCAAAAAAACAAAAATATAAGTTAAACTTTAAGCTTCACATGGATGTTAACGAGCAAATATGACCCTCTAATTATGAGTTTATATGGCTAAGAGTAATAGTATATGTTACATGGACATCCTATCCAAAGATAATGCCTTATTAGAGCAAACCGTTACTAAAACCATTTATTTATGTTTGTAAGCCGTAGCATAAAAGTGACATACACCTTACGTAACCATAGCTTCATAGCATTCAAATATGTAGAAGAAATTAAGAGATAAAATAAAGAAAAGACTGCCCATATAAATCAATAAAGATGTGTGAAGATTCACACCAGATAATCAGAATAAGCCAATCAATGTGCTTTTTATCAAGTTCAAGTATGGAAGCAAGTACAACCCATCTGTTTTTCCTTTTTTTTAAGGGGTCCCATGATTCTGATTCTTTGTAGCCGGCTGTCTTATATCAACAGAAGAAGAATAGAAAGGTTTCGATTGAAAATCCTCTTCCATCCAATTTAAAAATACTCTGTTGGCTGAATAAGTACCAAACATATTGAAGGAGACTGAAACGAATGTGTACCTTATTCCATGCCCGTTCTTGAACCAATTCCATGCAAAAAAAAGAGCATCTTTTGCCAATTTAATGTTCCTGTGTGTATCTAATTCCAGGTTTCTGATTCTTAAGTCAAACATAATATTCTTCCACTTTCAGCGAATTTAACCATTTTGGATTGCTTTTGTGTCTTTGTCAATATCCTATATACAGAACAATAAAAGGTAAGCAGCAACATAATGAACTATTGAAGGATAAAGGGATGCTAGTGAGATTTTCAACAAATTGATCATTCCTGAAATGAAAAAGAATCAGATGTGGCATTTTCAACCTATTTATGAATGAACGAGATAATTTGGGTTATACTAATCTTCTAATGGGTCGAATAGGTAAAGTAAGAGAATCATTTGAAAAGGAAACACGTCAAAACTCATAAGGGCCATAAGTCACACAATAAGCATTTTTTTGTATTGAAATAATGTAACTTTTTAATCATAGTTGACACTCAGTTTTTCAAAGTTTTGGACAACAGTGTTTGTGTTCAATACAGCCTGTTTTGACCCGTCCAAATTACCCATTGATATTCGAACCTGATTTGGCCTCGGTTACCCAACGTGCTTGACCCACCTATTTGAAGAAAAATAAATAATATAGTTCAAAGAAACTTAAAAGGAGGAAGGGTTAAGGAGTCTTTCAGGTTCAACTTTTAGGTTCGACTCTAATGGATTCCCTACAATCCAGGTTATAAAATCCGGGAATAAGATTCGTTTACTTTACCATATTGTGGATGTTAAGTGTTTTATAGTGCAAAGGAATTAAACTTTGTTCCAAGAATAGAACATCAGTGATGTAAAGAAAAAACCAAAAAGAATGTGATATATCTTTCTAGGGCTATGACAAAGATTCTATGCTTCACTCCACCCATTCTCCATACACTATAAAAGGCAAGGGGTAGCAGACAGTTGGTATGTACGAGTTGGTCAAACAGGATATAAGGTCATAGACATAAGATAATATACATAAGAGTCGAAAACATCAAGATCCAAGAATTTGAAGAGTGAAAAGATCAAGGTTTAAGACATCAAAGCGTGCAGGTAGCATTTCATATATCACTTATATTGAATGGGGACGTTATAGATTAACTTACATGAAACTTATTGCAAAACAACTCTGTTATCTTCTTTTTCGGTACCTTTTGAAGATATAGAATTGTCAAAATGACTATTACACCAGAAAGGCACATGTATATGCAAGGCGGGAGTGGTAGAGGCACCTCGGGACTTGTTCTCTCAACTGATGCTAAGCCTAGACTTAAATGGACACCGGACCTCCATGAAAGGTTCATAGAAGCAGTCAACCAACTTGGAGGACCAGATAGTAAGTGAACTTCCTTATTATTCTTTCTTTATGTAAAATCGAAAGAAGTATATTGCTACTATTGTAGTGTTTGTAGAATTCTTTCGTTTAATTAAATTGCTGACTTTTTTGTTACAGAGGCTACACCGAAATCAGTTTTGAAACTAATGGGAATTCAAGGGCTCACATTATACCACTTAAAGAGTCATCTCCAGGTACAAAATATACTAACCAAAGTTCTTCATATTATTGACTCACCATTCTTCAAAAAGAAAAAAAAATCTAGACACATGAAACTTTTATCAATATTAAACTTTTGAAATGATTCCGATATTAAGGAAAAAAAGTCATTTAACTGTATTAGCAAGACATATCATGCCATTCCATTTTGAATGCTAGAATTCTTATTAAGTGAAAGCGGTTAAAACTGAACATTTTGGCCTTATGTTTGACAGAAGTACAGGCTAGGTAAAAATCTATCTGGGCAACCTAATGCTGGTGTGACTAACAGAATCAGTAAGACATTTGAGCATTTAAATTCCTAATGTTACACGATGTTTACTAAAAAGTGATCTAATAAATATGTGGATTTTAGGTATCGTCCCACAAACAAGAGACATGATGGATGAAACGGAGGGAATCCATAACAGCAATTCAAGCATAGGGTCCCAAACAAACAAGTACGAGGTGTTTACTAACATGTGATTTTGAGCTCATTAATTACATAAGTTATGAAAAACTAGATCTAACGAAAAGTATGTGTACAGGAACTTACATATAAATGAAGCACTACATATGCAGATCGAAGTTCAGAGAAGGTTACATGAGCAACTTGAGGTATAATCATTTGCAACATTTTCCTTAAATGTTATCACTAGAAGTGGCAATTTCAACCAGAATTACTTTTAAATTGTTTTTTTGGAGTTGTATTTAAATTTATTTTTACTCAAACGTGTACTAAAAATGAGAACTAGTCAAATAGGTTAAAAGTCACCCAAAGTCTATCATTAGTGATGCAACATTCCAAATGTTTTATTCAAAGACTTAAATCAACATTAGTTGTTTATATTGCAAAAGTTCGATGCATGGAAGTTTTTGTTCTTCAACCCAACCCACCCCGTTTCTATCCATACATTAATTGACCCATTATCTGACCCAGTCAATATTGTCACTTCCAGTTATCACTAAAACATTCATCTAGATGTACTATATTTATATTTTCCCATGTAAATATGAATGGTAAGCAAACTAGAACAACGAATAATCCAAGAAAAGAGATTCCTCAAAATTCTAAGTTTAAAAAGATACATGAATTGCAACAGGTACAGAGGCACTTACAGCTCCGAATAGAAGCACAAGGAAAGTACTTGCAATCCGTTTTAGAAAAGGCACAAGAAACAGTTGGAAGGCAAAACTTGGGTGAAGTGGGACTAGAAGCTGCCAAACTTCAACTATCTGAACTAGTATCTAAAGTAACCACACACCGTCTTAATTCTGCGTTTTTGGGAACGAACGATAACCAACCAACAGATAACTCAATAGACAGTTGCTTAACCTGCAGTGAAGGTCAACAAATGGTCGATTTTAATCTTTTAAAGTCAAAGACGTCAGAAAATGAGCAAGGAAATGCATGGTGTGATGACATGAAAAGAAACAAGACGTTTCTTTCTTCAAGTGATTTGTCCATGCGTATTGGCGAATGTGATGCAAAATATGAACGGAACCAGAATGCTATTTTTATGGATAGAAGCAAAAAAGAAGTGGTTAAATCGGAGAATGTGGACATGACACAAAAGTTTTGGTTGCCGAATTATGAACAGAAGCTAGACTTAAATGCGCGTGACGAAAATGATGGTGCTTCTAGTAGAAAGCAATTTGATTTGAATGGACTTAGTTGGTGATCATGATGATGATGATAACTAGTATCTTTTCTTATTCATGTTAACAACAAACTCTTGTAACATAATTAAATTGAATCGTTTGAGAAACTGGCATGTTGGATTAATGTATGACAAACCAAATTAACCGAAAGCAACGTTGGTTGGAGTCAACTCATGACCGTTCCTTTCGGTTGAAACCCGATTGGTTGCCGCATGTGTCGGGTTTAAACTAATTCAAAGCAAATAAACGTGAAAATAGATCCGACAGCTTGTTCCGGCGAGGGGCAGTGGTTGGCAGTGGCCGGGATTGGCACTGGCTGGTGGTGGCGTGGACAGCAGCAGAGGTGGCAAGAGGTGGGAGAAGGTGATAAAAAAAAAAGGAATGGAAAACAGATGAAAATATAATTAAAGTAAATTTACATGCCAATCTTCAAATCGAATAGAGAAATTTACGTGGATAATCGTTCAACGGATCACTTTTCATAATATATACAGTGCCAGACCAAAATTGCAAAAATAAACTATGATTTCGCCTAGATAGACCAGATTTTAGACGAATTCGACAAAATATCTCTTAGCCAATAAAAGCTCGTCAAGTGTCCCAAATAATTTGCCGGTCAACATAAAATTTACCAGCCAAAAATCAATTACCAAATTCGCCTAAAATCTCGTCGAAATACCACACCATCGCCTAAAAAAATCTCATTGAAATCTAATAGTATTCGCCGAAAAGGGTTTAGGCGATTTATTCACTTTTCTTTGCAAAATCAACCCAATAAGGGTGAGCCATTTTCTTTTTTTTCTCTTTTAACTCCGGCCTGCAAGGGTCTGTGTTATATCTATGAACATCAATAAGGAATACAGAAATATTCATTGTTTATGCCATTGATAAACTACCACTTAACCAACCAACGATACACAATAACAAAACCACTACAAAATCTACAATTTTAAACGAAATAAAATAAAAACATAAATGAAACAATACCGTGCTTAATCACATCCGTCAGTATAATTTGGTCGGAACACAAAAAGGGGCCTGGAATGTCGCCGGAATGCAAAAGAGTGATGAAAAGTTGAGTTAGAGAGTAAGATGAAGAAGAAGAAGAAGAAGAAGAATAACACGCAAAGCGATAATTCAAAAGTTCGGTATTTCAGCGAGATTTTGGAAACTTTTAAGCATTTCGGCGTGATTTTAGGCGAATTTGGCGATTGAATTTTAGCGATTTAATAGTTTGACTGGCGAATTTTATGTTGAGTGCTGAATTATTTGGGACACTTAGCCAACTTTTATTGTTTGAGAGATATTCGCCGAATTCGCCTAAAATCTCGTCTATTTAGACGAAATCGTAGTTTATTTTTGCAATTTGGGTCTTACATAGTATATATTATGAAAAATGGTCCGTTGACCGTTTATATATCCACATAAATCGAATATTATACCGGCCCCTTGACTCGAATATCATTTTAATTACGATCCTTTGATCTTTGTCCCACAAATCTTCATGAAATGACTAAACTACCCTTGATTTATTTATTTAATCAATCTTTTTCTTTGACTATATATTAGAGTAAGTAACAAAAACACAAACCATTATCACAACAACCTACTAATCACCGCCTAAACACTCCATCATCTTCTTCGTAATCGTAACCATCCAATTTGACACTCTGCTGGTGCGTTTAATTGTGAAAATTTTTCATAATTTTTCATCTTCAATTTTCTAAGAAATGAAAAGGGGTGTGTTCAAAATTTGATGTATTTTCCATTTTGAAAAAAATGACGTTAAAAGAAGGTTTTCAAAAATTTTTAGAAAAGATGAGAAAATTGTATAAAGGAAAAATGTGGAAAATTGTGTGTTTAGTTGTGGATAATTTTTCACAATCTTCCATCTATATTTTTCTAAAAAATTGAAAGAGTCTATATTCTCTAGAAATGCGTTGGAATTTTAGGAATTGTGTTCAAATCTAATTGTATTTTCCATTTTGAAAAACTAGTTTAGCTTAAAAAGTTTTGGAGAATTTTAGAAATGTAGATGAAGTGTGTTATAAATGGAAAAAGTGAAAATGTAGATGGAATGTTTTCCATCTCTTGGGTTTGTCATTTTCTTGGAAAGATATTTTGAAAAATACTCATTTTGAACGTGTTTTCTAATTTTCACTTTAAAAAAAACCTAGAAAAGTCCCCCATTTTTTAACTAAACACACCCTTAAGTTGTGGAATTTTTTTACATCTTCAATTTTCTAAGAAATTAAAAGAATATTTATTTTCTAGAAAAGTGTTGAAAATTTAAAAAATATGTTTAAACGTATGTATTTTCCATTTTGCAAAAATGATGTTAAGAAAAGGTTTTTTGAAAAACTTTAGATAAAAGGAGGAAGTTGTATAAGGAAAATTGTGGGGAAAATGAGTTTTTCATTTTCTTTGAAAACTTTTTTTGAAAAATACTCATTTTTCATGCATTTTCTAGCTAGAAAAGTACCATTTCTTCCTTTTTTAAAGTTTTTTAAACACCTTACATTTACATCATTTTTTCAAAATAAAAAAGTACATCAATTTTTGAACACATTTTTTTAATTTTCAACACTTTTTTAATGGAAAATGGAAAATTGTGAAATATTCCTCACAAGTAAACTCAAACTTAACATTTTTTTAATTTCTTCATTGCTTTTTCAATTTTATTTTATATTATTTTTATATCAAAAAATAATAAATTAGAATGTACCAATCATATAAACTTTCACTGTGCCACCAATCTGCTTCAATCTTATTCCCTTCTACTTACCTTTTCGATCACCCTTCACATTAATCCGATCGCAAAAAAAATAAGGAAAGCACCAAAATTCATATCGAAAACAAACCAAAGTCATTTAACGTAAACCTAGTCTAATACAAATTGGTAAAAAAAAAACTTAAGTTCAAAATAAAATTAAAACAAAATAGTGGCGGTAACACCACTGGTCAAGACGCGAGGGTAGTTACTCTCTTCCGGGTGGGAATTGGAGTTGGACGTCGTTCACTGATTTCAAATTTGAGTGCTTGTAGGTGGTAGTTCATGGGGGTCATGAGCGGGATTCAAACGACATCTAGATCAAATGATCTGTGACGGTGAAGATAGTGGCTTATGGTTGTCAATGCTTACTGTGATGATGACGACTTAGGGTTTCCGAAGTAAGCGACAAGGACGGACTTTTTCTTTTATTTGAGTGAAACATAGAAAAATGGAATGAGGTGTTAAAAAAATTATCCGCCTAGACACGTTAGTTAATTGTTATGTAATTGGAAGTTATATCATATACTCATTTAGACTCATCTAAAAAAATCGAAGGAGACCCAACAAAATCAATCACCACATAAATATTACCCAACTTGACTTATAAATAACCAATGGATCTAAAATTATCCCCTCTAAAGATTATAAAATTATGATACTCCTTTTGACACTACTGTGATATTTGGTAGTATGTGTAAACTAAAAGGCTTATCACATGTGGCTTGAATAAATGAGGAATGAGTGTTTAATGCTGTATGTGGATATTTGATTTAAAATGTCAATTTGTATGTATTTTGCTATTGATATTTGATTTGTACTTGTAATATTTAGAGGGGGTACTTGAAGGTTATGTGAAATCAACTCAAATGTGTGTATTTTTTTTGGTACTATACTACACTCAATATTGTATAGTCATATAGGAATTTGGATCACCTTTGTTCCAGAATTACAATTTTAAAACGTATATTTTGACTTTTGGGAGTCAAAGTAAGATGAACAATAAATGACATTGATATTTACATTTGATATTTGGATTACGAATCATTTTAAGTTTATATATATCTAAGCAACGCACAAACATATTACAAGGACACAGTACATATGTGGTTACATCCAGGGTCGAGTCATGGCTAAGAAGAGTGCCTCTATTATGATTATTGGCCAAGTCCATAAGGAACCTTATTCAAAAATCAAAATCATGGTATGTTGTCTACCTTGACCTATAAAAAGAACCTGCATAAGCCAACCAACACAAGAGCCCACACAAACAAGAACAATTATTCGTGTTTGATATTTTAATTTTTTTTGTTATGATTTCAAGCTCTAAGCTAATTGTAAAGTCTAAAGTACCTAAGCTCTTATTTGCCAAACGTCCAAAATACCCTTACCCTCATACTATTAGTACTTTACAGCAGCTAGTATGTTCATTGATTACTCTAAATATATTCCAATAATCACTAAATCTTATAATGATTCGACTTATCTTATAATCTAAGCAATTACAAACGCGTATAAATCTTTAAAGATGCCGACCTTATCCTACATAGAGCTACTGGGTGCATGAACCGAAAAGTGAAGACAACTATCGAGAAGTTGAACCAACTATTAACGAGCAAAGCTAGAGATGCACAAGTAATTATCCTCATGGGCATTTCATTATTGCAAGGAATCTCTTTCACTTGAAATTTACATAAAGGCTCTACATAGATTCCTTGCAAACTGCACAAATTATCCTCATTTTTATGGTTGATAGCTCCCACACGAGATCATAATTTCAAGAAATAGAATATCTAAATAACATTAATCACATATTTCAGCAACATACCTACGTCCATCATACATACAACATAGAAGGCTGACATCGTACTACAGCTCATATATACATAATGCACATAAGAAAGGAAAGGTGTCGTCGTAGCTATGTTAAAGGTTTTTTATATGAGCAATTTCTATTTCTATTGAAAAAAAAGTATGCTCCATACACAATGTTCGCATCTGTATAATTTTAAACATGCATTCATATTCATATATAATGCATGCACATAAGTACAGTGAGTTCATGCTGCTTATATTCTAGCTTGGGACGAACTGTAAGAGCATACTATCATCATCGATATAATAGTCGTGGAATAAATTGGTGGGCTCGAAATTTCTCCCAATTGATGGACTACCGCAGCCGAGGAATAGATTGGTTCCAATAAACGTGAACATCCTTATATGTAGGGGTGTTAACGAGTCGAGCATTTAACGAGCTACTCGAGTTCGAGCTCGTTTAACTCGAATTCGAGTTTGATAATATTCGAACACGAGTCGAGCTCGAACGAAAAATACTACTCGATTAATTTCACGAGCCAAGCATAAAAAATTGATGTTCGACTCGGCTCGTTCGAAAGCTCGTTTAGTTTCGAGTCAAACGAGCTATTCGAGTCGAACGAGACGAGTTTATATAATAAATTTGTCTATTTGGAACTTTAAATGTATGTAACTAATATATTTAAACCTAAGACATCAAGTATAAATGAGCTTACTCGAGCTTGATTTCGAGTTATGGAATGAGTTTAGCGATCCCGAGCTCATAAACAAGCAAAATTGCGCTTGGAATTTTGATTCATAAAGACACTTTCCAATCAAATAAACGAGCATCGAACTCGAGCTCGAACAACAACAAATAATTTGAATTCGAGCTCGAACACAACTTTTAAAACTTACTCGAACTCGAGTCGAGCTCGAACCGGATAATTAGCAAACGAGTCGAACTCGAGCATCCTGATATTCGACTTGATTCGGTTCGTTAACAGCCCTACTTATATGGCGGGTTTGGAATGAAAGAATTCCAACAATAGTTAATCTTGACATGGGGGTTGTAGATTTGCATTCATTGTTGTGACCATCACATTTTTGTGGACTGTGCGGTTACTAAAGAACTTTGGATCAATCTTATGCAATGGTGGAGCCTAGACTCACAATTGATGTGTGTTTCAAGGTGTCGTTTTCTGCTGTTGGTTCCACATCAGCTTAATTTATCAGACATAGAGTCCAGAATATTTGAAGCATGCAGTTGTTATGGTAGCTATTTGGTTCATCTGGAAGTCGAGAAACGATAAAGTCTTTAAGGGAGTGGTAAGTTCAGCAGCTAAAATCTTGAACGAGATTCAAGTTTTATCTTTCCTTTGGATGTCTAGTAGATGCAAAAATTGAACAATTACATGGGTTGATTGGAGTTGTAATCCTCTAACTGTTACTACATAGGTGTAGGTGGTGTTTTATTTCCTTGGTCTGTTCCCCCTATTGTATCTCTCTTTTGTTTGGCTAAGTTCTCTCTAGCCTGTGAAATATATATATTCTTCAACTGTTAAAAAAATCAATATAATAGTCAAGTGAAAATCAAGATAATCAAAGCTAACGTCATTCACAATTATTAAAATAACCTGGTCTTATAAATTAACCAATAAAACTACCACAGAGGCCATAGTACAAAAGAGATGCGCTATTGTTCATTAAATGCTTCTCTTAGACGCTAATTGGAACAGTAAACTTATACTAAGTGGACTTGCATATATTTAAATCATATATGAGTGAATATTAATTTAAAAGATCCATTGTCCATTAGCTAATGAACGACTATATTATGTGATCAAATATATCACTATGTTATATTTGTACATCTATGTAATGAAAAAGCACAAACATACATATAATACAAACTTTAAGCTTCAAATGGATGTTAAGGAGCAAATATGACCCACAAATTAGAATGTTACTCGTATAAAGCTATATAAAAGGTATATATATGTGTTTACTTGGAGAAACTTTTCAATAATAATACCTTATCATAGCAATAAACCATTAATTAGTAGTATTATCATTTCTTATGTTAATATGTTGTAGCATAAAGTGACATACACGTTACGTAATTATTGCTTCATAAAAGTCAAATATCGAGAAGAAATTAAGGGATAAAGAAAAAAGACTACCCATATAAATCAGTAAAGATGTGTGAAGATTCATACAAGGGAATCAGAATAAGCCAATCAATGTGCTTTTTTCAAGTTCAAGTATGGAAGCAAGTACAACCCATCTATTTTTTTTCTCTTTTTTTAGGGTCCCATGATTCGGATTCTTTGTAGGCCGGCTGTCTTATATCAACAGAAGAAGAATAGAAAGGTTTTGATTGAAAATCCTCTTCCATCCAATTAAAAATTATTGTGTTGGCTGAATAAGTACCAAACTTATTGAAGGGGACATAAACGAATGTGTACCTTATTCCATGCCTGCTCTTGTTCCATGCACAAAAAAGCATCTTTTGCCAATTTAATGTTCCTGTGTATCTCTAATTCCAGCCTTCCAGGTTTCTGATGCGTAAGTCAAACATAATCTTCTTCCACTTTCACCGAATTTAACCATTTTAGATTTCTTTGGGGTCTTGTCGATAACCTATATACAGAACAATGAAAGCTAAGCAGCAACATAATGAACTATTGAAGAATAAAGTGATGCTAGTGAAGTTTTTCAAAAGAAAAAAAATATTCCTGAAATGAAAGAGAATTAGATGTGGCGATTTCAACCTATCTACCAATAAACGAGATAATTTGGCTTCTAATTAATTCTAATGGGTCAAATGGGTAATATGTATAAAATAAATTATTTGAAAAGGAACACGTCAAAATCACTTAATAAGCATTTTAATATTGAAAAAATATAAATTCTCTAACCATACTTGACACCATTTTTCATAGAAGTTTTGGACAATAGTGTGTGGGTTCAACACAACCTATTTTGACCCCAACAATATTACCCATTGAGACCCACTCATTTGAAGACGCATGAATAATATAGGTTACAGAAGGTGTCTTTCAGTTTCGACGATAGTGGATTCCCTACTATCCAGGTAATAAAATCCACGAATAAGGTTCGTTTACTTTACCACATTGGCTACATATTGTAAGATGTTAAGTATTTTATAGTGCAAAGGAATTAAACTTTGTTCCAAGAATAGAAAGTCAGTGATGCAAAGATAAAACCATAAAGAATGTGATATATCTTTCTAAAGCTCTATCAAAGATTCTATGATTTACTCCACTCATTCTCCATACACTATAAAAGGTAAGGGGTAGCAGACCGTTAGTATGTACGAGTTAGTCAAATAGGACAGTAACAAAAAAAATAGATAAGAGTTGAAAACATCAAGATTCAACTTTCGAAGAGAAGAATCGACGCTTCACAATTGGAAGGATTATTATTTGAAGATATAACATCGTCTACGAGAAAACAACTATGTGACTATTACACCAGAACGCCAGATGTATATGCAAGGTGGGAATGGTAGAGGTAACTCGGGACTTGTTCTCTCGACTGATGCTAAGCCTAGACTTAAATGGACACCAGACCTCCATGAGCGGTTCATAGAAGCAGTTAACCAACTCGGAGGCCCTAACAGTAAGTGCACCACCTTAAAATTTTTATTTTGTTAAATAAAGAAATGTAATGCTACTATAGTAGTATGTGGAATTCTTTAGGTCATTGAATTGCTGATTTGTTTGTTACAGAGGCTACTCCAAAATCAGTTTTAAAACTAATGGGAATTCAAGGGCTCACGTTATACCACTTAAAGAGTCATCTCCAGGTACGAAACACACTAACCAAAGTTCTCCGCATTTTTAACTCACCATCCTTAAATTATGAAAATAATCGGGAAACATGAAACTTTTATCAATGTTAAAAAATTTAAAATACAATAAGTGATTTAACTGTTTTAGCAAAGCATATCATGCCATTCATTTAGCACGCAAGAAGTCTTATCAAGTGAAAGCAGTTAAACTGAACAATTGGCTTATTGTTTGACAGAAGTACAGGCTGGGTAAAAATCTATCGGGGCAACATAATGATGGTGTGACGAACAAAATCAGTAAGACATTTGAATATTTAAATTCAAATGTTACATGTTTAATGAAGAAGAATATAATAAATATGTGGGTTTTAGGTATGGTTCCACAAACAAGAGACATGCCGGATGAAACAGAGGGAATCCATCACAACAATTCACTTATAGGGCTCCAAACAAACAAGTACGAAGTGTTTACTGTCATATGATGTGATTTTGAGCTTATTAATTCCTACTCCCATGTTAATTCTCCTAAAATACTAGATCTAACGAAAACTATGTGTACAGAAACTTACAAATAAATGAAGCGCTACATATGCAAATCGAAGTCCAGCAAAGGTTACATGAGCAACTTGAGGTATAATCATTTGCAACATTTCTACAAACATTATCACTAGAAGTGACAATTTCAACCAGAACTACTTTTGAATTGTTTTTTGGAGAACGGGTCAAACAGGTTAAAAGTCACCCAAAGTCTATCATCAATGTTACAACATTCTAAACGTATTATTCAAAGATTTAGATTGACATTAGTTGTTTTTATTACAGAAGTTCAATAAATGGACCAATATTTTTTGTTTGTGAACCCAACCCATCCCGTTTCTGTTCATACAAAAATTGACCCGTTAACAACTAGCAATAACTCAACCTCCAAATATCACTAAAAAATTAATCTAGATCTAGATGTACTATATATGTAAATATGAGTGGTAATGATTAAAAAAAAATCCTCAAAATTCTAGGTTTATAATTGGAACAGGTACAAAGACACTTACAGCTCCGAATAGAAGCACAAGGAAAGTACTTACAATCCGTTTTAGAAAAGGCACATGAAACAGTTGGAAGGCAAAACTTGGGTGAAGTGGGACTAGAAGCCGCCAAACATCAACTATCAGAATTAGTATCTAAAGTAACCACACACCGTCTTAATTCTGCATTTTCAGGAGTAGATGATAACCAACCAACATATAACTCCATCGACAGTCGTTTGACCTACAGTGAAGATCAACAAATGGTCGGTTTAAACTTGTTAAAGTCAAAGAAAGCCGAACACGAGCCAGAAAACGCATTGTGTGACGACATGAAAAGAAACGAGACGTTTCTTTCTTCAAATGTTTTGTCCATGAGTATTGGCCAATGTAATGCAAATTATGAACGAAACCAGTCAAACCAAAATACTATTTTTACGTATCGAAGCAAAAAAGAAGTGGCTAAATCAGAGAATGTGGATATGAAACAAAAGTTTCAGTTACCGTATTACGGACAGAAGCTGGACTTAAATACGCGTGACGAAAATGATGGTGCTCCGAGTAGAAAGCAATTTGATTTAAATGGACTTAGTTGGTGATAATGACGATGATGATAGCTAGTATCTATTCATAGTCATATTAACAACATCTCTTGTAATAGTATAATTTAAATTGTTTGAGAACATGAGATATACAGTATACTGATTAAATAATGGCATGATGGTGATGAACATATGATATATGATGCATTAAAAAAACAAATTGGATAAACCGGAAGGATTCATAGGAAACTGAAAACCGACGAAATAGTTCAGTAAAAACCGAAAAACCGACAAATAGTTCACTAAAAACCGAAATCCAATATAAAATTCAGGTTAAAACCATTTTAAAGTAAAAACCGATCAACACGGATGAAATTTCTGGTAAAGCCGATCAAAATTTCAAGTGAAAATTGAAAAACCGGTGGATTTTCCAGGTGAAAACCGAACACCCGAAAGAAACCGAATTAAAACCGATTAAAATTAGCGATCGCGGTTTGGAACCAAGTAACCGATTAAGATTCGGAAGAAACCGAAATCAGCTAAAGACAAACCGAATTAACCGTAGACGATAACGATTTGCAGTCAACTCATTGCCATCCCTTTCGCCAGAAACCCGATTCGTTGCGGCATGGGGCGGGTTTAAGCTAATTTTTTCCTCAATAAACATAAATATAAATAAACAGGTTAATAATAAAATTGAAATATTGAAACAGAACACACATTTTTTATCTAAGAAGGATGGGGTGTTTGGATTAGCTTATTTATAAGCACTTATGTGCTTAAAAAATAAGTATGTCACTCCTTACTTATTTTTAAGTGTTTATTTCTTAGTAAATAAGCAGATAAGCAGTTTTCAGAAGAGTGTTTGGATCTGCTTATCTGCTGTCAAAATAAGCAAATAAGCAGATAACTACTTATTTTAGCTAATCCAAACACCCTTTATTTATCAAAAATTTACTCAAGTCACATCATATAAATCCTATGTGTCATCACCATATAAAAGAAATTGATGATGTGGATTTTCCTACATTCTTATTTTAAATAATGTAATATTCAATTAAAAATTATATTATAACTATTTTCATTTATTAAGGTAATTAATAAAATTAAACTATAACCATTTTAATTTAAAATAATATGTCATGTGATAACACTTATAATTTTTTATTATAATCCAAACACATGGTATCCTTTATTCTATTTTTTTCTTCTAATTTTATTTATAAAATCTTTTAGTTTGTTCATCTTAATTTTAACTATTCTTTCTCTAACTTTCTCTGACTCTCTCTCTTTATATAAAAAAGGATTTATAAATAAACTTTTAGTAAGTTATGGGAACTTGCTTTTAATGTAATTATATCTTTCATTAAAGTTTTGTTAATTTGAAATTTTTTATTATCATCTTACATGATAAGGGAACTCAATTTCCATTATTTAGTAAACTGAATATAAGCTTTATGGATAGACAAATCAAGTTCATCATTTCTATATAATGTAAATATATATTTGACGTGTATTTCTATTAATTTTGTATTACTTTTCAAATCTGTAGGTATATATTTGATTGTTGTAGAATGATATATATATATATATGCATTACTTATTTAATAAAACGTCTAAATTGTTATAGTAATTGTTACAATTTATTTTTTTCAAGAATATTAACATACGCATTGTTTATCATATTGTTGCAAGGTTAACATATTATAACTACAGAAAACGAGAAGGTCATAATGATTAGGCAATTATTTTTAGCTAGAAAAATGTCAACTTATAACATACATATCTTTTTTAACCTTCTCATTTCATATACCGTTTTGACTTATGGTTTACATATTTTATAATGCTAGCCTTGCATCGTACGGGTTTAATACTAATTAATTATAAAGTAGAATTTTCTAAACGTAACACGAAGTTATGGTTGTTTATTACTTTTAGGGTGCTAGCTATTTTATAGTCTAAACACTTTTTTACGTCGTTATCTATAAGCTATGTTTAGAATATTCAAAATTCTCAAAAAGTTAGTTATAGAATGTAGGTGCAACCAAACAATTCTAACATATTTACAATTTTAATCGGTACAATTTTTTAGTTTATAAGTACATAATAAGATTATTGTGTGTTGTTGACACCAGATAACAATAGATAATTAGTCTATTGTTACTTAGTAAAGACAATTTTATGAATATTGAGTTTGATTTTCGTTGAAATATGACAACACATGTTAAAAATATTTTATATGAAAAAATTGTGTAAATGGGTACTAAGTACTAACATGGTTTCGAAGTCGTGGTTCGCTGCGATTTGTTTCTTAATGTATATTTTTCTACTCGAACAATTGTAACTTTTGAAACAATAATAATTTTTTGTGTAAGTTTTTTTTGAAGAAAAAGCTTTTTGTAAAGCTTTTCTTATAAAAAAGTTCTTACACAATTTTTTAAGAGCATCTCCAACAAGAGGTTTATTTGACAAAAAAACATTTTACAAAGCTCAATTCTATTGGAGTTAGGGGTGTTCACGGTCCGGTTCGACCGGTTTTTGGCGAAAATTGAAACCGGACCACGGTTTGACGGTTTGGTAAAATCCAAACCGAACCGGACCGTTTAACTTATGAAACCGGATCAGACCAAACCGTGAATATTGGTCCGGTTCGGCCGGTTTTACGGTTTTTTGACCTTTTGCAAGAAACTTATTTTTTTTTCTTTTAATAAATGTAAATAATAATGCTATTACTTAATATTCGATAACGATATCATAATTAATTATACCACAATCCATCAAATACATAATATAAAAAAGAAGGATTTAGAAAAATAATAGAAATTTTACCTCTCATAACTAATAATTCATTGTTGATGCAACACCTTGTTTCTGGACCTGGAAATAAATGATTAATTAAATAACGAGAAATAAATTATTTAGTTTATTTGAAAATAAATAGGTAAAATAGTCACAGGATTTATTGTGACTAATAAAATTGTACTTGTTTTAAATTGTTGAATTTGACGGTAAAATAATAATATTTTGACTCACGGGTATTTTCGGGTTTCAGACAATAGGGTTAGAAGGGGATAAAAACTTATACTATAATAAAAAGTGAGTGGTGGGGTAACCGACTCACCTCTTAATCACCTAACTTTGCTATATTTTACAAAACTCCTTCAATTGTTCTTGAAACTTCAAACACCTTTCTAACTAAATCAAATGGAACAATTAATTTGTGAGAAGTAATCAAAATCAGAATCTAAGTTTGATTATCATCATTCTCTTGTATCTCTATCTAGCTAGTAAGTGCCTTTAATTCCTTTTACTTATGAATCAAGGGTTTGATAGAAGTTAAATGAGTAATTGAGATATTCATGAAATTGAAACTTGAAAGTATTAGAAGATATTATATTATCTTTGTATAATGATATGTGATTTGTATATGTTGTTAATAAACTCTATTTCTTGGTGTTCTTCAAGTAGTTGAATAAGTTAGGGTTCTATCATATGAATTAGTGATTTGATAGGAATTGGAGCATGAAAAGTGTTTGTTAGATGCTATTAAGTGTTACTGTATGATTATAGTTCGTTTGTGTTGTGTATAATCGGAGTTAAGATTTGAAATTGGGGTTTGGAATGTTAAAAACTCGTAGTTTGGTTTGCTGTTCTGCTGGTGCTGTAAATGATGAACAAGCCGGCGGGTTATCAGTCCCAGCCAGAGGGTTATCAGTCCCAGTCGGCGGGTTATCAGTCCCAGCCGGCGGGTTCTGTGTATTCACTGGGAAACCGGCGGGTGGGCATACCCAACCGGCGGGTTGTGAGTATAAACCGGCTGATCTTGAGCCAAACCGGCAGCTCCTGTAGGTTTTAATACTCAATAATGTTCTGTTGTCACAAAAGTTAATTCACCCGGTGGGTGAGCACGGGGACCCGGCTGTTGAAGGACGGAAGCCGGCGGGTCTGGAACTGTGACACCCGTCAAATTAGGACTAGTTATTAGTTCCTAATCATTTCGAAATACATGTAATTAGTGCTGTGTATTAGGCTAATTGTATGTATCAATATATATATATTGTTGAATATATATCAGTACGCGATTAAATTTAATCGTGCATTTTCAAATCGGTCGAATTCCGATTCATTTACACGGGCGTTGGTGAAAACAAATATTAAGTAATATGAAACTATTATTTAATATACTCAGTATTTATTATATATTAATTCGATAATATATAAAGTATTTGTATCATACAAAGTAAAAACATTCGCGACAAAACTTATAAATAATGTATTATTATTGAAAATAATAATTATTATTTACATTAGACAAAAATAAAACATATTCGTTTTATTCAATCTTACTCAAGCGCGACGAAACCATTCGAACCATATCCGTCATTCAAACTTAAAACAAAGATATATTTTTATATCTCACTAAAAGTATTTTTATAAAATACTTCGATTAAAAGTATAAACGATTTCATTTTTAGAAATTTATCATTTGAAAATATTATACTACTTTTACGATCGGGTACAAAAACACGGGTATTTTGTGCTACGCGTGAGAGCCAACCAACTCCAATAATTGGAGTTGGCCGGCCTATTCTTCTTCTTCTCCTTCATTTCATCTTCATCATCGATCTATCTCTGCTCTCTCTCTCTCTCTCGACACCATCAAAAACACAAATCAAAAACAACAACATCAACCACAATCAACAACGAAGCAGCAGCACCAACTGTGGATCATCACCATCATCTTCTTCATCATCATCACCAAGCTTCATCTCCATTTCAATTCCAAAATTTCATAAGTAAGAACACTTACTAATTTTCTTTAAAATTTCGTGTTTAAATAACATATATCATCATCTATTAGTGTTCAATCAAGTAGATTATGTCCAAAAATCGAACCTATACTCGTTTTTCCAACTGATTTCGTGAACAGACCTGAAACTGGTCCCTGAGCCGAACGGCTGGATTTGATGAGCCGAACGGCTGGATTAGATCAGCCGAACGACTAGGTTTCCCTTAGCCGAACGACTAAGTCCTCCATAGCCGAACGGCTGGACTTCCATAGCCGAACGGCTAGGTGCTTCATAGCCGAATGGCTAGACCTTTATAGCCGAACGGCTAGATTACTCAAACGGAACAATTTTTGTAAAAATGCCGAAGAATTTCACAAGTGTTTTCAGGGTAGCTTCTCGATGAAAAATTTATTATAACGAATTGGGTTAAAAGTCACACGGTCACTCGAAAACGGCCCAATGATCAAGGCTATATACTATAGCCTAGGCGGTTTTAGGCCTTTCGGGGTCGTCTAGGGGTCGAAAATGGCATATTTCAGTTTTCAGACTCGTACCAAATTTCGTAACTTATGAAATAAAATGTAATGCTTATAACGAACTTGAGTAACAACTAAACTTATATGATACGACTTACACACGAAACATATATACTTTTATAAGTAACAAATCATGTATAATAATGATAGTTTGAAATTATTATTACAAACCGTCACCAACGAGCCGTATACCTTTTCACAAACTCAAATATAAACATTAACCAAATCAATTTGGACATAACTAGTTAACAGAACAACTAGCATAGATGGTCTGTTGAGACCTCTAATCATTTAAAACCTTGCGCGTTTAACACGCCCAGCAGGTTTTCACATCTAATCATTAAAACCTTGCGCGTTTAGGACGCCTAGCAGGTTTCAGTCGTTGGAGACGACATCATTTCTCTTGTAAACCATCAATTGTGCTTGATAGCATCTCATTAGACTCATGTGAGTCTCATAGCCCCGATTTTACTGTTTTTAACCTAGGGGTGGGAATACATGCTTGTTTTGTTTTACATGAGAACGCAAGTATCAAATATCGCTATATTCTGCATGAGTTAATCATCTAATCTTTTAAGTCCTCCAAGCATAGTTTGGTAATACTTTGTAGCGTGAATGTTAGTGTATGGTACCATATGGGACTGACAATCCCCGTCCGGGGCAGCAAGCACTGACTGGTCAAACGGACGCATTATCATTTGTTCATACGTGTGTTGATTAGGCACCCGCATAGAGGCACCCTCGCTCAGGCACTTAATTGTGATCCTGACACCTTAGTTAAGCTCAGACTATGTGCTCATGGCAGTTATATACATCATTTATCAATTACTTATTTGTTTAATTACAAATACTTAAATCTTGCGGTTCATACAATACACTTTATCATTAAACCTGTGAGCTCACCAACTTTTAGCTGACCATTTTAGCATGTATTCTCAGGTTCGCAACAGCATTAGGTCTGCTCACTCAGGATGCCCATTAGCTCGAGTCGCATTCAGACATCAAGAGATTGTCATGCATTACTATATTTTGTATAATTTAGTTATGCCATAAAATCTCTACCATTTGGTTCAAGAGCTTTTGTAAACTATATTATAATAGTGTAAAACTTTTATAATATCAATGTATTTTGTAAAATGACGCATATAGAGTCGTTCATTGTATGCCTTGTGTGCTTGATA
The DNA here is from genome assembly GCA_963422505.1 of Pseudognaphalium luteoalbum. Lineage (NCBI taxonomy): Eukaryota > Viridiplantae > Streptophyta > Magnoliopsida > Asterales > Asteraceae > Pseudognaphalium > Pseudognaphalium luteoalbum. Next base: position 21,078,299 of record OY730195.1, on the reverse strand, counting down.
TTTGATTAGTCGGGCCCCGAACCGACCCGCTTTCGCATCATAATTTGGGGTGCGACAGGAACCAAAGCCGGCGGGTCCTTAAGTTTGTATAGCAAATCAGATTTTGATCTTTAAATTAGTCGTAACTGTTTTGTTATAAGTTTATGTGAATAATGAGCAAATGATATGATTTGATATTAAGTAAACTTAGGAAATGATGTATGTATGTTAAAATGTAACAAAGATAATTGTGGATTAAGTTATGGAACAAGATACTAACTTGTTATCCTTGTGTTCTCAGATAAGCGGGCGGCAACTCAGTAATATAAGACCACTGAGTTTGAGGCTAGGAATATCGGTGAGTGGTAATTGTATTCCTCAGTCCAATTCCGTTGTAACAGGTTTGGCTGCAACGGATGAACACTTGGTTGTTGAAATTGATTGTTTTATCATTTGAGATATTGCTATACTTGTTGATATTGCTGAATTGGGTTAATTAGTTATTATTATTTCATATTGGCATGACGATTATGCACTATGTGTTTTTTGGGCCATTGGGCATATTTGGATTCAGAGGTCAACGTTGGTTGGGTTTGTTGCTATTGTTTGGCTGGCGGGGTTTCCGATACATATAGTTGATGGATGAACCCTAGTCAGTGAAGATAGCTTCAAACTATCGGTAAATCACTGTTAAGGCCGACAGTGGTTTAAGGGTTCTTTGATTGGCTAATCAGGAACCGTCAGTCCTCTTTGACGCTATGTGTTTATATTTTTGTGAAGCTTTATGCTGTAAACATATCTTGTTGTGTTTATTTGTTGTAAGGCTTGTTATTTATGAATTTAACTATCGGATACAGTTCCAGTCACTTAGCAGTTGAGCTAATCCCACCATGTTTAACATTTTGCAGGTTTTGGTTAGATTATGGATCGGGTGGTAGATACATAAAGGGATGTTTGACTGTCACGCGCTTACTCTGTTTTTTTTTTTTGGAAAATTAAATACATGTTTTGGATGGTTAACATAACACCCGAAAACAAGTATATGTTTTAGTGTGTGTGTGCGTGTGTGTATGTGTGTGTGTGTGTGTGTATATATATATATATATATATATGTAATGTGATGTTTGAAACTTGTTACTTTTGGCATATGTAAATATGATAATTACAGTTTGGGACGCGCTTCCACCGTTTATAATATAATAAATGTTTGTGAATTTTGGGGTGTTATAGTTGATGAGTTGATCCTTATCCTATGAGAAATAAAAAATTTAATTATAATACAAAAAGTTTTAGTATACATGGTACTCTTATTTTATAAGGTTCTATCAAGCATGTAACTAAGAGCTAACATGCAGCTTGAGCTTCCGTGAATACATTGTTACCAATCGAATAAATAGACAAATATTACATAATTATATATATTAAAATAGTAAACGGTCCGGTCCGGTTTAAACGGTCGGTTTCTATTAGAATCCGTAGATCGGACCGGTTCAATCCGGTTTCGTATTTTTGAAACCGCAGACCGGACCACCATGAACAAAACCGGACCGGATCGGTCCGGTTCACACGGTTCGGTCGATTTTTGCGTTTTTTCCGGTTTTGTGAACACCCCTAATTGGAGTCACTAACTCAATTTAGCAAAGGGTTTGCCAAAATGAGTTATTGCTCAATGGCTCTATGGTGTTAAATCTCTTTGTTAATTTAGAAATAAAAAATTTTAAACAACTCAATCTATTAGAATGTAAAGGTTATAGTTTATAGCATGTAGAGAAGTTGGTGTTACATTAAAAAAAAGCTTTATAAAGCTTAACCCATTGTTGGTGCTCTAAGGGCATCTCCAATAGAAAGTTCTTTTGAGGTTTTTTAGGCAAAAAAAAACCTTTACAAAACTCAATCTCATTCGAGTCAATAACTCAATTTGGCAAAAAGTTTGCCAAAATTAAGTTATTCATCAATGACTCGATTGTATATTATGTGTGTGTAAATACTCTATAAAAAAAAAAGCTTTAGAAGGCTTTTTCTATTGGAGTTGATAGCTTTTTTTAATATTGAAATTGGTGAAATGATTAATTGTCATAGGAAAAACACTTTGAAAAGCTCTAATTATTATAGGTGCTCTAAAAAGCTTTATAAAAAGGTACAGAAAAGTGTTCATTGTGGACGTTGTTAGTATGAATTATAAATAACTAGTGAGAATGATAACTTTCATGATAGTTATATATAAACTCAATAATATTTTTTTGTTGTTACATAGAGTTAAACAATTTTAATTAGAATTTCAACACTCTATTAGATAAAATATAATTCATGTCATTAAAAGAAATAAATTTCACACCAAAACACTCACTCATATGTAAACGGTCCAACTCTTATGAGTATTATCAAGTTATACAAAAAAGAAAAATTAAAATTGAATTCGAAATTAACATCAATCAGAGTTTTTCGTAAATATTTTGATTCTAAGTAAAAGGTCGAAGGCTAACAAAAGAAAATTAGTTTATCGCAAATATCGTCCTTTTACCAAACCCATGTTAACAAACTAATCCTTTGACTTTTATTTTAAACAAATAATTCAACTTTTCGCACTCATATGGCGCTCTAGGCGCAAGCAAAGATAAATTTGCAAGTTATCATTTAATTATTGAAGTCAAATGGGTAATCACAAATTTTGTAAAATGGGAGTGCGAATGAATATAAAATGGGAGGGTGCAAATGTGAAATGGGACGGCGCGAATGAGTATTACAAGGGCGCGAATGAAAACAATTTTTAAAAACATTTTTTAATTAAAAATTGCAAGGGGCGCGAATGGAACGACCGGGGCGCGAAGGGATGGATGGCGAGTGTTTTACGTGGCTAAAATCTGGCAGTTCTTTCTGTCGGTTAGCGCCCGGTCTCACAATTTGTATTTCAACTATTAAAATATCTTTGTTCACGCCTAGAGCGCCCCATACTGTCGCACCCCCAAATTCGGGTTGCGGAAGCGAATCGGATCGGGGCGCGACTAATCAATAAATAAAACACAATAATATAATAAACGACTCTATATGCGTCGTTTTAACAAAATACATTGATTGTAATAAAAGCTTACAATAGTTATAATGATTACATAAGCTCGGTACCTTGATCTGAAAGATTCTATAGCATTACTACTTATACAAAATATAATAATGCAGAAAAATCTCTTGATGTTCGTGTTTGCATGAGACTCGAGCTAAGTAATATCCTGAGCAGTCCTACTACTGTTGTGTACCTGAGAATACATGCTAAAAGGTCAGCTAAAAGCTGGTGAGCTCACAGGTGTAAATGATAAAACCACAATGTATGAACCACAAGATTTAATAATGTGTTTAAAATTAATCAAATAAATGTGTATATTACTGCCATGAATCCATAGTTTGAGCTTAATTGAGGGGTCAGGATCCGCCTCTAAGGACCCGAGCGAGATGCCTCCGAGCGAGTGCCTAATCTACACTCGTGTGAACAAATGATAATGTGCCCGTTTGACATCACAGTCATGGTAGCGCGACTACCCCGGACAGGGATTGTCAATCCCATATGGTACCATACACTAACATTCACGCTAAATCCATACTAACAAACTATGCGGTGGAGGTCTTTATGATTAGTAAAACAACTCATGCAGTCAATATATCGAGTTTTGTACTTGTGTTCATGTGTAAAACAAATATGAGCATGTATTCCCACCCCGGGAGTAAAACAGTAAAATGCGGGGCTATGAGACTCACCGGAGTCTGATGTGTTTATCTCAATAAACGTGTGTTGCTAAGCCAAGCAATGATGTTCGAAGACTGTTACCTGAGGGCGTCCAAGACGCGCGTTGGTTAATACGTGAGTAGGTATCTCAAAAGATCACATATGCTAGTTGTTCATCCAACTAGTTATGTCCAAATACATTGGTTCGTTTGATTGTTTGTTTGTGTTTCGAAAACATGTACAGCCCGTTGGTGACGGTTTGTAATAATAATCTTACATCATTATTAATATATATCGTTTCATTGTATACTATTAAAGTATATGTTTCGTGTGTTGTTGTCGCACCCCCAAAACACGTGGCATCGGAAGTATGAGGTGTCACGGGGGCGCTGACCAAATCAAATATCATCACACAAAGATTACAACAAACGACCTCTATTGAGACGTTTTAATAAAAAGTTACATTTCTTAAATAAAATGATTACAAACGTTATATCAAAACATTGGAGTTCGCATTAAAAGTGTAGAGATTTCTAATACGTAAATGTTGATACAAAATATCGTAATGCAATCTAATCTCTTGTTGTTTGTGAAAACTTGCGACTCGAGCTAATTCTTTCCAAAAGCATCCTACTGCCTTGTTTCCTGTGGGTAGTCCTACTGCATCTGTGAACCTGATAAATACATGCTAAAAGGTCAACATAAAGTTAGTGAGTTCATAGGTTTACGCAGTTAAAATCATAGTATGAACCACAAGATTTCATAGTTATCAAAGTAGCACGAATGCCAAAGTAAATCGTAGTATACTATTGCCATGAGCTCATAGTTCGAAGCTTAACCGTAGTTGTTTACCCCCAGTGAGTGTGTAACCAGTACACTCGGCTGTACGAAATATTATGCATCCGTATAGTGGTTAGAGCGACTAACCCGGATGGCGGATTGTCAGGTCCCGATAGATCTATCCATAATGTTCGCGCTTAGTATTAACGTACTATGATATTTGTTAGGGGCCATCGTAGTTCGGTTTAGTTACTCATGCAATCAGTATAAGTGTTTTCGTTACTTGCGTTCATATGTAAAACAGTTTATAAAACAGAGCATGTATTCTCACCCCAAAGTAAAAAGCAGTAAAAAGTGGGGCTATGAAACTCACCTGAGTTAAGCAATTAGCGAGCAAATAATCAAATAAGCAAGCAATGTGTGTATCCAACGTGCAACCTTCTAACGTCCTAAACATATAAGGTTGTATGTAAGTAGATGTCTTAAAGACCATCTATGTAAGTGGAGGGTTAATGTCCACTTAAGTCAATAATGTAGGTGGAGGGTTAATGTCCACCTAAGACTAGTTCACTCAACTAATATGTCCAAGTATATTTGTTCAAATATGTTTATCAAAAACAAGTATGACCCATTGGTGAAAGTTTGTAATAATAATTCGTTTCGACATTATTATTAAGTTTGTTTCGTTATATATCGTGTGTTGCTTACAAATTATTTAGTTCGTAAAACCTCAAACCGTAGGTCAAAGTTGGTCAACTCGATGGTCAAAGTTGGTCAAACATGGTCAAAGTTGGTCAAAGCTGGTCAAACCTAGTCAAAGCTGGTCAAACCTAGTCAAAGTTGGTCAAAGTTACCAACTAAGTCAACCCAACCCATTTGCTTATAAGTTTTGCCAAAAATAGTAAGTTTGTCGTTTTTCGAAATCGAGCCCCGTTTTTGTTGACTTGGTCAAACCTTCTCGGTTTGACCCGAAATTTTTACCCGAACTTTATATGTGTTTATGGACTATAAAAAGTTAGTTTGTTCATTTATAGCAAGCCCGCAAGTGTTGGTTTTTAAAGTGTTACTAAAAACAGTCCACTATCTCATTTTCCAGAAAATGCTCTTGTTTGTCGAATTTTTAATAAATTGTATATTCCGAATTTACTCCCAAGAAAATACCAGTTATTCCCACATATGTTACCTACTTCCAGTAAGTTTTTCATGAATTTTAGATTAGTCTAAGTATTTATCAAAATTGCATGTGTCCTCTGAGGTCCAACAGTTGACCAATCTGGATACATGCATGAAGATTGAGTTTTTGGGAAATATCTACAACTTTTTAAGAATAGGCTATCAGTACAACTTTTGTAGCTAATAAAATGTTTAAGATTTTGGCGATGGTTTAAAGTTATTTGGAGTTGTGTAACTTAAGATATGGTCAAAACCCTATGAACAAAGTTTCTGACTTTTCAGAGCAGATTGTATATATATTTTTATATAAATTATTAAAAATAGTATTCTAGCTCAAAATGATAAGAGGTTTGAGGGGTTTGAAAGCTAACATCTTGAACTTAAGTTTTGACTATGAAAACGTCCATTTTCATGGAGAGATGATTTTTCTAAAAATCGTGGAAATGAGTATAACTTTCTGGTCAGAAGGTTTTCTCACATATTTACTAGTTTTAAGTTTATGAAAAGGGGTTTCTAAGCCAAGATTTGTTATATACATGTTGAGTGAACTTAATAACATGTAAATAAGTATAAATGAGAGTAGAAATAGGTCCTCACAATGATGTTTTGAAGAAAGGAGGACATAAGTGAGATGAGGAGCTCTTGAGGTCTTGAAATCTTGTCTTCCTTTTGTAAAAGCTTGAAGAAAATGGTGGTGCTTCAATGGTGGTTGAATGGTGTTTTTAGGTGGTTTTGGGGCTGGAGTATTTCCAGAAATTTTAGAGTGAAGAGATGGAAGAAAGAGTGTGAAATGAGAAGGTGTTAGATTGTTGAATGAAAAATGCATGTAATTCAAGTGGTTAAGAGTGGAAATGGGCATGATTGCAATTTGCATGTCTTGGGATAGGGGGAAGGGCACATGGTCAGCCAAGGGTGGCCCATAGGGGCTGATGAATTGCTTTTAACTCAGTTTTCAGACTGTATTTACGTATTTTGGTCGTTTACCCGTTATTTTCATCAAAACGTTAAATCGTCTAACGTTATTTTGTGTTATTTTAATTCGCGATATATTTGGGATAATTTTTCATTAAAGTATTGTTAAAATACTTTAATTTGAGTTGTAAAAATATTATATGACTTTCGTTTGGTTGCCGAATTAAATTCGCGCGTTTTCGTTGCGTTTGAGACGTTTTAACTTAAAACGTCTAGGTTTTTCGAGTATTATTTTAACAAAATAATAAATAGTAATAAATAACTACTAAAATTAGATTACAGTTATTTATAGAAATGTTTTCAACAATGTCGTATAGTTTGTCGGACTCCGTCCGGTTGTTTCGCGTAATTACAACTAATTACGTAAGCGTAATATAAAACAATTACGTAGGTGTATATTCACAATAATATACAAATAGTTACAAGTAATCACAAGTATTTAGCCTAATACTAAACTAAACACATGTAATTAGGGTTTCCAGGTAGGTTTATAGTTAAGCTAAATCATCGGGTGTCACAGTTGTATTGTCTATAAGTGTTGAAGTATATATGTATCATGTACGAGTACATCGTATGTGGTTCAAAGGTTGTAAAGGTTTGACACACAGTGTATAAAGTATTTCCAAACTTTAATGACGGGGGTTCGGTGGCAGCGCCCCTGATTAGCGGGGTTCCAGGGGTGGCAACCCCTGGCGGGGTCCAAGGGGCGGAGCCCCTGACTGGGGTCGAGGTGCCAGGTTAGCTCGAAAAAGTTTTATTTATACTATATTGCTTTAGTGAAAAACGCATCTAAAATTTGAATTTGGGTAACGTCAGTGATAAAATTTCAGGTTTTGACACTTAGTAAAAATCTGCGTTTTCAAGATTCTGATTTGTGCGACACTGGGTGCGACATAAGGCTTTGTGTCGATATATGCGACATTGTGGATTTAGTGCGACATAGGCTGTTGCGTCGCACGTCATGAACGCGACGTAGATCTTTGTGTCGCTATGTGCGACATCCGCAATTTAATGCGACATAAGGTGTTGTGTCGCTACTGCGACATCCGCAATTCAATGCGACATAGTGGCTTGTGTCGCTATGTGCGACATAACCTATTTTTAGCGACATAAAGGCTTGTGTCTCAGAAGGCCTAGCCTTCCTGCGACATAACTGGCTGTTTGGGATTTCAAGTGTCGGGTTTGTGGTCAAACGACCTCGATTTGACCCGAAACTTTTACACAAGTCTTAGATGAGTTTATAGAGTTTGCAGAAATTCTTGGTTTGTGTCGGGAGTAACCTGAAGTGTCGGTTTTATAAAATGACCAAAACCGCAATTTTCGACACATGTTTAGAAAACGAGTTTTAACATATTACTTGGACACAATCTAGCAAGATAAACAACAAACATGCAAAATAATCATAATATAAGTATTGTCGAAAGTGTCAGAATCTTACAAATCGTCGTATGAAGAATTCGAAAAGATGGAAGTGTTCCTCGTGTCGTGGTGATCGTTTTATCTTGAAGAAGTCTTGGATGAGGAGGATTATTTGATTGTGTTTTGTGGTGATTTCTTGGGGGTTTTAGAGAGAGGGGGGATGATTTTAGTGAGAGGGAGAGAGAAAGAGTTTGGTTGAATGAAATGAAATGGGTATGGTGGTGTTTGTGAAGTCAAGGAAGCAAGGAACATGTGATGGCCGGTTTAGGTGGGCCCCTCAAGGGTGTGGCTCTCCAATTTTTGTTCCCTACGTTTGTGTTCCGTGCGGTGCTCGTTTACCCGATCGTTTGAATGTTTAATTTTCGTTATACGTTTTAATACGTGTGTTTCGTTAACAATCTAAATCGCGTTATTTTTGTTGAAAATATTATTCTAAATACTTTATTTTAAGTTATTAAAAATGTTGTCGGGTCTCGGTTTGCGCGTTCGTTGTGTATTTGTACGTTTGTTTAACTCGTGTAACGTTTTATTCGTACGCGTGAAATCGTAATTTTTACTTAAAGTATTTTATCAAAATACTTAATAATGAAGTATAAAAATATAATTTGGGTTTATTTCGTTTGTCGGGCGCGTTTCGCGCGTTGCTGTTGCGTACGGTTAGTTTTAGACGATACGAAATACGTTTGTATATATTATCCAAGTAATATATAAATATAATGAGTTAATTAAATAATTTCCCAGTATTTAATAAATTGTTCACAAACGTCCGTATTTGTGGTTGTGTCGAATTCTATCCGATGATGAAATACACGATTTAAATAAATCGCGTACGTGTGTATATATAACAATATACAAAATGATACACATAATTAGCCCTAAACACAACTAATTACATATATTAATACAACGATTAGCCCTAATTTGACGGGTGTCACACATACGCTCGCAAAAAGTTGGATTAATTTGTTTAATACAAAAGTTAAATGATTAATTTGTTAAATGAGTTTGGTAAAAGGACGGGACTTATGATTTTCTCAAAGAAAATTAAACTGTTACTCCGTATTATCTTTATGTATATATAAAACAGAATACAATGGAGCAATCTAGACCTTAGATTGATTTTCATCCATAAAGATCATATGGTTAAAATCATTTCCTTATTTTTTTCAATTTTTATAATGTGTACCCACAACTATTGAAATTGACACTTTCAATACTTCCCTATTTTTTTTAGTCCTTATAATTTAAATATCATGACATTTCAAATGGTAATTTATAAATAAATCAATCGTATTTGAAATATTTATCTATATTGATTAATTACATGAACTAATTATCAACATTATGAAACTAAAAAAACTGTTCATCCATTTAGCTAAACAACCGTAAAATCATGAATACGTTAAAATTGTAACTAAAATATTTTATGATTTTAACTAATAATCCTTTAAATAATGTAACTAAGATATTTTATGATTTTAACTAATAATCCCTTAAATAATACTATATATTAAAGTAAACAATAGACATATGTCATATTCAACCATAATAACATTGTTCTATTTTCTTTTTGTGATTCATGGATTTTATATTTTTACATGTTTTGTTTAAAGCATTATAAAAAATAAAATTTTTGTTTTACTATATAACTATTAAGTGATAAAGACCCTCTTGAAGATCATTAAATTTCAATAAATTTTGATGGTATTAAATTAAATGTACATTTTTATATTAGAATATTGTTTCTCCTTTTTGTTTTAGTCAAAAATTACACTAAGCAATTAAGTGATCAAATTTAGAAATGTGAGGTATAGTGTTTGAAATTAATTTCAAGATAATTACGTAGAAACACGATTATCTATATTAGTAAATGACAATTTTGAATGAAAAAATGTACTTTGAATGTGTTAATCCTTGTTGACTGAATACTTTACGGAAAAGCTCAAAAACAGATTAAAGATAATGTAAATTAAACAATAAAAATGTATTCAATGACAAAATCTAGTGTTTGTAAATAGGATTTGACAATATATTTCAAGTAAAATACAAGGATAATGCAGATTATACGTTGTTAATGTCAATTAAACAAAGTAAAAGTAAAATCAACACAATGATGTACGAGGAAAGCCATTGATCAAGGTTGATCGCCGACACAAAACCTCGAGAAAAATCAAATGATCCTTGCCTTTGTTAATCTTATTAGAATGAAAATAATGAATTACAAACTAAGAGCACAAGGATGATCAGGTATGTGCTTGAGTGTGTGAATTAAGCTAAGTGTTGATGAAAAATGAATATGAACGAGAGTATGAGCAAAGTGTTTTTGTGTTTTGCGGGTGGAAAATAGTAAGTATTCGTTAACCTAATTGATCATCCATGCCTTATTTATATACTAAGAGCGTATAACAACTATTCCGAGAATCTCGGGATCCTCCGATGAAAGATGAAGACTTCCAACGTTATTCTTGACTTCATTCAACACGTGTAGTGGACTTCGTCTTCGTCGAATCATATCAAAACTTGTCATGCAATCCGGAGCATATCTTATTAACGCGTTCCATCAATGACCTGGTCAATACTTAAAAAAACAAACACATTATAAAGCGCATGATCCTGAACTAATATAGGTTCAGGATCCTGAGCTATGCACATTCCAGAATAAACATATGATCCTTACTTAATTATCTTGCTTATCCATTATCCTGCATAACTATGTTAAACAAATATATCATGAATAGGATCCTGTAAGATAAATAATAAGAGCATTTTCAGGATCCTTAAATATAACTGTGATCCTGAAAATATACTTACAAATTATCATTATCCTATTATGCAAATAAATAATGTAAATGCTTTCCATACATGTGAGACGAAATAGTGATGCTAATCAGGATCCAGCTATGTTAGATAAAAATCTACCCACAACACTTCTCATACACACTTTTCAAATTATAATAACAAGTTTTAAATGAACTTGATAATAAATATGCTATCAAACGTTTTATTGATTTGCTAAAAATTAACGCCTACAAAGATCAAGTTGACGAATATGGATTTTTATTATCGATATTCAAAATCTATTATTATTGCTTATACATATGTGTATATATGATCACAACAATATTTGATTTGGATAGAAATTTAGGTTGGAATTACAAAATACAGTTATTTGAGTTACACTAAACTCATAGTTAATTTAAGTTTTAAAAAACTATTTTATGGGTTACAATAATTATATACTTCCTTCTTATTATATACACATTATATTAATTAATGTTTGATTATCCGCTCTTTCATAAAGTGGGTAACTATTATAAATAAAATGTTTACAAATTATATAATATATAATTTACAACCGACATGTATTTTTAATAACTTAACTTAAAAAAAATTGAAAAACCTGAACCGTACTAAACTGATAGAGTATATGCTAGATGTTATTGGTTGTCGATTATATTATATAAAAATCCGGTTCACGGTACAATTTTATTTGACTTAACTTTTTAGTTACATAATTTATAAAATTAAATATTGAAACCTCGCGTTATTGCAGAACCTCACCTAGTTATTACTAATATTATTTTTTTTGCTAGGAAATTAAAAGGGGGGAGAATGGTTTATGCCTTAGTTAGTGATTGGACCCGGTCACCCGGCCCAAGAAAGCAATAAAAAATTCCATTATTATATTCGATTTTTTTATTGTTTTTACAAAATTCGTATAATCCCCTTTTCATCGTCTTCACTGACATCAACACCACACCCCGTCGGAACCCTAGAAATTACAAAATCAAAATCGCATATCCGGTCATTTAAAAAATTCGCTCGTTAAGTTATTGGATGGTCAATTTTCACAATCCGAATATTTTCACATATATAACAATTTATCAATTTAACAACAATGGGAGCAAGTAGAAAGCTTCAAGGTGAGATCGATCGAGTACTGAAAAAAGTTCAAGAAGGCGTTGATGTTTTTGATAGCATATGGAACAAGGTATTCATGCCTGTTTACGTTTTCAATTATTTTATTTTTTTAAAAATTATTTGTGTAATGAATATCCTTAATGATACTGATAATTATGTAATTTAGGTTTATGATACTGATAATGCGAATCAAAAAGAGAAGTTTGAAGCTGATTTGAAGAAAGAAATAAAAAAGCTTCAGAGGTATAGAGATCAGATAAAGACATGGATACAGTCCAGTGAGATCAAGGATAAAAAGGTCATTTATCTTTTCTACTTCACTGTTATTAGTTTAAGTTTACTCGTAATTGACGTATTCGTATGTTGCTGCTGCTCGAAATTATATCTGGTTTAAATTCTTATGTGAAAAGTTGGATGGTTGTATTTTATACCAGTTACTCTATTCCTTATTGACATCAGGTTTTGCTTTCTCATACGTGTTGACGTAGGTTAGTGCCTCTTATGAGCAGGCTTTGATGGATGCTCGGAAGCTTATTGAGCGTGAAATGGAACGGTTTAAGATTTGTGAAAAGGAGACTAAAACAAAAGCTTTTTCGAAGGAAGGCTTGGGACAGCAGCCTAAAACGGTAGCAATTGCATCGTTTTCTGCATATCATACCGAACTTTTGCATGCGTGTCACCTTTTATTGTTATAGACTTGATATCTATTTATACAGAGAGATTAATATAAATGGTGGTAGCATATGATGTTTGTGTATCAAAAGTATTCTCTGGTTTTAAAGTAACATATATAACTAAAAACAAAGAAGAAATATGATAACACAATGACGCTTTCTTTTAAAATACCAATCGGCATACTCTGAGTATAGTGAAGTTTCTTTGTTGACGATTTTTTGTAGGATCCAAAGGAAAAAGCAAAGTCAGAGACTAGGGATTGGTTGAATAATACGGTACGGAATTACACTTCTGATCTGAAGGCCTTCCTTTGTTATATTATTTCTTTATTTAGTTGACTTTTGTTGAACACATGGTTCAAAGTAACCAAGTCTCCGTGATGGCATGACACCCCTCTGATAACAGAGCGCTTATATTATAGAGATTGTCAATGTCTTTGCATCTTCATTAGATATAATATGTGACAATACTTATAATTTGTTAGGTGTCGGAGCTGGAATCTCAAATTGATAGCTTTGAAGCTGAGATGGAGGGGCTCTCTGTTAAAAAGGGAAAAGCGAGACCTCCTAGACTGGTAAGAATATGTATAATAGATCTAAAAAACCCTGGTAATAGACTTGGTTTTTGGAACTTTATCTTACAGTTAATAATTGATTTATTTTTTATTTATTTGTAGACACATCTAGAGTCATCGATTACTCGGCACAAGGCTCATATTATGAAGCTAGAGTTGATATTGAGGCTGCTGGATAATGATGAGTTGAGTCCTGAGCAAGTCAATGATGTGAAGGATTTCATTGACGACTATGTGGAACGAAATCAGGTTTTCTTTTTTCTCATTTTTTTTTCATATTTTCATTCACATTTAAAATTCCTTAGAGTTTTGTGGCTTTTCCAGTCAATGCTAAATGGCTATAATCTGATTTAGCTGTCTATCTGAAAATTGGTAGCCGAATACTCTTATTTTTTTCTGCATCGGGTTATGAACATAATTGCTTTTGGATCATCATGCTAAAATTTTATGGTGGGTTTTTTTAAGTCACCCAAACAATATCAAGATAGAACCTTTTTTTAATCTTTTTTTTTGCCTGACATAGCATTGAAAAGTATAATATATGTTTTTTGGGTGTTAAATTAACCATCCAAGTTATTTTTCTGCAGGAGAATTTTGATGAATTTGAGGATGTTGATATGTTATACAACACCTTATCGCTGGACATGGTAGAGGCGCTAGAAGATCTGGTTTCCATCGTGCCACCTGCCCTTGTTAAGGTATATAACTTTTAATGTTGACAACCTCACTTGCTGTATGTATATTCCATCTCCTCATCTGGGTACATGTGTTTTTGTTAGCTCTTGCCCCCAATGATTGTCCAAAATCTTTATGCATTCCCTATCATAGTTCTTACGTTTCTAGTACCTGCTCCATATTATTATTGTTGTTGATACCATATTTTCAAAACTAAAATTTCTTGTTGCATATTAACCTCTTTCGGACTAGGTTCACATGTACTGCGACGAAAGCATCATTTCGCCTACTTTGAAGTTAGATATGTTACTGCACTTTTCACTCACGTATATAAGTATTACCTTTATAAAATTAAAAACGGTATAACTCGAGGATCAACTTCCGTCGTTATTCGTAGTTCCCCACCCTTATCTGCACCAAAATAATGTCAAACAGTGGTTTTTCTTGGTTTCGTTTCATAAAGTATTGTAATAATTCGAATGATCGAGTATCTTTTAACAACAATTTTGAGTTCAGATAGGGATAAAGTCATATATTTTTATGATCTTAATGTTGATGTAAGAAGGTAGGCTGGTTAACTTTCCTTATTAATTGTAGTTCTCCATCCTCCTCGGCACCAATAATCTGTGTCATGCACCGAGTCTCCTTGAGTCCTTGGTTTGAGGTGTTATTTACAAGCCCACTAGGTTTGGGTTGATAAATTTTTTCTTATGCTTCTATTGGACCCACATAGATGTTCTTTACAAATCTATTTGGTAATAATGAAGTTTCTGTATCATAGCCCAGTTTATTTTAGTCATGATGCCAAATTGTTATGGAGGTAATCATGCAAATCCAGAAGAGGGGAACCTTTATCTAGAAGCTTTTCTTAAAACTGTGAATTAAATCTAAGTCTCTGTTGTGACGCATGCCACATCCCTTTAGTTCTACAGCTGCAATTTTTTGTTTATCATTGTTGAAGTATCACACTCGAGGCAGGTGGACCACATTACTTAGAGAACAAAATAGTATCATCTTCACAGTTTGATCTGTGCATGCAAATTTAGGCCAGGTAGTTTAGACCTTATAACTTAATGATAGATTGGCCTCATTGTCCTATGCAGAAATGGCAGGAATTCATGTCAATAAATTGTTTCTATGACTTTAGTGGTCATTATTAGTTTGGTTTATTTTTGGCAGGGTGTTGGTGCTACTGCTGCTGTTGTAACTATGAAAAATGCTTTGCCTTCATCTCCTGTTCAGTCACCGGTATGTTGAGAAATTAGTTTGCCCATGATATGACACGTGTCCGTCATTCTATGCTTTAGGCTAGTCTACATCTAGTTTTCTCAATGTAGCAGCAAACGGAGCCACCTTTGTTGGAGTTCCCTGGGTGTTGGAACACTTCTGCTCTTTGCTATGACTGTGAAGGCCTAACATTTAAGGAAATATGCATATAAACCTAAAAGGAACACATTAGGTACCCATGCATACAATTACTCGGAATGTGCAGATCCAGTAACCTTGCAACTAATGGTCCATCAAGATAAAGTAAATAAAAATCTATATGAAAGAATAGAGCGTATGCTCATAATGAATTGCTGATTTACACATCATGTGTTTTATACTTTTTCCGTTGTGTTTCAACTTGGTATATAAGTTTTTCTAAATAATGACATTCGTAATTGGCTCCCGCATTCATAGACATGCATTCAACTTGGTATTTTATGTAGTCATGGTTTCTTTGCTAGAAGTTCTTACTTTCTTAGTACTGCTGTTCAAGGTATTGCCCAATGCCGTTCCGAAGTACTACATAACATACGATAGTTAGAAAAGAGTTAATGAACTGCAGAGATTATCTCTCTTTCAGTGACAACAAGGTTTATCAGGATAATTGACCTTCAATATTTTACATTGATTGGGTTCAGTATTTCGTTATAGATATTTTTGAGGCTTTTGGGTTTCAGCTATCTAACATAGATTGGATTCAGCTTATCCTTCAAATGATAATTAATAGTCAATGTGTTGATTATGTGGTAGGTTTAATGCTTTCCAATCTAATCGAATGACAACACAGTTTGCTTTAGTTTTTATGGCACTTGAATAATTCTTTCTTTGTCTTGCTTGCATTTACTTTTATGCTAACATATGTTGTGGGCTTACTGAGTTTTCGCATCGGTCTCAGTTACTTTTTATATTTAACAGGGAGCTTCAGTCCCAGAGCAAGTTGAGGATACGGTGTCCCAGGACATTAGCTTGGATCATGGGCCAAAGACCCCACCTCCAAAAAGCAGCACAATCTCGTCATCTCCTCCAACACCAGTTGGTAGCCATGTTACTCCTGTTGCTGTTGCTGCATCTTCAGTCCTTCCAGGTTCAGGGTCTGTCAGGGGTATCTCGGACAATACAGTCTCTGCCATTCCTTCCTCACCCATAAACAACCCTGCTAAGGAAGAAGAGGTTGGAGGTTTTCCTGTTCGTAAATCATCTCCAGCACTCAATGAAGCTGGATTAAGGAATCTGGGTAGAGGCAGTTTGACCAGTCAATCTTCAGTTACTATCCCTATTAGTCCTAGCGCTAGTATATCTACCAATGGTGTTGCTCCTTCAGTTTCCGAAATGGCTAAGAGAAGTATGCTAGGAAGTGATGAAAGAGTAGGCAGTAGTGGCATGGTGCATCCCCCGGTTTCATCTTTGAGTAACAGAATGATGTTGCCACAAAGTGTTAAAATTAGTGACGGTGACAATGCAAATGGTAGTGAGGCTGGAGGTATGACGACAAGAGTCTTCTCACCATCTGGAGTTTCTGGCATACAGTGGAGGACTGGAAGTTCTTTCCAAAATCAGCATGAAGGAGTACGTAACTTGGTTTTCCAAAAACACTCTGCTTGATCATGCTTTTGTTATTGTTTCCTTTTAGTATAGATAAGGACCTATTTCGGGAACTTCTGGTTCCATTTCGTTAGCGATTTTTAATTTTGTGCCTCACAGGGACAGTTCCGTGGGAGAACTGAAATAGCACCAGATCAAAGGGAGAAATTTCTACAACGATTCCAGCAAGTGCAGCAACAAGGTGGTATGACTCCCAATAAGCAATTCTCGGCACAGCAGAACCCTCTTCTGCAGCAGGTCTGCTTTTATCTCCTTGGTGCACATTTAAAAATGTTGCTTTGTAACTATGATCTGTTAAGATGCACTTGAATTGTATTTGCAGTTCAATTCTCAAAGTTCAGCTGGGTTACCACAAGGTGGGTTGGGTGGAACACAGCCAGCTGGTCCTAATACTGTCGCATCTTCACAACAACCAAGTTCGATTCATTTGCAATCTGGTCAACAGGCCCTTATGTCAACTGGATCTAAAGATACTGGTACGCTTTGCAGTAATTCTTAATTGTATATTGTCCATGTATCTATATTTTCCTTGGCCACAAAAGCTGGCTTGGATGACTCATGTCTTTTAAAAATTCTGAAACACGAAAGGAAGTATGTTTGGAATGCATACGTTTAT